>MQSX02000025.1:0-255414 GCA_001939105.2 Sugiyamaella xylanicola (nom. inval.)
CTGTGGTACTAGGTAGGATCACGAAGTGATCTGGGTTCATGCGGTTGATACGCAGGGTCACTGACGATCTACGCAGGGTCGTTGTACTAGGGTTGGGGATAACTTAAAGGAGGTCTGTTTCCTTACATTTCGTATACTGACTCAGTTTCTACTTCATATGAGCTTTCTTGTTCACGTTGATCAAATCTGTTGATCCTAACCCTAATTTCAACCTGTAAAACAGTTCGTTCCTCCCCCCTTCGAAGTTTAGAAGAGTGAGAAAAACACAACCTAATCACTTTTGGTAGGATACGAGAGACGGCTCTCTGGATACAGCTTACGGCGCTTACAGACAAGCATATCTCTCATTAACAAATTGATGGGAGACAGATCCTCTGTGGTAAATGCCACTTGAAACTGCCGCGGTACTTTGAGTTAGACCAGCTACTTAATTCAGAGGTACTATTATATCTATTTAAATTAGGTGGGTCATGCGAATAATTGGATTATTAACCTATAGGTCTTATTATATCATTTAAAGGACCTTAATAAAAAAAAATTGATTGATCCTACAGCAACTAACATGCCATCCACGAGAACCGTATTATTTCACGTAATTATAGCATTTTTTCAACGACTGCGTATGGTTTAATATATCGTTAATAAATCTACGAGGTGCAATTCGAGGAGTTAAATCTTTGGTTTAACAACTTTTCGGTCAGAAGTTAATCCATTCGCAATTAGTCCTGCACCAGCCGCCACGATAGCCACCCCTACACCGACTATATTTTTATTAATACCGTCCTTTTTATCAGTACCACCGTTTTTACTGACGAACGCGTTGTAGATGACGTAGAAGATTGATATAAAGTAGAGAACTATAAATAGTTGAACTGCTTTGTGCGGTTTTTGAGACATCAAATCTACGGTTAGTAATTTATTCTGGTTTGTCAGCACCATAGAAATTAAGCCCCGGATTTCTATCAGTCAAGTATAAGATATCTTACATTAAAGTGTGCTGTATTGAGATTGACTACGAAGTGTGCTCTGAAACTGTATGTGTCTTGCCCTACAGCCAAAACTTCTGTCGCGTATAAAGATTGTCTATGTCAGTGAAGGGGAACCAAGGGTGTATTTATATAAGCGGGGACTGAGGTGACTTTCATCCGAAACGACCTGTGGGGAACGAGGGCCGTATGTCTTTTGGGCAACTAGGTTCAGCATCAACCAATGAATCGGGACATTTTACGTGCTTCATGAAGCGGTGCATGGATCAGGTTTCCTGCAAATCGTGATTCCTCAGGCAGGACCAAAGCGATCGGCCTGACGGCAAGACAAGAGACCTGGCGGGGGTACTTGCGAGATAAGGTTCAGTATCACTCGGTAGGTCGGGACTTTATGTGGGCCCATTCATGGAATCCCCGAATGACTCCCAGGGTGAGCTGATTCGTTAGGAGAACATGATTCCTTTAGTGTTCCATTTAAAATATAAGGTATAGCTAGGGGGAGGGGGCTACTTTAATATGATGAATATAATTTCTGTCTTAGAACGGTGTAAACAATAAGGTTTTGAACTACCGAGGATATTACGAGATTGATGTAAGATAACGTCATAGCACTGATAACTGATAAGAAGAGCGTTTCGACTAGCGCCAGTAAGAATCTGTCAGATAAGAACCCGCCCTTTCAAATTTGCGATTCTTACTGTGAGGAAACAGAGCTTCTCTAACAAATTTAACATATAATCAGCGTACGCTCCTTATTGTATGATCTCCTTATACATTCACAGCCTCATGAAACACTGACAATCAAGTCTTGAACCACACTTGACTGCTGTTACCACTGAGATTGGAGTTTAGTTATATTATATATTTGTATGATATTGGAGTTTAATGAAGGGTTATTTATATATACTATACTGCATAGTTTCCTAGGTTGACACACGGATTTTCCGGCAAACTACCGTATTTTCCACATAAATACTTTCTTTCAGATGGTAGGATTAGTCTATAACTAAATTATTATAAAATTCGTTGAAAACGTTATGAACTCCTATAGCCTCCAAAGAGAATCTGAATTAAGCCAGCTAGAAGTCCCTGCATGATGCTTAAATGCGGAATGCAAGTTTGTCACAATGTATGGCGTATGCGCATCTGGCATAAAACGCGATCCATGCACCTCGAGATCCAACCTGACAAAGTCACTACTGAAGACATCACTTCACGATTATAAAATGTCATCGTACACTCTCAATTCTGGTTCAAAGATTCCCAATGTTGGTTTTGGTGTGTGGGAGGCTCCACAGGACGAAACAAGTAGGCTTGTAGCAATTGCCTTAGAGTCTGGCTATCGACATATTGATACCGCCAAATGCTATGATAATGAGAAAGAATCAGCAGATGGAATTGCCAAATTTCTTAAGGATAACAAGGATGTATCTAGAAGCGACATATTCTATACTAGTAAAATTTGGATAGACGAGTTTGGCTACGAAAAGGCTAAACGTGCTGTTCAAAAATCAATTGATGCTGCATCAAGTATCGGTTATATCGACTTGCTATTGCTTCATGGCCCTGAACGTCCAGCCACCCTGCGACTTGGCGCCTACAAGGCCCTCCAAGAGGCGGTGGCTGATGGTAAAGTGAAGAATATTGGAGTTTCGAATTATGCAGTACATCATTTGGAGGAGCTTTTAAACTGGCCTGAACTTAAGATCAAGCCAGCTGTGAACCAAGTTGAAATCAACCCTTGGCTGCAGAGAGACGATATTGCGCAATTCTGCAAAAAGCACAATATCCTCATAGAAGCTTACTCCCCATTGATGAGAGGTGAACGGTTAGATGACCCATCTTTGGTGGCATTAGCCAAAAAGTACAATAAAAGCGTAGCCCAAATCTTGGTGAGATGGAACATCCAAAAAGGATTCTTACCTCTCCCAAAGTCGGCAACTGCCTCTAGAATCAAGAGCAATATTGAAGTCTACGATTTTGAATTGTCAAAAGAAGACTTTGAAGGGCTGGGCGACAAAAGCGACTATTTCGTTGCTGGCGGCAACTGGGATCCTACCAAGTGGGACTAAATAGATAGTAATAGATTAAGGAGCTAGAGCTTCATTTTTTCGATGGTTATTCAAAATGTACTAAGAACGTGAGCATATTCTAATATGGAAGCTTTTCATTTATGGGATTATAGTACAGAGGTTTTATCACGACTTGGGAGCGACCAGGTGGGGACAACCGGCTGAATCACAACCGTTGTTCTGAACAGAATTTCCCCACCAAGAAATATTAGCTCCAGGAAGAGTAACACAGAAGTATATGATTATTGCTGATAGATCCGTTCCACAGTCCATAGCTGCAGAAAGTACGAAGTTGTACTTTCTCCACCATGTCGTATATCTTTTGTGGATCCAATAGTTGAATATAAAGCCTACGAGGCCCCAAGTGGTATAATTGATGCCGGTGACTGAAGGAATACTGGTCGCACCAGAAAAAAACAAAGGAGCTGAAAACTGATTGATGAACTTAGACTTTGATAATTGCCAATTTTGCCTTTTTATTGTGAACACTACGAGTGGCAACAGCGCTCCGACTAAAAAGAACCACAAAATCACTGAATAATCACCAGTTCCGAACAAGAGCTTAGGCCCTACTAGACCGTAGACGACATTAGTATGAAATTGGGTATTACTGTATCTGCAGACCATATTGTCTTTGGCATTGGGAGTGCACACTTGGTCTATGTTTCCAAGTACCCAGTCCACCACTCCAACACTACTGAGAGTTCCAATAATAGCTCCAACTAACTGTACCGCAAAAGTGATTCTAGGTGGGACCTTGAAGTAGTGAGCTAATTTCATATCAGCGGAAAAATGCAAGCCCTTCTCAACCGCCGTCAGCCCATAAGCACTGGCTTGGATTAAAGCTAGGGGCTTGCCATCCAGCCAGTACCCGCTTATAATTTGGATAACAGCATTGTAGCCAGCCGTAAATGTGGACAGAGATTCCAGTATACCAACGGGAACGAACACTATGAAACCTATCAACATAAAGACAACTAACGCGTACCAAGGCGTTTGAAGTGGAAAGACCTCTACCATCGTTATAGCCAAAACAAAGCCTGAGAGCAGAACTGCGACATACCAATACAAGGGTACTTTAGAATAACTGGTCATGAGCTGATTGTGGATATCTTTTGAGACATTCTCTGCTGGCTTTCTTCTAATCATATTGATAAATATGCTGTGATATTCCAACACAAACTCAACTAGAAGAGCTGAAATTGTCGCAAAGTTAAGAGAATACTGCATAAGGAAGGATATGGGAAGACGGATGTTAGAGTACTTTTGATAGCTACTTTCATTGAAGTCTAAATGATTCGTAATGACACGCGTTACATTGTAGGCTTTTGCTTTGTCATCGAAAATGCCGTTGCTCATAATCGGATAGTATGCGGTTCCCCATTGGTTGGTATAATAAAGGGCAGGAATAATGATTAATACCCAGAATATAAACGATAGGTTGACGTTCCATATTGACCACCATGGTACAATTAACGGAGATACCAAGCTCCCTGCCTGGGACCAATCAAGCGTCAACGGAAAGACTCCGAGGCCAGATTTAACTCCAAAAACTTGTGAAAGAACAGCACTCTGAGGCTTTATCCAAGATATCCATGCACCTAAATCGCTTAAGCCCGTGAAGAGCAAACCTGGGACCCAATACCAAACAAAGGCTGATGTGAAAACTATCAAGAAAAATTTAAATCTGGTTATCGTCCACCCATTCGCAGGTTTATGATCAGATTTATTTATGTAAAAAGATTGAAGCATCGCGGCATTAGAAAATGCCTCCGGCCATATCATGGCAGGATTTTCAATCAAGATACCTCTTGAGACGCCTGCCATCCCCATCGACCACAAGAACAGTCCCAATACCCAAAAGACTTGATACTTAGCGCCTATGTCCAGACCAAAGAAATGCTTTTGCTGAACAACAAGATCGTTGCCGGTCTTGGTTGTTACTGCAACATTGGCAAACATGAACACACATACAGCTTCTTTCGCAGTGAATTTTCCGGGATTTAATGGAAGCTGCTTCTTGGTGAAAGGGATTGGTATATTATATTCCGGAACGATGTGCTCCCAGAGTTGACCTAGTGGGTATGCAAGCAATTGCACAATAAGAGATCCGACCAAGATTGTTGGATATCTGAACTGGAAATAGGCATCGATACCACCAACGACTAGCGCTAGTGAACAGCCAATTAACCACATTCGAAGAGCTAGTGGTTAGTAGGAGCCAACATATTGACCTGCTTTTTATACATACTATTACATTGTTCATCGACATCGTCAGTAGTAGGTATAACAGAGGTAATGTCTTTTTGATTAAATTTATACGCAGTCTTAGAAGTTACCGATTCTAAAGGCTCAACGTCTACTGAATCATTGATCGTATTTTTAGACAAATTTTCCGATTCCTTCTCGGAAACTTGAGCAGAAGCTGATTTTGACATCTCAATTTAAGGCGCGGTCTTTGAAATTTTCTAGCTCGGATGCGATTATTTATATGCTGTAATTTTACATCTTGTCAGATTAATCAGATGAAAATCGACGAGATCGCTACCCAAATAGGATAGCACATTTCTTGGCTTCGGTACATTTGTAGATCTCTCTATAATCAGATTGAATTGCATGCGAAGCCGTTGGAGTGAATAAACAATACAAATGTAGTAGTTAGATAAAATATATATATTACATCTGAGGCTTATATCAAAACGTTTAAATTTATAAAGTGGATGATTGAGAAGAAGGTTATTGTTATTATAAAATGATAGTAGAGTTATCTAGTAGACACGAGTTGCTGCAGCCCGATGTCTCTCGGCATTGCATGATATGCGCCTAAGGTCGGATATATCTTCCGAGTGGTGAGTTCATGCGGCGATTTGAATATCCTCTGGTGCCGTTTGTTTCTCAGAGATTGATTATTTTATCTGATCTGATGGAGGCTATTTTTGGTAGTTATCTACAAGCTTAGTCAACTATGTGGTTTAACTGACGTAGGTGGTGCCTAAGCAGAGTCTAGATTCAAGTAGCCTTGATGATCGTATTGTTTGTGGGGTCTCAGATGAACTTCTTCTACTATGTCACTACCGGCTCTATTAAGATTTTCGGCTACTTAGACGATATCGCAGAAAGGTAGCATTATTTTCAACCCTCGCGCAGCTACCTTCAGTTTAAGTTTGACAAGCGCTCTCGCTTCACTGAAAACATGCCTGGCGTTAACCAGACATTTGAAAATTTCAACAGCATTCCACGCAAATTGCGATATAATACGAAGAAACCAAGATAGTTTTTCCAGAGTGATGTATTATTCTTGTTACTGATTCACTATTTCTGATTTGTTTCCTCTGCTAACACTAATCTTTGCCATTACCCGGTCGCCAATCCCCATCTGCAGGATCATATTGCCCTTCACATATCTCTAATTCTGTACCCTTCTGATATTCATTTCAACTAATTTATATTGGTTTTTTATTATGTCTGATGACTATGAGATTGATCTCGATGGAGGATTCACTGGCGGTGTTGACCCAAGTGTAAAAGTAAAGCAAGAGGACGTGCCTACAACTAGCCAAACTGGTACTTCATACAACAATAATAGTCGAAGCTCGCAAGGATACAACAATTCAGAGAATCGAGGTCCTTTACCAAACAATCCTGTAAATCAAAGCTCATATACTAATCATGCTCGTGGATTCACACCAAAACAGACAATAGACCCAACTGCAGCAGTTATAATCTACAATTTAGAATGGTGGACAAATGAAGAGGAAGTCCGAGGCTGGGCTGTGGACGCTGGCGTAGAATCCAGCCTGAAAAATGTAGTCTTTGATGAGCATAAAGTGAATAGCAAATCCAAGGGTACTGTGTATATTGAATTTAGTGAGGTTGCAGCAACAAAATTACTGTACGAATCGTTCACTGGTAAACAACGCGAGCTGCAAAATGGTCAAGATAAGTCCAACCTTCTTTTAAAACTATCAATAGTTTATACAATGCCCTCACCGACTCCATTCCGTATACACAGCAAATCTGTACAGTCTAGAAACCAAAATAACGGGGGAAATATGGGCATTGGCGGGCCAAATCGTGGGGGAATGAACCGGGCTGGTGGTGGAAATAGTGGTGCAGGCCAAGGACCTGGACGCCAAGGCCAAATGTCTGGATATAATGGATATCAGATGCAAGGTGGGTTCAACCCAATAGCTCAATTTTCAGGAGGGTTCCCTCCTTTCGGCTTTCCTCCTGGAGGATTTTATAATCAGCCTCCACACCAGCAATGGCCCGACGCGAACAATCCTCATGGCTCGAAGAGGCCTCGCCAGTAGTGAGCCGTCTCATTCGCTATGTTATTCATATATGATCGATATATGAATCAAAAACTTATTTATCAACATCAGTGCGAAAAAAAATTGTCTCATAATCTATTTGTAGACGACCACAGGCTCAGTCGACAGCGATAGTGTCTATCTAGTCATTTATGGCTGTGAGCCCCCAGAAGGGGGAATACCTGGAATCTACATCACAAGGTATATAGATAGCACCCCTACTGCTAAAGTGGGTTCAAGAAGCACTCTGCCCTTATCTCAACTATTTCTGATTGGGAAAAAAAATACATAATAAATTACAAACTAAATTTAATCAAAGCCGCCCCACTCGTCCTCGCTTTCCTCTTCAGCTTCACCGCCGTCTTTTTCAACCACTCCCCATTCGACAAGACGTGAATCACCCAATACATATGTCTTAGCTCTCTCGCGAATAAACTTGAGTGGGCTGTCTTTGCTAATGTCTTCGATAGGTTTTAGTAACACTCCAAAAGGAATCCGGCTCTTGGCATCAGCAGCCTCCTCATCATCCCCGTTTTCATTCATGATTCTCTCAATTTCATCAATATAAATATCAAACATATGCAATCTCAACCCGTTGGGCACCTTCGCATCCTTCGCGTTCAATGGGTACCGGGTCATAACTTCTAGATACTGATCAAGCCATTCAGCATCCCATTCCTCTGCTTGCAGTCTTCTTAGCGTGGCAGCAAGGTATCTTCTCATTAAAAGGTAGAACTTGTCTACTCTATGCTTATCTATATTGTCCCATTCCCGAGCCATCATAGCCCAGAATGCGTCTAAAAATGCAAAAAAGTTGATCTTATGAATCGTGGCCAAAAGATTAGCCATATCGTCGGCTAATCTTTGCTGAGTACGGGGTCTATCACTGAACCACATTGTGAAAAAAAGACCCTTCCATAGCTTCAGTAGCTCCATCTCATTCAGCGGTTGATGTGTGGATAAGAAATTTGTTAGTGACTTGAGAGCGTCATCTCTTGTAGGTCTGTCATTAGCTGCAAGCTTCTTGATATATCCATCCACATTGGATTTGGAGGAGCTTGACTTGCTCGATTTCTTAATAGCAGGCATCTTGTCTGTGATGATAGTATTGTCGACTAGTGTGATCTGAAATTTCACCTGGATAATGGATTGGCACAATTTTTTTTAGCCGCATTAAATCTGTAGACTGCTGATCGTCTGCACAAACTGGACCCTGAGTGAAATGCCTCTCTATGAATTCTTAGGAAAACAGCTACACTCCACAATAACAATGATCCAACCAAGGTGCTAAATTTTTATATATATAATAAGGATTTCAGATATTTATTTTTTGTTCAAGCTACAGTTCAGTTACCTCGAGCCAAGCTATCTCGTCCTGGATGGAATCCTGGATGGAATCCTACTACATGCAGAGCGGTGCACCACCAAAAATGATTTTTCACGCGGCTGAAATTTTTCACTATAAATTCAGTGCCTGCGCCAGAATTTTTTAGATTTTTCTTCTTCTTATACAAACGATCTGTGTTTTGTTCAATGGTAGAGGTTACTCTTACTCGTTGTCGAAACAGCTCGGCACTCGTGTGGTAGCTGAAGTCGACGCTGATTGCGGCTGTCAAAAGAAGAGCCTTGCTTTTTCAGAGGATTTCCTTCCGTCTATTTGCCTCGTAAGAGGACACTGGTCAGCTCCATCGTTGGGTCTCCCCTGATTTCAGGAGCTAGGGACCTCATTGGGTTGGCTCGGTGGATTAGGATGGGCCCAAAGGTGCCTACTGATAGGCGTAGGGGATTTTGGCCTAGTATGCTGCGAAAGTTGACAACACCCTTGAAGCCTTTGGTTGACACCTCCCTGTCGACAGATCGGTGAACAATTCAGGAATGTTCTTGAGCTCCGACAGCTTCGGCTGTGGTGTAGTTCGTTCAAGCCTGTGGCGGTATATTCCTAAACGCTGCGTGAAGCCGTTGGCTAA
Source organism: Sugiyamaella xylanicola (nom. inval.) (assembly GCA_001939105.2). Classification (NCBI taxonomy): domain Eukaryota; kingdom Fungi; phylum Ascomycota; class Dipodascomycetes; order Dipodascales; family Trichomonascaceae; genus Sugiyamaella; species Sugiyamaella xylanicola (nom. inval.). Next base: position 9,339 of record MQSX02000025.1, read on the forward strand.
TGGACGCTTGGGTAAAACCATACTGCAAACATTTTTTCTATTAGATCTGTAGTTCATAAGCACATTATTCTATTAAACTCCTCACATGGAGTACTGTTGGAGACTGCTACAGGCAGACTTGCCTCCGGCGGCTGGGGCTACGCCCCAGACCCCATGGCTCCTCTCGCTGCGCTCGAGTCGTGGCTACGCGACCGCCTCAATGCGAGCACCACGGGGTCTGGGGCGAAGCCCCAGCCGCCGGAGGCTATCTGGTTCTCGACTGATGTTGAGTAATGTAGATTATAAATTAGTTGTGATAAAGCCAAGTTTAGCGCCTGACATCCAGGAGCACCTTGCCGCTAGTTCGGCCACCATAATCCATAGTTGGTTTGTAGTTTTCAAAATGACTGGCTGCGCTTGCATAGAAGCCGGTAGTGTCTTCAGTTAGTAGTTCGGCTACAAGCAAGGCACGGACCACCTTAAGAGAATGAGCATCGAATTTTTGGGCGCCGTTTAGAGTCCTTTCAATGGCTCGTTGCCATACAGTCTCAATCGGTTCTGTGATCTTGGGCAAGATCTCAGGCTTGATTAGCGGCCTGAGCTGAGAAATGTAGAGAACCACGCTGATGGTCCACAGCTGCTTCACCATAAGACTGTGAAACCGTTCAGGGAAAACATGTTGTCCATTTGTTTCACTAAGAATTATTTCAGCCAGTTCTTGTGCTGATGTCAGGATGTGAAGCAGAAAGAAGTCAAATATTGGCTCGTCAACCTTATGCGTCGTAGTTAGAACTAAGGCTCCCGCACGTAGTAGATTCTTGATGGCTTTTTTGGGGTCTGACACATCCAGCTTCTCAGAGTAGTGCTTGATCTGGCCAGAGAACTTCTCTATGGTCACTGGAAGCTTGTTTTCAAAGGGTCTTTTCATTTGATTGTCAAAATCCGTATCATTGCGTATTTCATTGAGGATCTCGACTGGGTCGGTGGTCTTTGGGCCAGGATTCGGGTCCTCCACATCAGCAAGCAACTTCGTCAAGTCATTGTATTCGGTGCATGACATTGACAACGCTTCAATTGCCACTAGCGGGCTGTCAACCTCAATAGCATAACCGAGGTGAATCAATGGGTGTAGCAGTCCACTGTAGAGCCCTGGTAACAGATTATCAGAGTCGTATTTGTCGACAAGAAACTCTTTAGCAATGTCCTTCCAGTCATGAGTGCTTTCACTGATTTTATCTGTAAAATAATCAAAATAAGCCCTTTCGTAATCCTTGCGACCAAAAAACTCCGTCCAGTCGTCATCAGTCACCTCTGATGGCCTGTCTTCAGTCCAAGGCGTCAACGACTTTATAGTATGTTCATATAGATCATCCAGTTGTCTTGGAGATGCGCCCAAAAAATACGCTGATATTAAAGCATGTGGCAAATGATTATGAAATTTACGGTCGTTGAACATATATCCATAGTTGAAGTGATTTCCCTTCAGAAAGAAGTCTAGTTTGCGCTTCGATTCAGGCGAGTGCTTGATACCGTATAACTTTGGCGGTTTGAGTCCCAAACCATCGACCCCTGAACCGGAGGTCGATAACATCGAGAACCCAGAGCCCATTCTGACAAGATTTGGGAAATGGGGTCTGCGAAGTAAAATCTTCGAAGAAATGGTGTGGCTGTCCTCAGACTATATTTGTTTTATTGGCTGTGGATCAGATGATGAAGCTGATCCTGGTGCACATGCATATAGCTACAATAATCCTATGCACGAACAATGTCAGAAACTGGGGTAGATTAAATGCTCTGGTAAGTTCCTCTACACCTTAGAATTTAAACAACCTCCTGGGGACATCCTCTATTTAAACACACGGTAAAGAATAACATTAGATCGCTGTTGCTTAGCAATCCGGCAATCAGCTCCCCCTGAGTGGCTAGCCCAGACCCTTAGAGACTGGCTCTAGAGCCGTGCAGGGACACATTGGGTTCGATCACCAGGTCAGTTGCCAGCAACTCAGGAAGCTTACCCATTATATCGGAAGATTATCTAAGAAGCAGCTGCATTGCAGTACCAAATGCTGGTCTAGGTCTTAGTCCGGGGATAAGAACCGCACTCCCACTCGTGCTGCCTCCGGCGGCTGGGGCTTCGCCCCAGACCCCGTGGCTCCTGCTTCGCAGGAGATTGCCAGGACCGTAGACGCTTCGACTCGAGCGCAGCGAGAGGAGCCACGGGGTCTGGGGCGAAGCCCCAGCTGCCGGAGGCAGGGCCCCTAGCTAGACAATGCGCCGATCGTCAGGGTCAAACGGTAGACGTAATCTGTTACATTAAAGAAGGAAAACTATTTGACAATATATAAGTCCCAGCCATTGTGGTTTTTGGTAGGCTCGTGGATCTTGATGGTGCCGTGTGCTGGGACTAGGATTATACGGCCGTCCACACAGCATCTTCTATATATAGGATCGGCATTGTCGATTTGGAGGGTTGCAATGACAGATGTTGGGGATCCGTGGTCGATTTTTTCGTAAGTGACTCGTGGGTCTTTGATGTGGGCAGAGTCAGCATAGACGAGCTGCATGATCTCCATGATGCTGGGTCCGTCAAGGTGGTTGAATTGAACCAGGTGCAAATCACCGCTGGCAGGCGGGTTTGAGTCTGGCGAGATTGGAAAGGTCTTTTCCAGGCGATTGACGAGCGTGAAAAGTACGTATGAATGAGGACCAGATAACGCTTTGCTGATACCGTTGGAATGGTATTTTATTATGCCCTCGTAGTTCTGGTCTTTGTCTTCTATATTCGCTTTTGCTGCCAACGCAAAACGGCCAGGGCCCTGGGCGCGATAATCAGGGCTGTCACTATCCGCTACAAGGGCGGCGTGGAATGCCCAGGAGGTGACTACCAATGATTGGAGAGATTGAACGGGAACGGGATTAGATGGGTCGGTGGGTATTATTATGTCAGTTTCAGGGGGGAATTCAATCTTCATATTAGATAAGGGCTCGGCGTGGCCAGTGAAGAGCCTGGAGATAGCATGGGCAACAGATTTGTGACCAATAGATGCAGAGAGTGCGTTACCGGTACCTGTAGGGATAACCACTACATTGAGTCGTAATTTTTCGTTTGTTTCAGTAAGAGAGTTCACGAATTCGTGAATAGATGTATCTCCTGCCATCAAGACCACTGTGGATGACGATGAGAATGACTTGGCGTGGTTCGAGATTGTCGAAGGGCCCGTGGTTGCTACATAAACATGAGCTAATCCAAATGCTTTGAGAAGGGGGAGGAGAATAGCAAAGTACAAGTCCGAGGATTTGTGCGATCCCGAATATGTCGAGTCTATAACCGCCAGGTTGCGAAGATGAATGGGAAGATTAGTGGCGGAAAGGCGTCTACGGGACGAGTCTGCTGCTGCCGATGGAGGGTCTCTAGGGTCTGAGTAGGCGGCATAAGGAACCAGGTATTGCTTTAAGTGGTCAGGGACAGAATCCAGCTCAGTGCGAAATAGGATTGATGACGAACCTGGAGAGGGTAGTGGTGATTGTGTACGGGTAGATCCGGCATTAGTAGCAGCCGACGTGTTCGTACGGCCAGAGCCAGTCTTGCTGGTGTCAGAGCCTGCTGTTGTCGACCCAGCTGGAACAGCTACTGGTATTCGGTCCCCATATTCAAAGAGAATATATTTTGGTGACGAGTTTTTCAGCTCCTTTTTATTATCACCCCGATCAAAATCCCGGCATCGTGCCACCACCAGTGGGATTCGTTCTGGGGCCACGAATTCCATTTTAGCAATGGGTTGTGATGAGACAAGCTGGGAAACCGTGAAAGCGACCTATGCTGATAAGAGGTGCTTAAATATAAAAACTAATGATAATAGCAAGTGATGGCAAGTAATGACAAGAGGTGGCAGAGTTTAGACAATACAAGCCAAACCGAACCTGACCAATTCGTTAATATCGAAATAATCCCTGTCTTGACAATTTGCAGTGATAAGAGACTGACGGCAATAAATAGCGGAGCCTGACTTCAAAGTCTACAGATAACAAAAACAATAGTATATTCGGAAGCTGATTGGATCCTCTAGTACAGCAATCTTATTAGAGGCTGTTGCCGGGTTCCCGGTAGCGAGATCAATTCACGCTGAAATATGGATCGTAATGTGAAGGCGGTTGGATTATAAGATCCTCGCCTCGACTCTTCTTATCTGCTATCTTGTAATCAGCACCAGTGCTGATTCGAGCTTCTGGAGAACGGCAATTGGCGTATAAAGTCAAACCCCTGTATCGTTAATAACCAAGATTCAACTGCTGAACTTCCGAAAGCCCCAGGTCGCCACTTTATCTGTGAACTAGTAGCTTTACCTGCAGACTAGGGTCCTAACTCAGCAAAGTCCAATAACAGATCCCACCGAGATTGTGGAAAAAATATCCAGTCAATAAACAGCAGAAAAAACTTCCAACACAACCTATTAGGTTATGATTTCTTCACTTATGTACGCACCTCTTTTGTACCCGGAGTGAGTGGGTCGTTCCGATCATAAAGTGGTAACACTAATGATGTTTTGTAGGTACTATGCCAGACACATTAACAGCAGCACCGCCCACTTTACACACCACTATTATCTAGCCGTGTACAGAACTGAAATTCTGGGATCTGTATTTTTATGTGTATTTATGTATGCGTATATATGTATGTGCAAGTGTTTTAGCGCCTCTGTCAGAATAGTATATGTGTGGATATGTATAGGTGAGTATGCGTGTATTGTGAATGCAGAGGTAGCGGGTGTGCTGAGCTACATGACATGCGCTGCGGAATGGTATCGGGACTAATTGTTGGCTGGCATCGCTAGTCTTTGCGTAGGGTGGTGCCTAGGGGCTGCTGGTGCTTTCTGTTGTGGCATTGTTTGTGAACAGGGGTGGGTGGGGTTGCCTCCGGCGGCTGGGCTCCGCCCAGACCTGGTTGTGCTCGCTTCGCGAGCATTTGGGCTTGGCACAGCCAAGCTGCCAGGGGCAGAGATCGATTGAGAGGATAGGGATGTATGCATGTGGACATGCTCATATGGCAGTGAGAGTTTACATGGTACATGGGTTGAAGATAGTGAGCTAGCTGGCTGTAAGCTTGGGAGCTGGTGTGCCTTCCGGAATCCGGATTTTTGCCATGGTTTTGGATATTTGGAAACCGCAGGAGGGGAAATGCCAGGGAGAGGGGATCCTGAGACTAGGAGTCCGCGACAACGTCATAGCGAGAAAGCGAAATGCTCGACTGCTCACCTGCTCTCCTGTATTGAGGCTCAGACGTGATCTGAGACTGGGCCATGCGACCACATAAAACAGAAAGAATTAGGGATATACAATTTCTGTAGTGACTTGAAGATAAAGTTTGAATACGGTCTAACGATCTAATTATCGATATGGCTGACATCAATTCTGTGCTGAACTGAAGCTTGAAGCTTGTCACATTACTGCCTTCGATTCCGCCATACTTGATTAAACTCGTTGTTTTGGGTAACAACGCTAGCGCCAAGCTCTATCTGCCTGCCATGCTGCCGGGCTGCCAGACTGCCAGACTGCCAGACTGCGGTTCGACTACCTTAAAACTGGCCAAAGAAATGAAAAAAAAAAACTCGTTAGCTTCAATAACTGAAACCTCCTCCCACACGAACGTAACTCTAGCAATTGCCTAGAAATTATCTATCTATCACTGTGACTGATTAGCTAATGGAAAAGTGGTGCCTATTTTTACTGTTTTGTTTCTGAGAGCTTTCTTTTTGTTGTAACAGGTACACAATATTTGAAACTTATTATTTGTTAGATCAACAGATGCAGGCTGATGCGGGTATATGCAGAGGATAATTATTACCTTCACACCAGATCTGACCTGACAAAGCTAACGACAAGCTAATCTCAGATTAACGGGTCCTGGTTTAGCGTCAATGCAGGGTGGGCCAAAACAGAATTGGCAGTCGCCGAGCACGTAGAGGGGTAAAGATGTGCTACAGGAGAAACGAAGCGAACCAAATCGGATAAGCGACAACAGATCCGATAAGTACTAGGGTCTAGTGCAGAATCATTGATCCAAGCCAGTGGTAGTCTCTTCAGTTCGCTATTAGTTACAGATTCAGAGATACAGCGTAGGTAGAGACATAGACTGAAAGAAGAAAAAAAGAAGAAAAAAAGAAGAAGGAAGAAAAAGGCGGGAGCGCCACTGCTGAGGTACATCGAGGCGAGCGACTTAAGGCGAACAGACTGAAAGCCGAGATAAAGGTGACTTTCGGAAAGGCGTGCAAAGGTTTGCCAAGTTTATTCCGTTGAAAGGTAAAGCGAGCGCGCGTTGATAAAAAGTAAAGCAGGGAAACGAAGTTAGTAGATACTCCAGCGAAATCCCAAACACCAGGTTCCTGTCACATGAATATGGGGGTTACTGTGAAAGCTGCTTAGAAGGCAATCACTAAGCGACCAAGACAATCCAAGGTAATCATTCCAGGCAATTCAAGGCAATCCCAGGGCAATCCCAAGACAATCCCAAGACAATCCCAAGACAGTCCCTAAGGACATGATTAACCCAACTGCTGAGCTGTACGATCTGATACTCGGCGTAGTTCAATCATTAGCGTAAAAGGCTGGAAGCGCAGCTAGACTGAAGCAGCCTGAAGAATCGACAGTGTGTGATAGTCAGATGTGATGATTTATTTCTCTGCCTCTTGCCAGAGACTGCCTAACTTAGAACTGTACATCGAGACTGGGGTTTCGAATCACAGAATACATACATTACATTACTATAGACTTGACAAACTATGAAATAGCCACTACCAAAACAATTGATTTGTGCTAGGCAGTAAAATAGGAAAACTTTCATTTAAAAAGTACATCTCCCTTTAAACTCAAACTCAAACTCAAAACAAGGTTTCTGGTTGCATCATAACTTGGCAACTCTAATCCCGTCTCGTTTCCGTTATCATTTTCGCTTGGAAGCTTGGAAGCTTAATGCCGTCCTATAAGACAGGAGACGAGAAAAAAGATCCTCTCGCCAGTGAAAAAGTGACTGGTCAGCTCGCAGAATTATCTAGCCCAGTCTGGATAGTATCTAGCGATTTTCCCAGGAGCAACAAGAAGCATCTGCCATGATAGTCGGCTACTCCTTTATTGAAGCATCGAACAATAGCACATTCGAGTCTATGAATAGTATAGACAGCCATGCTTTTACCAGCGCTTCTCGCCGATTATCCCGCAGCATAGTGAAATATATGCTATGATCTGCCTGTGATCCACTCTCCCTACATTGCAGACAGAGGGGAACACCCTTAGTAATGGCTCCCTCGTACCACCGTGTAACAGACTTCCAACACAGCCACATGTCTCACACGCTCTTCACGCCAAACCCGCGACAACGGACCAAGTGCGACACACCGATCGTGGCTCGCGATACAGGTACACATATACGCGGTTTTCCCAGGCGCTGACCGAAAGGGAACCCTGCTCCTCAGCCTGCACAGCGACAACGTAGATCGCGCTGCAAGATACACCCGCCAGGACCCTTTCTGCATCTACAAAACTAATATCCCCTGGTAGACCAGAATCGGTCTGAGGGTCTCCCGTTGTGCCTCCGGCGGCTGGGGCGCTGCCCCAGACCCCGTGGCTCCTCTCGCTGCGCTCGAGTCAGACGCCCACGGTCCCAGCATCTCCTGCGAAGCAGGAGCAACGGGGTCTGGGGCGCAGCCCCAGCCGCCGGAGGCACAACGGGTGAGAACTTCTGTGGGCCTTTCCCCTCCTCTGCTTTCCCGTGTATTAAAAGAGGTTGAAGTAGATTTATCTTCGCAGGAACCCTGTAGAGGCTTCTGTGATGTTTGCCCTAACCCATGTGGTGACCTCATCGCATTAAGACAGTAAGATCAGAAGAGAATGAGAGGACAATAACAAACAGAAGGCAACGGATAATAGGTTGGGTTCGCAATGCCGGCTACCACTGTGACTCCAGATTATTATTCAATTCTGGGAGTAGACCGCAGTTCTTCTGTCACAGACGTGAAGAAAGCCTACAAAAAGCTGGGTAAGTGTGAGGAGGAGCCATGAACATGAGCAGGTATCAGCATTGCCGCTATACTGGTCGATTATGGCATCTGGCCGCCACCAAGATGCTTGATCTATTTGCTTCAGCAGATACTGAACTGTTGCGTGTGAATTGTTAATAGCGGTTTAAACTAACACCTGTAGCTCTCAAATACCATCCAGACAAGAATAGCGGAGATGCTGATAAGTTTAAGGTGTTGCTTGAGGCCCATGAGACCCTGAGTGATCCGACTAAGAGGGCAGGCTACAATGCAAAACTGGATGAAGCCAACGCTGCTAAGCCATTTTCATACTATAATCAGAGTACTGGTCCCAATGCCAGTGGGCCGCCTAATTTCAGTACCCAGGGCCCTAGTCAGTATCCAGGACATGGAACCGGGTTCAGCGATCCCTTCTCATTTCCCTGGCGAACTAGCCCCCGTGGCAGGGGTACTTTCAGAGAAAGAACAGCAGCTGGGTCGACTTTCTTTTCTTCGTTTTACAGTCGGCCAAGTACGAACCCATATTCGACTAGCTATTATACTCAGACACAGAGCTCGTTCCCTGAAAACAGTTATTATCCAGCAGACGGATATGATTATTATTTCCACAATAGCGGCCCTGGATACGGTTCGACGAACTATACAGGCCCAGCGTTTAATAATTCACAGCCTCAATATCGCCAGAATCAGTATAGAGAGCAAAACCAACAATCGAGGGCCCAGCAGGGTTATAACCAGCATCAGCAGCAATCACAACACTATAAACAGCATCAACAACATCAACAGCATCAACAGCATCAACAACACCAACCGCATCAGAAGCATCAAGCTAACACAAGCAATGAGCGGGCTAAAGAACCAGCACCTGAAAAGGGGAAATCCAAGTCACAAAATCGACCTCAAGACAACCCCATATATTATACTGATAATCGAGGCCGCCATGAGGTGAAAGAGAAAGCTGCCAAGTTTAAGCGAACCGATGGTGGTGGAGGCTCAACATCATACTCCTATGTAGCAGGTGATGACGACAACACGACAGCTAAGGAAAGCACCGACCCAAGCACCAACAAGACAAGTTACAATTCTGAGAATGCCAGTAACAAAGCTGACAGAAGCTTTAATCGCTCTGATCCCATAAATTTCAAAATACCCAAACCGACTGCCGATAAGAAGGCCAGAGCAAAGCCCAAAAGAGAGCCTAATAATCTTTTTGTGCTCTCTGATGAGGATATTAGTGAAGAAGAGGAGAATGATGATGAAGACGACGAGGATTATGAGGAAGAAGGTGCAGATATCTCTTCAGGAACTTTCCACGATGCTGCAGAATCATTTGACAATGAATTCGAAGAAGAGTTCGACAATATATATTCCAACGTCAATCAACAAGGTGAATTCATACCGTCTAAGAAAACGAAATTCTCTAGATCAGATGAGGACCCACCAGTGTTTGGCAAACGACATTTCACCCGTGGCTCGTCCAAGGCGAATATGCCACACATGAATGGAGGAGGTCCCGTACCAGAAGGCGTGCCCATTATCGACCTTACTGAGGATGATATTGTTGAACTCAGTTCCAGAGGGAGTAGCCCTGATTCAGACGTGAATCACAGCAATGAACAGAGGGAAAATGGAGGAAAACAAGAAGAACAGCTAGAAGAACAAGCGAGAGTGGGTGGCGACGGAGTCGAACTGACAACTGGTGATGAAGAAGAGAGTAAACCGCTTGCTGAAGAAGCAAGTCCTAGTCTCTTGGACCACTTGATGAATGATGTAACGGCACAGAATTCTGACACAGAGAATGCGGCTCCTGAGGAGTCGGTTCCACCAACGACAAAGAAGAGGAATCCAGCAGATATGTCTTTTGATACAACAGTCCCATCGTCGCCTTTGAAAAAGGCCCGTACGGTTCAACTAGAACAAGACGATAATGTTTACGAGGAGGGAAGCCAGAGATACGACTCTCTCAAGCGAGATTTCATCAACGTGACGCCCTTTACTCAGACAAATGGAAACTTCGATCTCGGTGATTTATCGCGCAATATCCCCGGAGAAGTCAATGTGTCAGAAGAGAAGAAACAGGACGAACATAGCAAAGCTGCTCAGCACTCGCTGAACGCATCCGATCGCACATCTTCATTCATTCGCTCTAATGGCAGATTTTTCACCAAATTTGACACTGCATTTACACCTGTCAACACAAGCATTCCTAAAACATTTTCTACCGAAATGGATACTGAACAAGCAGTACCACCGTTCCAAGCTCAAGCTCAAGCTGAAGTTCCAAGTCAGAAAGATCTTAAAGACACATCTTCTGAGGGAGTAAATGTATTGGGTTCCGAATATCTGCTCCAGTTACAGCCACCACAACCACCGAAAATCGCAAGCCCTATGCCAAATCTTCAAGAGCTGCAAGCATATGGTATTCAGATGGAGAACTATTTTTCAGCGTGGTGTGAATACTCGGCCAAGTTCACTGATTACCAGAACAATCGTCGCATAGCAGACGAAACAAACGGCATATCACTTCTCCAGACATCCGAGTCTGTTGAAATGTATCTACGAGCGCTAAGGCAGGACCAGGTAGTCAAAGCCACATGGAATATGGCCATAGAATCACACGCCGCAGCTATCACTGAATACCTGCGTCTCCGCCAGCTCTTCGAAATCAACGAGCGCTACAACAGGACATAGCATAGCATACCTTTTTTATTTATTGTATTTTATTTATTGTTAATGACCCATTCTATTTATATTACTGTTATAGCCTGCTTCCGGCTGCTGGACTGCTGCCCCAGACCCGATCTATTCCGCTTCACGGGGCTGTTTGTACCTGGGAACAAACTTGACGAAACAAGAAAAGACACGGGTCTGGGCAGCAGCTGGGAGCGAAGACCACACCCACGGGACTGCGATCAGAAAAACTTCCCCTGAAAGATCGACACCCCCTGCATGCGCCGATCAGTTTACCTTAGCGGGTTCAAGACGTGTTCTTAGCCGCGCGTAACGAATGGCTAATAGGGAAAACGTGAATGGACCCTTATAGATCTATATAAGAAGACCGGAGTAGAAGCAGAGTGAGATAGGGTAGCTAACGAGCGGTGCACAAGATGAATCTCCTCGATAGATGGACAGTTCTCTTTGTGGGAATTATTTTCCACTTGTCGTTCCTTATGTCCATTTTCGATATCTACTTCGTTAGTCCACTGGTACATGGCATGAGACATTTCAGTACTCCAGAAAATGCCCCTGCCAAGCGATTGTTTTTGATTGTTGGAGATGGCCTTCGTGCAGACTCCTGTTTTTTAAACATTACGCATCCAGTCACTAAAGAAGCTAATTATCTGGCTCCTTTTATTCGTGACAAGGTGTTGAATCATGGCACTTTCGGAGTTTCTCACACTAGAATGCCTACTGAGTCTCGACCTGGACATGTTGCAATTATTGCTGGATTTTATGAGGATGTAAGCGCAGTCACAAAGGGTTGGAAGGAAAATCCCGTAGATTTTGATTCTGTCTTCAACCAATCTAGACATACTTATTCATATGGCTCTCCAGATATTTTACCCATGTTTGCACAGGGTTCCTCTGATCCGGATAGAATAGACACTATAATGTATGGGCATGAATCTGAAGATTTTACCAAATCATCTATTGAACTGGATAAGTTTGTCTTCGATCATGTGGACAACCTTTTTGCCGAGGCAATGGTAAACCCCGAATTGAACGAGTATCTGCGTCAAGATAAGATCGTCTTCTTTCTTCATCTACTTGGTATTGATACCGCTGGACACAGTTACCGACCATATTCTCCTGAATATTATGACAACATCAAGTATATTGATGCTAAGATTGCCGAACTCGAGAAAAAAGTTAATCAATTCTATGAGGATGGTAGAACTTCATGGGTGTTTACCGCCGACCATGGCATGAGTGATTTTGGCAGTCATGGCGACGGACATCCAAACAATACCCGTACTCCGCTGGTAGCTTGGGGTGCTGGAGTACCCAAACCAATAACAGGTGATATCAAGGGCCATGACGAGTTTTCCATTCCCTGGAATCTGCCTGTTAAACGAAACGATGTCAACCAAGCTGATATCGCCCCTTTGATGAGTTACTTGGTTGGTCTCAACTATCCTGCCAATTCCGTGGGTGAACTTCCTCTGGCATTTGTTGATGCGCCTGATCACACCAAAAGTGAGGCTCTGAAAGCGAATGCGTACGTCATTGTTGAACAATACCTGGTCAAAGAAGCTGAAAAGCGCAAGTCGCAGCTAAACTTTGTTCCGTTCGGTCCTCTGAGTGGCGATCGTAATGTTGCGATTCGTAAAGCAGAAATTGAAAGTCTCATTGCCAACGACCAATTCGAGGAATCGATCGTCAAATCCGAGGAGTTAATGGCCTTGGGTTTAAAAGGTCTTCGTTACTTACAAACTTACAACTGGCTCTTTCTAAGGTCCTTAGTAACAGCCGGATTTTTAGGTTGGATTGGATATGCCACAACTTCGTTTCTACACTTATTTGTAATTGACTCGAATCCATCCTTCTCACATCGCTCTCTTATCAGAACTCTGACCGTCGGTGTCTTGGCTGTGTTATGCGGATTACTGTATTACCAGCAATCGCCTATCCATTTTTATTTATATGCCCTGTTCCCAGCATTTTTTTGGGATCAAATTTTTGAAAATGCTGCTATCATGACTGGTGGCATTCGCTCGCTAATTGTTAGCTCCCCTGCCAAGAACAAGGTTCAAGCTTCTGTGTTTTCGGTGATTTTCGTAGTTGGGTTGCTTGAAGCCATTGTATATGGATACTTTTATAGAGAGATATTTTCGCTTTGTTTTGGAATTGCTGCTATGTGGCCCTGGATCCAAGATTTCAAAGTTGCTCTCCAAAACTTTTGGCTAAGCGTTCTATGGGCTGTGCTTTGTATAGTCCTTTCAATGTTTACCATTCTACCTGTGTTAAAGGTCGAGAGCATTCCCCAAATAGCTGCTGCTGCTGTTCTCATGGCCGTAATTGGTTTGTATTATACTGTCCGCCTTGGAAATCACTTGAAGTTGCCTATTACTTCTCTCGTTATATGTGGCATCCAGCTGGGACTAATCATTCTCTCCGTCATTGTTACGAACTCCTCGGTCAAGTCATTGCAAGCTCGTCAAGGTTTACCTGTAGGCAATCAGATTGTAGGGTGGTTGGTCTTAATTGGCTCGCTTGCCGTTCCATTCTTGAACTACTTTTCACCAGTATCTGATTATCGTTATCGACTGCTGACCTTATTTATGGCGTTTAGTCCTACCTTCATTCTCCTCACTATATCTTATGAAGGATTATTCTACGTATCATTTTTTGCTATTTTAGTAGTATGGCTCGAATTCGAGTCTCAACTTTATGCCACTCATCCTCAGAAGAAGCTAAGTCTGAGTGAGCTCAGAACTGCGCTCTTCTTTTTCTTCTTGTCCCAAATTGGGTTCTTTGGGACAGGAAATATTGCATCCATCTCATCATTTTCATTAGACTCAGTTTACAGACTGATACCGATTTTTGATCCTTTTGCCATGGGAGCTTTGTTAATGTTTAAGATCATGGTCCCATTTGTTATATTGTCAGTGACATTAGGGCTGTTGAATATTAGATTAGGGGTGCCCAAGTCGGCACTCTTTTCGATGGTTTTATCCGTCTCTGATATCTTATCACTCAACTTTTTCTACTTGGTTGTGGACGAAGGCAGTTGGCTAGATATCGGTACTGGCATCAGCCACTATTGTATATCTAGTTTATTGTGTCTGTTCATGATTTTACTAGAATATTTGAGTGGAGTTCTTGTCAATGGTATAGAAATCAACTCAGTAGCATCAGCAAGACAAGTGAAGAAATCAAAATAGATTGTACCATAGATGGGATATGACATATCCAGAGTAAAATATGAACATAGTATGATATTAATACAACAAAACTAATATAACAAATTAAAATTAAAATTCAGTCATCATCATTATTCGAGTAAAGGACATTACTCTTTTCTCCTTTTAGGATCTTGGTTTGTATTGTCCGATGACGCTGCCCTCTTGATTCCAAAAGGATCTGTTTTAGCATTCGCCGTTGCAGTTGGATTTTGAGCAGCCCCAGCTTGAGCATTACCCCCTTGAGATGTGCCTGGTTTTGCTCCAGGGCGAGCTATTCCAGGTCGAACAATTGTAGGCCGATTTTGTTGTACTCCTAAACGACCGCTCAAGCCCGCAACGGTTGTAGGTGGTCGCAATCTTCCACCTGTAGTTGGGATAGCAGGTTGAGCTGGAGTAGTAGTAGAAGCCGAAGCTGAAGCAAATGTCGGCCTTGCGAACCCTCCTGTAGATTTAGGCCCACCAGCTTCAGTATTATTCAAACCTGGAATAGCATTGGTAGGTTGACCAGATTGACCAGTTGGAGCAGCTCCAGGCGCCTGACCTGTTGTTGGAGTAGAAATATCTTCGCCGCCCTTCAGCCTTCTGATTTGAAGGGCAAGTTGACTCTTTTCCTTTTCGAGCTTTTCAGACTTCTTTATCAATAGCTGAACTCTCATAGCCCCTTCTTTTGCAGCCGCATCACGTCCCGCTTGAGTTGCATTCTTGAGCTCATCAGCATGCTGAGAGGCTAAAGCATCAATCTTAGCTTTGAACTCCTTCTCCAGATTCTCCAGTTTTTGTTGGTCAACAGTGCTACCGCCTGCCTGTGAAAACTGCTTCTTCAGTTGCTCCTCTTTTTCGGAATACTGCTTTTTCAATTCCTCCTCTTTAAGAGCATACTGACTATCTAGTTCTTTCCTGCGGTTTGCGACGGCCTCAGTTAGCTTTCTCTGAGCATTTTCTCTAGCACGCTGAACAGACGCATCTGCTTCTGCCTTAATCTTATTTCGAATCTCTTCGATATTAACAACAGTACCATCTGCTCCGGTGACTGTTCCGTCGGGAGCGGCTACCTTTGCTAGCTCATGTTCTTTTTTCAGTTCATTAAGCTTTTGCTCATGTTGCTCACTTGTGATTGCATTGGACAGCGACTCTCGCAAAGTGGCTAATTCATTGTTCAGAGAGGCGATTCGCATTTCAGCACCAGCTTTTTCTTGAGTAAGCTGGATAACCTTGGCGCTAGCGTCGCTACCGGTCATCTCGTATGTCCTCTGTAACTCAACGGCTTCATCACTTAGACGATTAACTTCACTTTCAAGATGAGCAATTCTATTATCTTTTTCGATATCGCTGAGGGCCTGATGATTAGATTTGGCTTGCTCCAGAGCTTGTTTAGTGTTTGCCAATTCTGCTCTCAGTTGAGTTAATTCAGCATCATTAACAGCTCCTAGAGTGGTCTTGGTGGCATTAGCAACTTCCAACTCTTTCTTCAAGTTTTCAACAGTTTCTTTCAGCTGAGAGACCTCGGCATTGGATTTGTTCAGGTCTTCACGGAGCTGACCATTCTCAATACGCCGTTTGGTTAATTTACTCTGCGATTCCTCTTTGAGTTTCGTAAATTTGCCCTCCAACACGTCATAATTCTCTTTTTCTTGTTCCAACTTTTCTTGTAGTTCCTTCTCTTTCGCTTCAATGGTAGAAGTTAACTGGGATTGTAACTCTCTGTTTTCCGTCTCCAGACTCGTGATAGATTTTCTCAAATTCTCAACTTCATCCTTGAGAGCCTGGAGCTCTTGAGGATCGATCCTTTGATACTTTTCCATGATCTGTTGACCTCTTTGTTTCCACTTCTCGTTATCTTCTTGAATTAGTTTGATCTGGGCCTCTTTTGCCTCTGACTCAGCAACTGACTCGCGAAGCTGTTCCTCTAGAGGCTCAATCTTCTCCTTGACAATGTTCAACTCTGTTTCTAATTCACTAGCCTTCTTCATGTAATAGTTTCCTTGAGTGCGAAGAGCCGAGTTACTCTCCCGAAGAACATTCAGATCTTCCAACTGTTTCAAGACCTTGGAGTGGTCTGCAGCGATGCGAATCGAATCAGACTCTCTTTGCCTTTCTCGCTCAATTTCGATCTTGGCTTCATCTAAAGCTGCAGTAGTATGATCTAGCTGTTGCTTTAGTCGCTTGGATTCTTGTTGAGCAAGTTCATAATTACACTCAACAATTTCCTTTTCACGTTTCAAGTAAGAAATGATCTCTCGTGACTTGTCATCTGAAGAGAATTCTTCGCTCTCTTCACGTGTTGAATTGACTGAGCCTTCAGGTTTGATTTTTGAAACTCTTGAGCTAATACTTTCTAGTTGCTCCAGTAGAGTTTTATTCTGAGCTGTAAGATCTTCGCTTCTTGATTTGAGTTGTTCAATTTCATGTTCATAAGCGTATTTCTGGCTTCCCCAGCTAGCTTCTGCAGCAGAGAGTTGAGCCGCTGAGCCCTCAGCTTTAGAAGTAAGTTCGATAGCCTGCTCCTTGAGGTTGTTAATCTCGGTACGAAGTATTTGTACCGTGTCAGCCGCTTTAGCATGCTTGACCAGCTCTTTTTCATAACTGTCTTGAGCTTCTTTAGCAATAGCAGCCTGCTGTTCAAGATCCCGTTTCAGCTCTTGTTGAGATCTGGTAAGCCGCTGCTCGCTATCAACTAAAGCAGCAATATGTGATTCCAGTTTCTCTTTTTCAGCCTTGATAGTCGCAGCACTCGTATCCTTTTTGTTTTTAATGGAATCAAGTTCTTTGGTTGTACTGTCGAGAATATCCGTGGTGACTTGAAGTCGCTCCTTGAGATTAAGGATTTCGGACTAAATATTGTTAGTAAAAACCCAATGTCTATGTAGAAATAAAAGTACTTACATCTTTTTTCTTGATGTTTTCCGTGATTGAAGCAGTGTACTCCTCATGTGACGAGTTCATACTGTTCAGACCTTCTTCGGCAGCTGAAGCTACGTCAGTCAGCTCTCGAATGTGCTTGTCAGCAATAATAAGTTGCTCGTCTTTTTCTTTCAAACTTCTCTTCAATCTCTCAATTTCTTCGTTGAGCTTAGATTCTAGTGATGAACCTGGCATCGATCTATAGACGGCAAGTTGTTGGTTAACAGAAGCGATCTCTGCTGCAAGAGTCTCACGAGCTCTGCTGAGTTCTTCATTCTCTGACTCTGCTGCAGACAACTTCTCTTGGGTATCCTTGAGATCCTTTCTAACACGTTCTAATCTAGAATTAAACTCAGTATTATCAACATCTCTACGATCCGAAAGAGATCTGATCTCTCTCTCTTCAAGCTCCAGCTTTTGAGTAAGTCTTGAAACTTGAGATTCTAACGTCTCAACCTCTTTCGTGAGTCTACGTTCAGTCTCTTGAAAACCCTTTTCACGTTCCGCATTCATGATTTCCATGTTCCTCAAAATTCCATTCAATCGTCCCTTCTCTTCCAAAAGCTCAGCATTTTCTTTGTTGATTCGTTCTTCAATGGATTTCCATAAGCTCTTTTCAGCGGTCAGATTAGATAATTCATTCTTAACACTATCTAATAATGAGTTTGAATCAATGAGTTCTTCTGCCACCTGTTGAGTCTTCAAATCCTGTCTCGACAGCGAAGCTTGTAAGGAGTCGTTACGTTTCTTCAGCTCTTGGTTCTCTGAGTGCAAAAGATTAAGATTACTATTGGAATTCTTGGATCTTTCACTAGCAAGTTCAAGTTGACTTTCAAGTTTGGCAATCTTGACCTGTAAGTTATTACGCTCGTTACTAATGGAATTGATTTGCTCATTGAGCGTCTTCATGGAGATTGATGTTTCTTTTCTGTAGACGTCAAAATTCTGTTCGACTTGTTTGATAACTTGAGTAGCTTCTTGATTTTGTTGTAGGAGCGTTTCCACTTGATCACTGCTTGTTGAATGGTTGGTAGAGGCATTATTTGATTCACCCGATTTGAGCATACTTCTAAACATGTCGCGTTCTCTCTTCAACGCTTCGTATTTGATGGTCAACCTTGTTGAATCTTCTTGCAGGGTCTTGATGGCCTTTTTGGCTTCCTCCACAGCCGCAGATTCAAAATTCTCATATTCCTTTTTGCTGGCAGCATCCTTCTTTTCAGTCTTTTCGGCCAGCTCTCGAGTAGCTTGTAAAAGATATTCATTCTGCTTTTGGAGCTCAATAATATCTTTAAACAGGACTAGTCGTTCAGAAATCACCTGTTGCGTGTCTGATTCTATACCATCCATGCTTTCATTAACTCCACTCAGTAGCCTCTGCAGCTCAGCATGTTCTTGAAGTGTCAAAGGAGCCTCTGCATCAGATTCTAGTTGACGTTGTACAAGAAGATGTTGCACCTGTCTCGACAAATCACGTACTTGTTGGCTGATTATCTCCTTTTCTGCGACACTATCGTTATATTTTGTCTCGATAAGTTTCAACTTGGCTTTAAATTCATCACTCTCGGAAGCGGTTGTTTCAAGTTGAGTACTGAGTTCAGCAAGCTCAATCTCCAATCTTCGGTGTTCTTCCCTTTCAGCCATGATAATAGGTGCGTGATCTTCCATTTCTTCCAGGATATTATCCATTTCTCTTCGTAGAAGCTCGTTTTTATGTCGTTCTTTCTCTAATGACATCTTGGTCTCTTGCAAATCAGAGTACAGTTGAACAAGCGAGCCTCCACTCTTCTGTAGCTTAGAAATGATTTGTGCAGATGGAGAAAAGATACCGACATTTGAAGATGACGCACCATTTCTAGAAGGAGTCTGAGGCGATCTAGGTCCAGGAGTAGAAGGAACTGAGTCAGCGCTGTGGCCATTTTCTTTTTCGCCGGCTACAAGACTATCATGTTGATTGAAGACGGTCTCAAGTCTGCTTTCCAAATTCTTCATTTGCTTCTCCATCTTCTCTGCCTTATCTCGAGCCTTTTCAGCTTCAGCTTTCCATCTTGCCATTTCTGCAGCTTGGCTTGACTGATCCTTTGACTTTGTTCTTTGTAGCTCTTCCACTCTAGCTTTAGCTTCATTCGCTGATCGTTCCCAGAGTTCAGTCAATCGATGTTGAGAGGCCATTTCTGATCGGAAACTTTCTTCGGCCATAACTTGGGCATTCTGAAGATCCTTGATCTTTACAAGTGAGCCATCATAAGAGCGAGATACCTCATCAAACCGAGACTGTAAGCTGTCGTATCGTTTCACTAATGAACTATGCGTAGCTTGAAGGGAATCGTATTCAGATTGTAACGATGATAATTTACACATTCGCTCAGTTCTGAACTTCTTAAACTCTTCGGATTTTGCTTTCAATTCGGAATCAAGCCATTCATTGCTCCGCTTCAAGAGCTCAATTTCCTGTGTCAGACTCTGTTCTTTAAGTTTGCTGCTCATTTGAGAAGACCTTTGTTGCTGCGCTTGGTTTTCCAGTTCAACAATTTGTTTTCTCGCTTCTAATGATTTGTTGTGAGCAGCTTCTAATTCTGATCTGAGTTCTCTCAATTCACTGCTTCGTCGTTCTAATGTTTCGAATAAATGGCGTTTATCATTTGTCAGGGTTTCTAATCGTTGCTGAAGAGATCGCAAATTATCAGAACTGCCACTAGATTGGCTGTTAATTTGATCTAAATCGCTTTGAATTGAAATTTTCTCTTTTTGCAACAAGGAAACGGCGTTTTCAAGCTTTTCGACTTCTTGAGTTTTGTCATCTAAATGCTGTTTCGTAACTGATAGTTTTGAATTGGCCGCGTGGAGTGATTGTTCTATATTTGTTAGCTGTTTTCAACTGACTGAGGATGTACATTGAACTTACCATAAGATACATCATCAAGCAGTTTTTGACTTTTGAGCGCTTCTAATTCTGAAGCTCTAACAGATATCTTTTGTATTACAATATCTGGTAACCCAGATAGAAATGAGATATCAACAGAAAGAAATACCGCGACGGCGCTCTTCTTTGAAGCAGCCAAAGAATTCTCGTCTTTTGCCCCAAAAGGTTGTCGTCTTGGTGAAGCTTCCACCACTGTCCCAGCTGGCTCAGCGGACGCAGTACTTGGGAATGGTGAAACAGCTTGGTCGGCTCCTAACACACTATTCGCACTGGGGGGTTGGTCGGAAAGAGGTACAAATGAGGTGCCAAAAGTAGGTTGTTCGGGGGATGGTATGGGCTGAAACAGATTCACATTCGTACCCTGCTCGGAGATCTCTTCATTTACGCCTCCGGTGTTTGAGGCTTGGTCCCAGATCCCAATGTTTCCCTCGCTGTGCTCCACTCGGGCATCGCTGGTCCCACTGATTCCTAGATCACTAGACGGAAAAGTACTCAGCTGGTTGGCTGGTTCTAGAGCTGACTGTACATTTTCTGAAAATGGTACTTCCACTTGTCCTGGAAACGTCGCTGTTGTCTGTTGCGAGAATGGCGCTGTAGAGTCTAAAAATGGTGCTGAAAATGAGGTTGAGGCTGGTTCAGTGACTGGCTCGATCGTTGTGTTGAAGAACTGCTCTCCAGTTGGCTCTGTGACCGGTACTGGTACTGGCACTGGCAGAGAGTTGGCAGCATGCTCAGGTTGAGTCGACGTGGCCGCTGACTCTACCGCCGGCGTGATATCCCCAACAGATTGTGCAGTTCCATCATCTTGTTCGTTATTTGCCAATCCAGTCAAGTCTGGATTGGGCTTGTCGTCCGACATAATTGTCGATACTCGTCAATTCAATACACAAGTCGCCGTTTTGTGGCTGTTCAATTGTTAGAATCATGCATATACAAATCTGTTTTTTCAGTTGCACAACACAATGGAATCAACTTACACTGCACGTAATCAATTGACAGCAGGTTTCAAACCGAAGGTTCCAACTTCTAGAGCTGAATATTTGGTTTGTTTACCGAGATGGATCTGACAATCTGTGGAATGCCATTTTGGTTTGACGAATCCACGCTTTGTGCATATAAAGGCCGGGTAACTGTATTAGTATGTAGGGACTCTAGACGAGGTACATATAGAAGCGATATTGTAAGACGTATGGTCAACGTCAAAATTTGGAACTTGAATCGGAAAAGAATTTGGATCTTTGCCATCATTGATGATGAGATCTGAATATTAGGTGGTTGGCCATAAATGAGAGATCATGTATTTACAAAATAAATATGTTTAAAAACAATGCAGATAAGATAGAATAAATAATAAATGGGTTCGATGTCACCTTGTTGGCCATCTAAGGGGTGGATATTTCTGGTACCGTTTCACGATGGTGGTCTCGGCGGTGGATGTGATCGTGTGCCAAGCTACTGTTGTGCTGGCTGTGTTGGCTGGAAAGATTCAGTTTCAACAGACTTAACCTCGCAGGTAATATTGCTCGAGTACGGTCGTCGCCTTGGGATTTGCTGAGGACAGACCTGGTAAATGCTTCAAAATATGGCAGCATTTCAGCAGCTATTACCCGATGAGATTTGGTATTGGATATGGATAATGTCGAGTAAGTGTCTAGCAACTGATAAATAGAGGACTTCAAAAACATAGTCTCTGACTGTAGCGCTGCTCGTGGCAGTGGAATGACATCCATTTGTCTAGTTAGCAGCTGCTGGATATACTGTTGATCTTCATTTTTGTGTTTGTATAAAGTAGACAAAGCTACAGTGTAGAGCACAACGGAATCCACCTCTACGCTAGCTAGCGTATCAGCTGTCAGAGCTGGCTGAAAGTTACATTCAAGTCCAGCCTTTATGATTTTTTCTGATAGCTCGTAATCTTGACATGAAAGAGCTGCTTTCCAGAGAGGAAGAAAGAGAGATGACAGAGTAAAAGAAATACTGTTGCTGTTGATACTAGCATTATTAGCGCCAATGTGGTGGGTAAGAGACGCTGTTGAAGTCGGTGAACTGGTAGGCACAGCAATAGCCGGAGCACTTTTATCAGAGCCAGGTCCTGGCAAAGTACTAATAATGTGTGTTTTTATGGAGCCATTAAAGGTATTATAGTCCCAACTGTTAAGCAGCTCTTCGAATAGATCACGTCTATTGAATACTAACAGAGCCTTGCCGAAACCAGTGACAGTGTGCGAAGTAAGCACTCTATCGGCAAGAACTGGTTTCCAAAGAGACTCAAAGCAACCAACGATTAAAGATTGAGCCTTCTCCTTCTGGCCGATATTCCAATATTTATTAGAGACCAGTAATCGAAATGTGTGTATATCAGACAGACTCCATCGTCCTAGGCCCGAGCCGCCATTGAACACTAGTTTTGCGATATGGTTGACGTCTTCAGGCGACGAAATAGCTTTGTGTTTGAGTATCAATGATGCAGTTTTGCAGGTCAACTCTCCATTATAGTACAGTTCATCGAAACTGTGAATGAGATCAGACGACGAGCCGTTGCGAGGAACTTTGGAGATGATCATCTCTCGCTCCTTCTCAGACAAAGGTAGAAGGCTCTTTCTAGTTAATTTGTTTGATAAAGTAGTGTCATCATCGTCGGAAGAGGGCGACGTCAAAGTTTGCAGACCATCTAGCAGGCCCTGGAAATGGCTCTTAATTCGCTTGTCAGTGGAGCTCTTAGCCATACGTTTATCCAACAGCGACTGTATTATATTCGTGAGATTGTCCTCCTCTACTTTAGACAACGGAAGAGGGGGCGAAAAAGTGTCTGCCAGACTCTCAACCCTTTCCTGCCAGGACTTTTTCTTCGACGGGCCAGTCGACTGGCTCCTACTGCTCAGCAGCGTCCCTAAAGGAGCCATAAGAGCTGCACTAGCATTCTCGACAAGACCTGCCCCAGCCCTTTCTCTTTTTAAACCCCTCCCAACACCTGTCCTCACATGCCTCAAGAACCAGCCGGCTCCTCCAGACATTGTCGACTTCTTCTTCTTCTGCTTCCTAGGGGTAAAATGGATGAACTGATTCCATCTATCTACATCAGCAGCAATCTTCACGATCGCCGCCAACCACATGATCATGTGATTGATCCCCCGCTTCCTCACTCTGGGGACTGGACCTGCCTCCGGCGGCTGGGGCTTTGCCCCAGACCCCACGGCTCTTGCTTCGCAAGAGACTGCTGGGACCGTATACGCTCGACTCGAGCGTAGCGAGAGGAGCAGCGGGGTCTGGGGCGCAGCCCCAGCCGCCGGAGGCAGGTCCAGTCCCCAGAGCATGCAAGCTTCGCTGGTGGCAGACTCGCTCTCGATCTCGAGGTTGGTAATGTAATCCTGTCATAGTCTAACGCAACGCAACATCGCCGTCCACCTCACCCCATCTCATAGATCACCTATCACCTATCTTAGAGTCGATATCACAAATCGACCCCACAACTCAAAGTTTAGTGTTATCAGATCGAGCGCCTTATCGATGCATCGGAGTGCGAGCGACTGCGACGTCACTTGTTGCCACCGGAGATGATTCCGTGCCTGGTGCCTTTCGGATTCGCTCGGACAATGGTTGCTGCTGCTTCTGCGTCATGAGCGAGACAAGCAACTGGTTACTCATGCAAAGTGAGGTAGAAGCCTATATTAGACCTAACCGCCTCGTTCTAGCAGGGCACAGCGGAACCTCACCTTGCTCAACAGTCAATATAAAGTTAGAGCGCTTGATTGATAATACCGGCGTACCGGTTCTGTTTACCTCGTTCAGTATATGAATAACATACTATTTAGGACATAATTAGCATTTGCTTTGGCTGGCTCTACAGCTATTCAGAGCAATTCAGAGCCTGTAGACTTCCAACTCTAGAGTGAGTGCTCTACATATTCATAGATAAATAATTTTTGAATAATTTTCGGAGCTGCCTTATCTCGCACACCAGATCTTGGTTCGACAACTTTTCTCTTGTGTTGCTGCTTTGTCTTATCTTTCGCACGGCATCACTTCATCTAGTGGCAGCTTTAAACGGTCCATTGCATATCAGATCCACACCGTCCTGCGGGCTTAAACTTTGTGCTTGTTGTGTAGTTTGGTCGTCAGATCGCCTCTCTTCGATACCGCCGATAAACCTTCCGGGTGCATAGTATTGCACCATTATACATAAAAAGAATGACATTCGCTAGTTAATCAGAGGCTTTTGCAATTGATATTCGATCTTGGGGTAATCTATTAAGTAATCTCTGCTCATATATCCGTTTGACGGCTCAGCATTATTTGACTGCAATTATCCTAGACAGCCTGGAATACTCTACTCTGTTGGTCTGGCCTTCGGAGTTACTGTGATTCTGTTGTGCCGTTCCGGAAACTTTATATATAATCAATCAGTTTGGGTCTTGATTTCTGATTTTTGATTTTTGATTTCGGTTCACCCAGGTTTTAATCTTGGATTTCGATTTTACTGTTTGTTTTTCTTTTCGCTTTAATTTTTATTTTCAAGGATCCCTTCCGCAGTGTGCTCTTTAGCAAAATAAGCACCAGAATAGGTCGAAGAACAATACAACAAAATGAGCTCAGTACTAAGTGGAGCCGTGGACTCTGCTGGTAATGATGCGGCAGCGAGAGATTTCAATGAGCGGACTCGGCTCTTATATGGCAGTGACGAAAACGCTCTAGAGGAGGACACCCGTCCTCATTTCTACTCTCATAATCACTCAGGCTCATCGTCATCGACCTCGAAACATAACAATACTGCATTCGCTGAAATTGAAACCGACCCTGCTGTGGATTCTGGGTCTGATGATGGTAACTCGAATATGGACCCTGACGAGGCACACTCGAGACTCAACGAAGAATACAAAGACCTACCTTGGACCCACCGTCCTTCGTCTCTTGTACTAGTGATTATATTCTCGCTATTTGCTATTGGCCAGTCAATGGTCACTGCATCCAATTTAGATGTCATGTTCGAAC
Organism: Sugiyamaella xylanicola (nom. inval.); assembly: GCA_001939105.2. Taxonomy (NCBI): domain Eukaryota; kingdom Fungi; phylum Ascomycota; class Dipodascomycetes; order Dipodascales; family Trichomonascaceae; genus Sugiyamaella; species Sugiyamaella xylanicola (nom. inval.). The sequence continues at coordinate 34,067 of MQSX02000025.1, forward strand.
TCATCTGTAGATCTCTGTATGACGCAGCTCCTTCTCACAGTCTTCAGATCCCCATGGATTCGCAAGAACCGCCAGAGTTTGGTGCTGACCCGAGATGTAGAGGCCCTGAAGTGGCAGCTCTGGTAGCTAACTTTACTTCCTACAGAACTGCTATTTTGGGTATATTGGGCATTATAGCTACTCCCAAGCTAGCATCCTACTCAGACCGTGTTGGTCGTAAGTCTGTTATTCTCTGGTGTTCTGTCTGTGGCATGTTTGCTGATGTCATTCCGTTTCTCTGTACTTCGTACCCCCAGTATTTCGATTATCGGTTTCTGCTGTTGTCATCTGCGATCCAGGGAATGGGAGGCAGTTTAATGACTGTGCAAGTATTGAACAGCTCGTATGTCGCTGATTGCATTCCGCCAAGTCTCAGAGCAAAGTCTCTGGCCATGTTGGACTCTTGCCTTTTTGGAGCTATTGCGGTTGGTCCAGTGATAGGAAGTCTGATTCTGTCCACCTACCGGTCGCTTCCGAGACTGTACATTGTCTCGATTGGCTTCTATGCAGTTAATATTGTTCTCACAGCACTCCTTTTAGTGGAGTCAAGACCACTTAAAGCTCGTCGCATGTCCCAGGTTCAATATGACACTGATCTAGAACAGATCATGAGCAATGCTACCAATTGGCAGCAATATCTCCACAAGGTCAATTTCCTTAAGCCTCTTTCTCTGCTCAAATTCGACCACTTGAGTGATGTCAAGTCCAGACGTAACGCTAGGATGCTTGTGGTCATGGCATCTCTTGGAATGGAGTTCGCCCTTGCCATCGCCCCTATTATTATGATGATAGCAGAGCTGAAGTTCAATTGGACTGGTGTTGAAGTCGGTTATTTGATTTCGGTATTTGGCATGTCTCGAGTGTTAGTTCTGGCCATTCTTTTCCCTGTTACTCTCCGATTCTTGAGGTCCAAGTTTCGAGTGGTAGGAAATGGGCTGGATAAGGTAGATTTAACAATGATCCGACTTGGCCAGATTGTAAGCACGTTTGGCTACGCTGCCCTCGGCAATGCGCCAAACGCCAAAGTATTCGCTATTGTCCTGATCTTCGACTCTCTGGCTGGTGTTCAAATCCCTTCTATGAAGAATGCTATCATCAAGCATGCACCACAAGACCGAATTGGCGAGTTGCTAGGGGCTCTCAGTTTGGTCAACAATTTCAGTATGGTAGTTGGACCGCTTATCTTCTTCCGCATTTTCAATCTCACTGTCGCCACGCGGCCCCAAACTGTTTTTGAAATTGTGTCCACGGGCTTCTTCTTTCTTCTCGTCAGCTCATTTTTCCTGTCCAAGCCATCGCCGCCCCCTAGTCCCGATGAGCCACATAACTACGGACCCGAGCAAGCGTCGTCGCAATTATAACCACCGTGCGCTTCTGACCTCGCACGAGCTACTATTTATTAGCCATTGGGCAGCATGATCATTAAACATAGATAATCGTTATTTTTACTGTGGGAGTCTGTGCCTCCGGCGGCTGGGGCGCTGCCCCAGACCCCGTTGTGCTCGCTTCGCGAGCCCTCACGGTGCGGAGCTGACCTGAACATCTAGCGAAACACTGAGCACAGAAACAGATTCGAGGGACTAATGAGTCCCTGATTAGCCACTCTACTCTGCACACAGAAGCCATATCACATAGAGCCAAGCATCTATGTTCGACTCAACCTCTATAAACTGCCTGAAGACTGTCGTCCCGACTCGAGCGCAGCGAGAGGAGCCACGGGGTCTGGGGCAGAGCCCCAGCCGCCGGAGGCACCTACCCTCCCCAAGTGTCAGAGTCTCTTGTAGGTACCTCCTGAATATATTAATTAACGCTTGCATGCTGCATACCTTGTATACGCATTTTGGCAGCGGGTCATGCAACAGTCGAAAGTGGTAGTGGAGAAACTTTGATGCCGTCCATATTAGTACCAACCGACACCTAATACGGTAATGTGATGAATATCAACCCCCTGAAAATTCTCTTCAAAAAATAAGCTGTACGTACAGCACCTGTTTAGGAATGTCAGAGCTAGCAGCCAATCCACGTCGTGGCTGTGGACGTGAATCGTTTCACAGAAACACACACAATGGTACGAGCAGACTCGAGTTCAGCTTTTGGGCCATGTGATGCTTTTTCAAACTGGCGGACTACAGGACCAGAGGAGCGCTCGATTGCCCGTCTTTACTGAAAAGGGAGACGCATACCCCACAATAATCCGTCCTAGTCCTAGCAAGAACCGGTACAGGTCACAGAACAACGAGCTTAATTTCTATTGCTATATTTATAACGCCATTCAGAAAGCCTCTTTCTATAATATATCGCCTATTGATGCGCACCCATTTGGATTAATAATTGGCTGAAGTTGCTAAAGTCAGTTGACAGCTCCCGGTGGTATATGCATGCATATTCCCATATTATTATCGTAATCGCATTAGAAAGCTACCCCTATTCAGAGGTACATTGCAGCGATTTCTGCCTACCGCTTGACTATTCTTGTTCCTCAGCATATTTTTCACGCGTGTAACGCGAGATCTGGACTGGGGCCGTGTGTTCGGTTACATAAAACTCAATCATATTTATCGAAGCTGTCAATCTTGTTCTGATACTTGTTTCTAGTTCAAGTTTTTGATTGTGTACATTCCCATCATTGACGTTTTTGTGTCAGTCGTTATTTAAAACGTCCATTGCCTTTCGTTTTTCTTGTTTCTGTTTTTGCCCTGGTTTCTTTTGTCTTGTTTTGTCTTGTCTTATCTAATCACCACTCTTTAATTCTAATCTTAACCCCTAAAGGCTCTTTCAAGGGGTGTATCAACAAATCTTAAACTCGTCTGATTCTGATTCCATACTGGCATATTTTTAATTCGAAACAAGTTTCATTATGGACATGCCTGTGACAAGTACGAGGCGCCATTCTCCTCACTCAATTATTATGGATAATAAAGACCGAAGGTCGGTAAGAGAATCAGTCACCCAGTCAGCGGCTCCTCTTCCTAGACCGCGTTATACATTTGTTGAAAGTGACATGTACTCTCTGAACACAAACCATAGTCGGGACAGTGATTTCAGTTTTCTCCAACCAGAAGAAGGCGAAATGTACGAGGAACATGATGACCACGAGTCGACTAATGAGCAGGCTAATATCTTCCAGCCGCCTGTACCCCCAATGTCTCACCGACGAGGCTCCAATACATCCTCTGCCAGAGCGCCATCAGCGGCTTCGAGCCATGTCCCTGCTCAAGCTATTTATCAGAACAATGCTGCTAATAACTCTCAGCAGACCTGGGCCAGTAGTTACCATACGACTAAAGGGAGCAATGGAGTCGGCAGTCTCAACCCTATCAGCAGTCTACACAATGGGTCTTCCACGATAGTTGCGGAAGAAGGCGCTCTTCCTGATACCATCAAGGAAACTGAAACCCCCTTTGACGACAATTTAGATCGTGCTGCTGTCCCACCTCCAGTCAAACCATATAATGGAGGCGTCTTTAATGAAAAGAACGTAGCTGGTAGTGCGCCTTTAGCGGGCCCTGGTGGTCCACCACCAGATGGAAACGACACCCAGAACAAATCTAATAAAAAGAAGCTATGGCTCATAATAGCACTTGTAGCGTTAATAATCATCCTTGCGGCGGTGCTCATACCTATAGGTCTATTAGTGATTGGAAAGAAGAGTACGAGCCCGTCCCACTCTCCATCTCCGTCATCCTCAGCATCATCTGATCCCAGTTCTACTTCCACTGCGACTGGCGACAGTAGCATACCATCATCCGCAAAAGGAACGATTCTAGATCCTTCAACTTGGCTCGATAAAACCGATTTCAATACTACCTATACTAATGCCACTATTGGCGGATTGTCGATTATGGGTCTTAACTCCAGCTGGGACGACAGTGCTCAGGCAAATCCCCATGTACCACCATTGAACCAGCAATTCCCGTATGGCGACTTGCCCATTAGAGGTGTTAATTTAGGGGGTTGGCTTGTTACTGAGCCATTTATTACCCCTTCCTTTTTCAGCAACACTACAAATCCTCCTATCGTCGATGAATGGACTCTTGTCGGTAGTCTGAACGCAACTGGCGGTATGGCCAAGGTAAAACAAACATTAGAAACACATTATTCGACCTGGGTAAATGAAAGCACTATCAAAGAAATCGCCGATGCGGGCTTAGATCATGTTAGAATTCCATATGGTTACTGGGCTGTGAAAACATACCCTGGAGACCAGTATCTTCCTCAGGTTAGTTGGAGATATCTTCTCCGTGCCATTGAATGGTGCCGCAAATATGGACTGCGAGTCTCGTTGGACTTCCATGCTGCTCCAGGTAGTCAGAATGGATGGAACCATAGTGGCCGTCAAGGATACCCCCACTGGCTCAACGGAACCCAAGGAATGGTCTACGGAAATCAGTCACTAGAACTCCACGATCAGCTATCCAAATTCTTTTCCCAAGATCGATACAAAAACATCATTACTTTCTATGGACTTGTCAACGAACCGAAAATGCAGACTCTTAACAACACACTTGTAATCGACTGGACTAGTGAAGCCTATGATATTGTTCGAAACAATAGCTATACTGGAAATATTGTCTTTGGCGATGGATTCCTCGGTGCTGCTGCTTGGAAGGGCGAATTCCCCTCGTCGTCCTATCCAAACATGACCTTGGATATTCACCAATACACTATTTTTGATACATATCTTATTGGTCTATCTCACGAAGCTAAGCTAAATCTCATCTGCGACCAATGGGCGGCAACTATGAATCTCTCTTCCAACGTGCTTACTGGCCATGGACCGACTCTAATTGGTGAATGGAGTCAAGCTGATAATGACTGTACACTTAATTTGAACAATGTTGGTGTTGGATCTCGTTGGGAAGGTAACTTTAACCCTGGTTATAGCACGCCGCCTGTGCTCACGCCTTCTTGCGATGGTGCCATCAACTGTACCTGCTCACCCTCAAACACTGATCCCGATAATTATTCTGACGCATATAAAGAGTTCCTATTGCAATTTGCCGAATTGCAAATGGAGGTCTTTGAATCCAACGGTGGCTGGGGCTCCATATATTGGACCTGGGACACCGAGCTCGTCCAGTCCAGTCAGTGGTCGTACAAAAAAGGTATCGAGTACGGAATCATGCCCAAGGTGGCCTACCAACGTACATATAACTGCTCATCCCAGGTGCCTGACTTTGTGGCACTTGGTCTACCAGAAAACTATTAGACTATCTGCCTCTGATTACATGAACTCCTTCCCTTTATTAATGCATAATTATACCTTATCCTCTGACGTTAGACTATGTTCGCACTGGTTGTGCTTTCGCCTCCGGCGGCTGGGGCTCCGCCCCAGACCCCGTTGCCCTTCGCTTCGCGAAGGGAGGCGACGAGAGGGTTGCTATCTTCTGGTGTGAGAAGGGTGGACTGGGTGCTGTCTCTGGTACGAGTATGGTGAGCTGGTGATGCTATGGCACTGGTTTAATCCCTGCTGCTATGGCTCTGGCTTAATCCCTGCTGCTGCTGAACCAGCTGTCTCAGGCCGCATTTGCGTGGGTACATACGCTGATATGCATCCCAGCAGGCCCCAGTTGGGAGGAATCGTTTGGCTGGAATAGCTTCTCTGCACGGCCCAAACCGATGTGAAACGTGTATAGTGTCGGCTACTGCGTTGATAAGTGCCTAGCAACCCCCAGGGGCTGCGGGTCTCGCTGCGGATACCGCCCAATCCAGTAGAACGTCAATACGTGGGTTGCATATTATTTAGAAATAAAAACATACCAGGAAGGCACCTAGTGGCATTACTTAGAAGTACCTCATACCCTCTCTTCTCTAAGAAGTTGGAACATATTCATTAAAATTGTGTTCTCTATACATGGATATCACTAAGGTGACATCGATCTAATTCGTCCTTTCAGTTTGGCAGGTTGTAAGTGATTCGATTCAGTTATTGGCATTTAAGGTTGGGAGCGTGAAAAAAGAGGGGTGGTCACTGTACGTTGTACGCAAAATCAAACTTTAATGCCAACCCGGTACCACTCTTAGACAGATATGCTGTAGAGTGGAAAGTAGTACTGATTAGGGGCCAGAACATCAGGGGTTTTAGGGAAGAATAACCTAACTTTTTCGATTTAGAACGTGGAATAAGCTCAATAACAAGGTATATTATCTCGTCATTTTCTTATTTGAATCGTTGTTACATTTCCATTGTTTCCCAAGTTTTATAATCGCGTTGTCTCAGGCTAGTTTGTTTCAGTAATCTCAGGAACTAGGTAATTCTGCGACATACACATCCCTACATACCGCACGGGTGGAGTATTACTACGCGTAGATTGGTTTTTAATCAACTTCATTGTCCCTGATTTATTGTAGTTGTTGCGTTCCTTCTTCATGAATATTATTTCGTCTCCTAATGGACTGGGGTTGGATGTGGAATACCCTTCTTCTATGAATGAGGTGGTAGTACCTATCCAATCTGAAAATGAAAATGATCAGCCCAACTCATTGCATCGTAGACACACTATAAATGGTAAACCTGTTTCTCCATTGACTCGGAGGCCAACAGTCAATACTAACTTCAGCACTGGATATGCTGCCAATGCTGGTAGTACAAATATCTTAAGCGATGTTACGAAAGATCGTAATCGACAAGATTTAGGGAGAAAAAGAAGATCGTTGAATCTTTCTATTGCATATTCAAGTCCTTACGGTGATGATTTTATTACTTCCCCAGTAAGCGATATCACCAGTCCTAGCACGCGGAGCAACAGCAGCACTAGCAGTACTAGCACAGCAGACCGACCATTATCACCACGGCTGTTCAATAGCAATAACAGTGTTGATGAATCGATTAGTATTCGATCCTCGCGACCCAGAACACCCGAATTAGATTTAAAAAATCACCCTCCAGCACGAAAAGGCACGCCTTCATCTAGACCACGATCTTTTCAGCTAGCTTTAGATCAGGAAAGATTATTGCAAGAACAACTACAAAAGCTCGCTCGAACAGAAAATGCCAGGCTGGCTGATGGCAATACCCCAAGTAATTCTAACCCATTAAACAACCATCATCCATTTAGCCCGACTTCTGCTTCTACCCCAACACCCACACCTCACCACTCACATACCCATACACACCATCAACATTTCCACTCACAATCACTGACCAGTACTCTACCACCAACTCCTCCATTTCACCCGTCATCTTCGTTTTCATCTTCTACTTTGCTAGAATCAGCAGCAGGAATCTTATCTCCCTCAGCGGAAAGCAACAAGCGTTTTCATAACCGACAATTCTCGCTTGATGTCCGATCCAATGGCAATAACAACAAGAAGGGCCGCAAAAAGAGAAAGGGAACTGCTTCAGTTAGCTCGAATCCATTAGCATCGCCTCTAACCAGCTTCAATAATGAAGGAGATGAATCGATGTTCATTATGAGGCCACAGGACCTGCAAATGATAAACTCCTCTCCAACATCATCACACAGCCATCTTTCTGCATTAAACGTTAATATCGATCGAAATAACGATATTAGTGATATTCCTTCAATAGTAGGTCCAGTTCGTCCTGGAAATATAGAAGGTACTACATTGTCATGGAAAATGACATCTGATTTACTAGCTACTTCAGCAAGTTCAATTCTTTCGAAGCGAGATATTTCTGACATTGCTGCCTTTGTATGGTCCATGTTTTCTCGACCTGAGAATATCGGTGCTATTTTCTACTCGGAAGGTGGATCCATGCTCCCACCTACTGAAGTGGTCAGAGCACTGAGACAACGTCTGCCTTCAATCGACCAACTCAAGGTACTAGGTGTCAGACTTGCATGTGCTAGTTTCTCCGCCCTTATCGTATGTTTCCAGGTTGCACTTCTGCTATTAATGGTGGTGGCCTATGTCATTGGAGATGTCATCATCGTGCCAGGAAAATACATTGCCCAGCACTTTACAGATGCACAGACGAAGAAGAAAGTTACGAAAGCGAAAAAGGGTCGCAAGATTACCCCCGCTGCAAATAGATAATGATGCTGATGACTATGTAAACGAATAAAAGCAATTTGTTATTAACATGAGATTTACATTACCGTATTTTGGGACTTCTCGCACAGCAAGGCATGTCCCCTCTACTACCTCTACAGCTGGTACCACACTCCAAAGCCCAGAAAGGAGTGAAGTGAGCAACTGGTCTGGGCTAAACCCAGCACCAGATGCAGATATTACCACAAGCACAGAATTCCATTAACAAAGTTATATGCAATTATAATTTTGGTAAAGGCGGATCGATGATGAGCTTGGTGAGCCCGTCCCTAATTTTTTTAGGCATGCCGTTTTTGGAGGTTTTGTCAGTCGCTTGGTCAACAAAGACATGTACAAATCTACCCAGAGCCTTAGCCTTTGAATACTGGTCACCCTGGAAAACACCGATTTCGTACTCGACGCTACTGTGACCGAGCTTAGTGACCCCAAGACCTAAAGTCAGCGGACGAGGGAATCCCTCTACAATCTCGAAGTACTCAGTGCTGGAAGACACGACAAGCCCAATTTGATGGTCATCAGGATCACCTTTATTTTTGTCTACTTGAGGATGCCACCCACAATGATCAATCATATAGGCATTTATCAGTGCATCATAGAAATGGTAGTATACGGCATTGTTCAGATGGCCGTACTGATCATTGTCGCTCCATCTCGTTGTTAGTTGTGTTGTATGAGGATATCGACTAATCAGTGGCTTAAACTGTTTTCGGGTCATTGTATTGGAGAGGTCAAAAAACACAGTAATAATAACCCAGCTAATTAATACTAGTATGTTCAAATTCCTTATAACCAATCCTTTATTATAAGCAAGAAGTTTATATTATCAGTCCACCCCACTATCACCCCGCGTTTGATCCAATGCACCTCGGTACGGCTTCCCGAGCACGTCGGAGAAAGCTATATTTTTGCCCTATTTTGCAACTCCGGACTTAAGCTCCAACTTCCTGATTGAAAAGTCAGGGCTTATTGTCACTAGGTTCCTGTTATCTCGTTTATAGTTAAAAATGCGAAAACGAAACTTAGAAATGTCTTGGCAGCTTTTAGGTGTGTATGTAGTTACAATGTGCAAAGTACATTTGATCTGTTCAAGGCTATGGACTGCTACTAAATAATCTTATAAAATTAAGGCAAGCTATGACTAGCACTATGTGATGGTACATTAGCAACATTGGCGGTTCTAGTTCTTTCCAACTTCGAGGAATAGTTTTCTTTGTCTTATATTTGTTGAGTATATAAATATCCGTGATAGGTCTTGATGAGCTGTCTTGTTAGGCAGGAAATCATATCAACAAGCCAATCAGTTCAAGATGTTGTTTTCAAAAGTTGTCGGAACAGTTAGTTTCATCGTCGCAGTCGGAGGTGTCAGTGGTGCAGCCATTCAAGCTGACTCTGGCGAGCTCCAAGCCAGAAGTCCCCAAGAGCCTGGAAGTGGCCGTTATGGAAATGGACCGGGACCTGACAATGGCCGTTATGGCAATGGACCTGGGCCCGATAACGGCCGTGACCGTAATGGTGAAAATGGCCGTGATCGTAATGGCGAGAATGGCCGAGGTCGTAATGACAGCGGCCGTGACCGCAATGGCGACAATGGTCGTGACCGTGGAGGAAGGGGCCGTGAAGGTGAGAGTAATGGTGACAATCGTGATCACGGTAATCCAAATGGCCGTGAGCATGATCGACCACCTCAACACAATCAGCCAGGACGACCAGAGAAGAACCGTCCTCCAGGTCCTCCTTCTAAAAGAAACTTCCAAGCTGCTGCTGGCGGCTCTGGACCTGTCAAGTACGCCCAGGTACCAGATATGCCCCGCTCAGGTAAGAAACCATATCCTGCTAATGTTGCGCCTCTCCCTGCTAAATATCCTAACTTTACCCCTCCAGCCAAAATAACCACTTCTCTTGCGGTTGCCCTTCCAGCCAGGGATACTCCTGTCGGCGCCCCTTTGCCTGACAAAAACGCGTCTCCTGGAGCACCACCTCCTGGACCCGCACCAGCACCAGCTCCAGCACCAGCACCGGCACCAGCACCAGCTCCCGCTCCCGCTCCTGCACCAGCTCCAGCACCAGCTCCCGCTCCAGCCCCGGCTGCTCCTCTCCCCGCCAAGGATACTCCTCCAGGAGCTCCAGCAGCCCCTCTCCCCGATAAGAATGCTCCCGCCGGAGCACCTCCAGCCCCAGCTCCAGACAAGGATACTTCTCCTTCGATGCCGCCTGTCGTTCCCGCTGCTGCCCCAGCCCCTGCTCCCGCTCCTGCTCCCGCTCCAGATGCTCCTCTTCCAGCTAAGAATGGCCCACCAATGAGCCCTCCAATGAAGCGTTCTCCTCAACAGTACCCTCCTGGAAGATATCCTCCACCTCCACGACCATATCCAGATCAACCGTACAACCGCCCCCGTCCAGACAGACCATACCCACCCTACCCAGAGCGTCCACGACCCAACAGATACCCTCCTGCTAACATGATTGCTGCCCGTGGAATTAGCTACGACGATTCTAATGATTACGATGATCACGACCGCTCTGGATACGATGGCAGATACAACGAACCTTACAATGGTGGTTATGATGATAGTTATGGCGATGACTACGATGATGACTATGGACGCAATGGCGGCAGTTATGACGATGACGACTCTCACCACGACTGGAGGGGCCACGACGACTACAACAGCGGTAGTTGTGATCAAAGATGCCAAGCTCTGCGAGCTGCTGTCCAGGTTTTGGCCAGAGACATCTATTAAAAATCTCGCTACCTAGAGAAATAGGATTTCTCAATAAAAAAGTTGTCAATGGTTACATGGCAACACCAGACTCTCTTTATCTTCGACCACTTCATTATTTACTAAATACTAACTGAATAAAATTTTTTTAAAAACTCCCACTGCTTCATATAGGCTATCAAAAGAAACGAGAGATGTGGCTATCTGGTTCGGACTTAATAACGGCCCTAGAAATATAGAGGATTTTTCAGTTTCCTCTTTGGCATTCTTTTCGGATTTAGAAGCCGCAATCTTCATCGGACAATATGCATGTCGATGCACAGCCCCTGCAGGCATCGTCAGAGGAGTTACTGTATATGGTAATAATGACATCGATCACGGCGTAAAGAGCCGCTACTCGAGTCGGAGTTTAATCACGAGTCGAGACATCATCTAATGAAATAAAAATCCAAGTAAATATAAATAGCTGGAAAAAATCGTAGTGGCGAGTCTAATAGCCTCATCAAATAATTTACGAGATAAAAAATCATAATGAAGCTTTCAGAATTCTGCCAATTTTTGGGCCATTTCCGTCCTTCTGCTCCAGCATATACCGAAAAGGATTATCCAGACCAAACTGGTCGTGTATTTATTGTCACCGGAGGACCCACTGGTATCGGCTATCATGTTTCCAGATATCTTTTGCAAAAGAACGCCAAGGTCTGGGTAGTTGCTCGAAGCCAAACTAAAATAGATGCTGCGATCGCACAATTCAAAAAGGAGATGCCTAACTGTGATGTTGACTATTTCCTTGTCGACTTTTCAGATCTCGCGACTATTAAACCCGGTGTACAAAAGTTCTTGGATACTGAGTCTCGTTTGGATGGTGTCGTTCATAACGCAGGTGTAATGGTCCCACCTCATGGCTCGAAGACTAAACAGGGCTACGAATTACAACTCGGTGTCAACTGTGTTGGCCCTTTCTTGCTTCAGAAATATTTGGACGATATTCTTATCGCAACAGCCAAGGTCTCGGCTCCTAATTCCACAAGACTCCTCTGGGTATCGTCATCGGGTCACGGATTTTCACCAAAGAAAGGAATCAACTGGAAAAATATGAACTTCGAAAATGAGAAGAGTCCATGGATGGCATACGGTCAAAGCAAAGCTATTAATATCTACGAGTCTATTCTCTGGCCTAAATACCACCCTAATACTGGTGTTGTCTCTCTTAGTGCCCACCCAGGAAATCTGAAATCTGAACTGCAGCGTAACGCATCTTCTGCCATGAACTTTTTGCTCTACCCACCACACTACGGTGCTTATACCGAGCTCTATGCTATGCTATTCCCCTCGTTCACTACTAAAGATAACGGAACCTACATGATTCCTTGGGGAAAGAAAGGTATCATTCGAAGTGACATTGCCGAGGGTGCCAACGGTGAGGACGGCAAAAAGTTGTGGGCCTGGCTGGAAGAGCAGGTAGCTCCTTTCTACACCTAATTTTCTCCTAGATACACGTATTTAATACTTTTAATTTGCTTTAGATTTAGTTTCTTAATACACGATAGAATAACCTCGCCAGCGCTCTCCGCGAAGCGGAGCAACGGGGTCTGGGGCAGCGCCCCAACCGCCGGAGGCGACTGCCACAACCATATTTCAGTAGATAATATATATTTAATGGTTTTATCGTGGTTCCGTTTTTATTCGGTAAATTCGCGACAAGCCTATGCCTCCGGCGGCTGGGGCGCTGCCCCAGACCCCGTTGTGCTCCGCTTCGCGGAGCGCGTTGTGGCTCACCACATTGTATTCACGCGTTTCAAGGTATATAAATTGTCTTTTCAACACTGGTACTTGTTGTAACTTCCAGTTAATCCGGTAGTCGGCGGTATCTGGTATTGCCGGAGCGTTCTCGGTCCTCGGTAGGTGTAGGAACGCTTCCCCGCATATCACTCTCCGCTGTAGGCGGTATTTGTTCGGAAGCTGAGAACCCTTACCTTTTCTGATCATATATATATATATACTCCAGTTGAACTGTCTTTCAATTTCCTAGCTCATTTGGCAATATCTACTGTTATTCGAGAGACTGGGTTATTGCGTTCAGTTTAGTTCTTTGTTTTATCTTAAACTTTGGTTATAGGAAGTTTTGCGCCATATCGTGATCTTTCAACTTGTTCCGTCAATAACCGCGCTTAGATTATAATGCTGAAGTTGTATTCTGGCGCTATCAAGGCTAGAGCCGGCCAGGTGAAGCTTGCCAGTCAATTTGCTCGACAGGCCCGTCTTTACTCGTCTTCTAGAGATGATATCAAGACGTTGGCAGTTATTGGAGCTGGTCAAATGGGTGTTGGTATCGCTTATGTAGCCGCTGCCAATGCTGGAGTCAATGTCCAATTGGTTGATAACTCAGAAAAGTCCTTGGCTAAGGGAACTGCTTTTGTTGATAAGCTTCTGAGTAAGAATCTTTCTAAGGGCAAAATCACAGAAGACCAAGCTTCTGCTATTAAATCGCGCATCACTCCTGTCCAGGATCTGGTTTCTGGAATTAAGTCGGTTGACATTGTTATAGAGGCCGTTCCAGAGATCCCCCAGTTGAAATTTGACATTTTCAGCACCTTAGCTAAAGAGGCTCAAGAACATACCATCTTAGCCACCAATACGTCGTCAATTGGTATCACTAAAATTGCTGCTGCTGCCGTTGGGGCAGAGTCCAGAGTCATTGGTGCCCACTTCATGAACCCTGTACCAGTACAACCTGGTGTTGAGATCATCTCCGGTCTACAAACGTCTCCCGAAACCATTGGCAAAACACTCGCCTTTGTCGAGCGTTTGAAGAAAGTGCCCTCCATTTCCAACGACAGCCCAGGTTTCCTGGCTAACCGTATCCTCATGCCATACATCAACGAGGCCATTATCGCTCTTGAAACTGGTGTCGGCAAGAAAGAAGACATTGACAGCATTATGAAGAACGGATGCGCCATGCCCATGGGACCCTTACAACTGGCCGACTTCATTGGCCTCGACACCTGTCTCGCCATCATGAACGTGCTCTTCCGAGACACAGCCGACTCCAAGTACAGACCCTCGGTTCTCCTTGGCAAGCTCGTTGATGCCGGCTGGTTAGGCGTCAAGACTGGCAAGGGCTTCTACGACTACCCTCAAAAATAATTAGATTAACAGCTGCTTTGACCCATTTTTCCGTGCTCTGCCTCCGGCGGCTGGGGCGCTGCCCCAGACCCCGTTGTGCTCCGCTTCGCGGAGCGACTGGGATCGTAGAGGCAACGACTCGAGCGAAGCGAGAGGAGCAGCGGGGTCTGGGGCGCAGCCCCAGCCGCCGGAGGCAGCAGTGGGAAGTGGAATTTGCTTTTATAGAACAAAATGTACATACCATTAGATACTCGTTAAATTAGGCGGTTGTCTCGCTCTTGACGCTGGAGGCGCCCGAATCAGCTATGCTGGCCTCCCGTTTGAGATGGGCCTCTAGTTCCTTGAGTTCCTGCTCACGGCGCAAGAGCTCCATGCGTTTCTGGGCGATTTCGTCCTGGACTCTCTGTTCGATGGAACGGAGTTTCTCTTCTTCAAGTCGGAGCTGTTCTTCACGAGCCAGGAATGAGTTGCTGGCCACGGATTCGGCATTGCTAGCAGCACTAACAATACGTCTGCCGTTCTCAGGAGGTACCGACTCGCCAGGAATTTCGTTAGACAGTTTTTCAGTACGATAGTTCTCGTACAAATAGTCGAAGGTGGTTTCCTTGAGATCCGACATATGAGTCGATAATAGCAGGTCGCGAAGCAATGGGAAGTCAGATACTTCAGGGTCCTCAACATCGATGACTCCCCATGGATATTCTCTTACAAAAACGCGACGACCTCTCTTATCAGTGACCACTTTCGATCCACCTACAACAGCGAAAGGAAGCGCATTTCGAAGTGGGGAAGCGGGCTTATTGGACTCGAACCTGCCGTCGTCCTCATAATCGTCCTCTTCGTCGCTTGGGAATTGGTAAACTGGAATACTGTAATGGTCGATATCTTGTAAAATAAGTTTCTTATTATGCTCGAGTTCGTCTCTTGTGAGAGAATCAGCCTTGGACAATACAGGCAGAATATTGACTTTAGTACCAAGCAGTCTCATAAACTCGACATCGATTTCTCTCAGACCATGGCCAGTAGGAACAATAAAATAAATCAGAGCATGAACACGATTATCAGAGAATCGTGGGTTACGTCTAATACGCGATTCCTCAGCGAGAACATCATCAAACTGTTTCTCCACATAGCTCAGAATCTCGTTGAAGCAGATAGTGTTATCAATATTGTCACCGAAACCAGGGGTATCTATAAACTTCAAACTCAACGAGCCATTGACCTCGTCAGGAAGTTCTAAACCAAGTTAGCATCAGCACCACTATCAAACACTGCGACCGTAGACGCAACGACTCGAGCGCAGCGAGAGGAGCAACGGGGTCTGGGGCGTAGCCCCAGCCGCCGGAGGCACACCCCACTCCCACCAGCTGCCAGAACACTTACCTTCTGTGATCTGTTCAAAGTTGATGCCAGGCTCATTATGTGCTCCACTGGCGTCGAAAGAGAGGTCTTCTAAAGGAGCGACCTCTCTGCCACAGAGAGTGTTGAGGAAAGTCGTCTTGCCCGAGCCACGGGGGCCCACGAGCATGAGCGTGAATTTCGTGCCCTTTTTCTGAGTACGTTTCTGTCGCAGCAGAGCCGCCGATGGGATTCGGTCCATCATTTTTGGTTTGTGTTCTGTTGTTGATATCTACTGAAATTAGCGATAAATTTGGCGCGTTTTCCGTCCCAGCACGTCAGACGCAGATATGAAGCTGTAGCTCTTTCAGGGGTAAGGCAAGAAAGAGCACGTTAGTCAGAGAAAGGAGATAGAAATATCAGAACACAATTCTTTTTGTCAATGTCAGATATTTGCCAAAACTGCGTCGATAGCAATGCCTGCGAATAGCTAGCCAGATGTTAATGCCAGATAAACTCTGCTCAAACCAAGTTCCGTGTGAGATGAGATTGGAAAATGTAACGTTTAGTTTATGCTTGAAACGGAGACGTGTTTGAGATTGGGTGTTTCGTGTGCATCTTCGAGCCCGCGCGGTTCGAGAAAAATAGAGTTGGCGCGATAAGTACCCCTGGCGGTCTGCAGGGCTTTCGTAGACTGTAGGACTACCTCCGGTGGCTGGGGCTTCGCCCCAGACCCCACTGCTCCTCTCGCTTCGCTCGAGTCGGGCGTCTACGGTCCCAATGGCAGCTTTGGCAAGAGAGATGGATTCGTGGTGTTGTTCGAATGATCGAGTGAGGAAGGAAGGAAGGAAGGAAGGGAGGAAGAAAGATATCTATGCACATGAATACACGGTAAATATGTATGTGTATATGACAGGCGGTATGCTCAACAAAGTTTAAGATCAATTTCCAATATTTCGGTGTGCCTTTTTTGTCTCGCTCGGGAGTAAGGACTCTGCTTCCAACTATCCATTGTTGCTCGTGGAAGCCGTAAGTATCCGTTAAGAATATTTAGCATAGGAACCAGGCACAATGAGAGCCTAATAGAGCGTTTCTTCCTCTTCTTACAGGCGGTACCCCTAGCACGACTCGAGCGCAGCGAGAGGAGCAGCGGGGTCTGGGGCGGAGCCCCAGCCGCCGGAGGCACCAGTCAGACACCTTACGATCAAAAAACACTTAACGACAATAAATATGGGTATAGATAGCTCTAGGTATTGTAACTTGTAGAGGCGCTGTCTCGGCGGAGCAGGCTGTCGGTCTCGTGGCCGTTGTCGAGCCAGCTGTGGATGAAGTTCTTGCGGTGTTTGTAGCGGTTGTTGTGCCGGGTGCGCCCCGGGCGGAGCAGGAGGGTGAGAAAACAGACGGTGACTAGGGTCACTGCGACAATTTCAAACACAAGCTGGGGCCGGGTCGTTAATGTCTTGTTGAAGACAGTCAAGAATACAAAAGGACAGAATATGCTCGATATCTGGATAAGCATGCCTAGGGCGCCAAATACCTCGCCTACATCGTCTTTAGAGGCGTATTTGATAATACCATTTTTAAGAGCTGGTGCCCAAATGCCCACAAACAAGTCGGCAGTTGCAATTCCACTTGTGA
This sequence comes from Sugiyamaella xylanicola (nom. inval.), assembly GCA_001939105.2. Taxonomy (NCBI): domain Eukaryota; kingdom Fungi; phylum Ascomycota; class Dipodascomycetes; order Dipodascales; family Trichomonascaceae; genus Sugiyamaella; species Sugiyamaella xylanicola (nom. inval.). Next base: position 50,944 of record MQSX02000025.1, read on the forward strand.
AAATTGATCCTTGTCTTGCAAGTGCTACACCACAGTATCCTATAGAGTAGCCGATAATGCCAACTCGAATGAGCACAGCGTCGATTTTGTCGAGCTTGTCAATGCGAGCATTCCAGAAATACTCCAAAATACGGTAGAAACTGGGGAACACTATTGCCAGTGAACAGGACTTGATTGTACCCATCATTGAAAGCAAGTAGCCAGTTTGAACTGATGTCCATTTGAACACTGTTTCTGGATACATGACAAACAGCTGGGATAAACCCACACCAAGTCCTGAGGGAACTGTGACGATGATAATTAGTAGCCAAGCATTATGAAGGTCTCTCCTGCTATCGATATGAGGGAACGACAGCTGAGCCAGCGGTCTGAAAACATTGATGGCATCTAGATATTGCTCTATTAGACCGGATTCTCGCTCTATGTGTCTCTGTCGTCTTTCAATCAAAGCGCTTGTATAGGCGGTTTGAGATTGTCTACGGGCTTTGATGGTTCTTGACTCGGGCACACAGAAATACACTGTAGCTGTATAGATCAGGGACACTAGAAAGGTAATGGAAAGTACCAGGGGAACAGAGTTGAATTTTAGCAAGAGCATACTGCCGATACCTGGGCCCAGGGCTAGACCAGTATTGACAGAAGCCTCGACCCAAGCAAAATATTTCGGTCGCACTGTTGGTCTGATACAGTCAGCAAAATATGAAGAGTATAAACAGCCAGCCAGAGTCGTACCACTGAAACCAGTCAAAACAGCAGAGACTAGGATCCATTTATAATCCATGACGTTGGGGTACTTGCAACAGACCACCATGATAAGGTCAGCGAGAGCGATAGTAATCCCAGTATAAATAAGTAAGGGTCTTCGACCGACCCGATCAGAAAATGCACACACTCGAGGAGATACTATAGTACCTATTACACCGCTGATGACTCCCCGATAGGCAGCAAAAGTAGCCACAGCAGCAGCAATATTTGACTGGCGGCATCTAGGATCAGCATCCAGTGGAGATGTCATCGACCCTGAAGTTACTGACAGACCAGTAGCTTTTTCCGGGAAGTGATGTCGACATATTAATAAGACAATGGCATCTAAATGTGAAGTCACACTAATAGCCTGACCGAGAATGATTAAAAACAGACACAACATAGCGAAATGAGGCGAAGGCCGTTGTTTAGGAGGTAGTGCTCGAAACTCGTATCTCAGGGGGTCGTTACTCTCATCGTCATCATCGTCATCACCAGCAGCTATCTCAGAAGCACAGGCTTCACTAATAAGATCGTCCTGGTCATTATCTAGCAATCGTTCCTGAATTGAATATGATACCTTTTTCGACCCACTTGACGAAGTGCTTCCTATCCTCTGCGAACGTCTAGAAGGAGACTCGGGTCCAACCAGTACAGCAGGATGTCCATCACTGGATAACGGATCCGGATCCGTTGAATCAGACTCCCGCCGACTCATCTCACGGCATAAAGCTAGGAACTAAAACCTTGAAAAATATTAGAACGATTTCCTGAAGCAGCTGGTCGAACAATCCTCGAAGTGCTATACGAAGTGCACTGTTACTACTAACCTAGTTGCCGCAACGGTCAGTATACTAATATGGAATTAGGCCAAACACAGAGCAGGAGGAGCTCTGCAAATATATAAAATCTACTATGCTAGACCTAGGGAAAATAATTATGGAGCCGCAATTATATAATATATATACATCTATACCCAAGCAAGCGGTTAGATCAGATCTGGATATTTTCCACCTACATAGCAAAAAGCAAGCATCACGAGCCTCCAGGCGCCGAAACGTCCCAAGCGACACAAGCGTCACAAGCGTCGCATCGTCACAAGGATTGTTATCATTGTTTGTTTCACTTTGTTTATTTTTGCACAGATGCATCGATAGGCGTGGTAGGCAGCATTGCCGATAATCCCCCACGCCAGATACCGATAGAGCAGCAACTGCGAGAGCTGTTATCTGGCCAGGCTCGATACACATCGCAAGGAAACTAGTGCCGACGCTCTTCAGGCCAGCCCGTGAGTGACCAGTAACAGAACGGAGATGACTAGCTTTCGATTGGTAATCGGACAAAGCCAGATGAGATAGCAGTTCTCGAGTCTGTAGCGCATCGGAGACCGAAGAGGCATGTAGTCACCACAGCGCCAATACGGCAGCAGATGGCAGACGGCATCAACCACAAACTGCTGGAGATAAGCGGCGCAGCTCAACCGCTCAACCTTGTCAAACAAACAGCAAAGCTTTTCCGCCAACCACTCCACTGCCGTTCCCTACAATAGACCAATGCCTCAAATACAAGCATCCTGGTTGGCGCCCTCACCCCCACTCAAACCTAAATCTGACGATGCTGCAGATAGTGCCGATTGCAAACGGCGATGAGATCGGAGAACAACATCGAGCAGTCTCGTCAGCTCTCGTCGAGGGAGATATTGTGGGAGAGGGACTTGTGCCTCCGGCGGCCGGGCTCCGCCCGGACCCGTAGTGCTCGCTTCGCGAGCGGCGTTGGGAGGAGCTGTTGTCTGAGTTGTTGGTTGGGTGGAGAGGGGCGGAGATGATGTGAGACTGCAGCAGCAGCATCTGGAGGTGAGTAGGAGCCTCGAGAGCCCAGCAGAACGCCCGTCGACGCTGCTCGCGAAGCGAGCACCACGGGTCCGGGCAGAGCCCGGCCGCCGGAGGCAAGTCCACCCCAGATAATAAAAAATTGCACGGTTTCCAGCCAGCGACGGGGCACCGGCGGATACCCGTTTGGCCGGAGATGCGCCTCGTGATAGAGCCGCATAGCCGATGCCGGTTCCAGCCAGAGGGAGCGTATATTTTCCCCTGAGTTCTGGTGATGCTCATTAAACTCTGATATTCACGTCTGTGTATTTCGCTAATGAGAAGTCTGGCACTGATACAACCGTATGGCACAGTGCAGCTCCTGCGGCCGTCGTCTAGGACTGTCGCAAGAGCAGCGTTTCTTGCGGCCTCGCATTTCCACAGCTCGAGAAGCGTTCTGTCGCTAAGTATGTAGCGGAAGCTCGAGTATATTGGTGTACGGGTTGTCTTCGGCTCGTTTCAGCATCGAATTTTTTTACTAACAAGCTATTAGCTCCTTTGGAAGAGTACGACCATCTGGTTTCTTCAGGTCGCATTAATAATGACGAGTATCAGAGAAGTAAGTCTCGTGGATATCTATCTATCTCCGCTCTGGAGCTGGATGTTGAGTGGGGCTAACGAACATGTATAGACATACTGGCCTCTTTAGAGGATTTGCACACGAGCCTGGAAAAATACCACCCGCCAGATATTGTTCCTGCTGATGAGAAGCCCAAACAGTCGTCTTTTGGTGGGCTGTTCTCAAAGATGTTCAGCGGAAAGGCGAAGCATGAATCGTTACAGCCTGCGCCTGATCATCCAAAGGGCATTTATTTATATGGCGACGTTGGCTGTGGAAAGACATTTTTGATGGATATGTTTTATACGACTATTCCAGAACATTTGACCAAAAAGCGGATTCATTTCCACGCTTTTATGCAGGATGTTCACAAAAAATCGCACAGACTGCACATGGAGCATGGCCCAGATTACGACACAGCTCCAGCTATTGCTGACGAGATCGCCAAAGAGGCCAATGTCCTTTGCTTCGACGAGTTCCAGGTCACTGATGTGGCGGACGCCATGATTTTGAGAAGACTGATCAGCATTTTGTACTCTGAGACCCATGGGGTAGTTACATTCATGACCTCCAACCGTAAACCAGATGATCTGTATATGAACGGAGTTCAACGCGCTTCATTCATTCCTTGTATCGATGCACTAAAGCACGAGAATAAGGTTGTATATTTGCATTCAACTATAGACTACAGAAAGATTGCCCGTCCGTCTAGTGGCAGTTATTTCTTCCCACCTTCAGGAAAGACTTTGGAAAGCGTGAAAGAAGACGCAGACAAACATGCCAAACAATGGCTGGACTATTTCTGTCAAGGAGCAAGTGTTAATGAGAATGAAGAACTATCCATCTGGGGCCGTCCACTAATAGTACCCAAGTCAGCCCCTGGTGTAGCCGCTCAATTCACCTTTGATCAACTGTGCGGAAAGCCACTTAGTGCAGCTGATTACCTCGAATTGACCAGGAATTACAATAGATTTGTCGTCACCGACATTCCCCTCCTGTCTCTTCGTCGTACAGATTTGACTAGAAGATTCATTACCTTTTTAGACGCTACATACGAGAGTCACTCTAAGCTAGCTGTTACCGCAGAACGTCCGTTTGAGCATCTATTCATCGATGAGGACACAGTTATCAAATCAGATGTGCCTAAAGATCTCAAAGACCTAGACGACCCAGACTCAGACTTCCTAGGAGACGGAACCATGTTTACGGGTGAGGAGGAGAAGTTTGCATTTTCACGAGCATTGAGTCGTCTGAAACAGATGTCTAGCAAACAATGGCTAGATGATGGATTCAATAAGGACTAGATTGTCACCTGTATATAGTAAATACTGACTACCATATCAAATTCTGGCGGACTCTGCCCTATTCACTACTTAGCTAACATGTACGCTGTGTCAGTGGCCTGCCTCCGGCGGCTGGGGCGTTGCCCCAGACCCCACGGCTCCTCTCGCTTCGCTCGAGTCGGGCGTTGAGGGGTGGAGTTGGCGTCTCAAATGCTCGCGAAGCGAGCACAACGGGGTCTGGGGCAGCGCCCCAGCCGCCGGAGGCAGATCCATCACCCACAGCGACCATGACCAGTCAAACGTCGGACGCACCGCCAATTCTAAACCAGTGTCGGAGTCTCCACGCAGGCTCCTGTACCTGCCCTGAGCTGTGTAAGAAGCGGCTGCGCCACTAGCATGAACAACTACCATCTGTCTGATTGGTGGTCGGCGTGGCCGTGATAGCAAATACGGTTGCGCTATTTTCATATTAGTGGCTCTGTTCTGACCATATCAGACAGGCCCCAGATTATGCAATATGTACTGCGATAACGTTGAGATTTGCAATTCTCACGAGAAATTAGGTCTCATGCAAGACGTTAGACGCAGGTGCAGAAGTTAAGCATGTTCTATTATTGTGGCTGATTGTTTCAACGGTTTGACAGAGGGCTGACAAGTCACGGACGGAGAGCTCTCTGGGGGAATTGATTTTTGTTTGTGAGGCATATAGGAGATAATATACTGACTGGTCTAATAGGATCTCATTTGAGGTCAGGGAACATTCACCTAAGTAGGTCCAAAGACACATTTTTCGAGTGACTTCGAGAGTTTCGGCTATGATGCAATTGATAACGTGTATTAGCCACAATAGGCAGCATGGGGAGGTGCTTCGGCCTCCGTAAATACATGTGGTGGCTAACGGAATTATCTCATTTAGTCTGTGTGTCATCATATCCTAGGCACCATTGACTGATCCAATTGCGTGACGTGCGGGGTCCGTCCTTCTATATAAACCTATGATTTATCTGCTAATTGTCAGTTTTAAATCATCAATCAGTGAAAAGACAAAGAAAAAGAAAGGAATTGAAAAGCAATGGCTCCTTCTACTACCACTGCCACTACTACTAAAGCTGCTGACGTTCCTCAGTACGTCTTGCTTAAGAACAGCTTCAAGCAAAAGGGTAATGTACATGAAGGCCCTTCCCCCTGGGCTGAAAAGTACACCGAAGGCCCTTCTTACAAGCCTTCTAAAGAGTACTTGAAGGCTTCTGGAAAATTGGATGGAGCTTACAAGTTTGATGAGATTACACCTCAAATTGGTAGAGAATACCCTGAGGCTCAACTCCGCGATATTCTTAATGATGAGGAGAAGCTCAGAGACCTTGCCATCACCATCTCCAGACGTGGTGTTGTTTTCTTCAGAAACCAAGATCTTACTATTGAAGAACAAAAGACCCTTGCTCTTAAGCTCGGTAAATTGACTGGTGTCCCAGAGACTTCTGGACTTCACATCCACCCTACTGCTCCTGCTGGTGGTTTCCTCAAGGATGGTACTGACGAGACCGATCCTGAGGTTTCGATCATCTCATCCAAGCTTGGTAAGGAACTTTACTTGAGAGACAAGCTGATTGTTAACAAGAAGAGAGCTGCCAATGGATGGCACTCGGACATCACTTTTGAGCCTGTTCCTTCCAGTTATGCCATCTTGAAGGTTGTCGAGAAGCCTCCTACTGGTGGTGACACTCTTTGGGCCAGTGGATATGCCTTGTACGAGAAACTTTCTCCCTCATTCAGAGCCTATCTTGAGAGTCTAACTGGTACTTACGCTCAACCTGGATTCAAGAGAGCTGCTGAGGGCAAATTTGAAATTTACTCTGGCGAGCGTGGTGCTCCTGAAAATGTCGGCGATGAGCTGACTGCCATCCACCCTCTTATCAGAACAAACCCTGTCACTGGATGGAAGAGTATCTTTGCCCTTGGTCACCACTTCACCTCTGTCAATGGCTTGACTGACGACGAGAGCCTCCTGATCAAGGAATACATCAACGAGTTACTCTATGGATCACACGACATTCAAGTCAGATTCAAGTGGGGCAAGAACGATGTTGCCCTATGGGACAACCGTTCTGTCTATCACACCGCTACTAATGACTACTATGAGGTCACTGAACAAGAGAGAACCGGTGTTAGAACCGTCGGAATCGGTGAGCGTCCATTCTTGGACCCCAAGTCCAAGAGCAGAACTCAAGATTTACAAGAATCCGGTCTTGCTGTTTAGTTAGATAAAATAAATAAACTTTATTCTGTCACAAAAATAAGGGGGAAAGTAACACACTGGAGGGGCTCTGCCTCCGGCGGCTGGGGCGCTGCCCCAGACCCCGCTGCTCCTCTCGCTACGCTCGAGTCGAAAGTCGATGGTCGTGGCATCTCCTGCGAAGCAGGAGCAACGGGGTCTGGGGCAGAACCCCAGCCGCCGGAGGCACTGCCCGCACATTCATGAATTAATTCAAGAAATTCGTCATTTTCAGTGGCATGATAAGTACTAGGACCCTGCAGGCGTCGATCAAGCCCAAAGCTTATTTTTCAGGGGGTCCTGCAGGTAGAGGAAGGTGGTATTTTGCCAAGTTTGCAGACATATCTGTTATCAAGGTTATAAAGTTGGTTCGTATAGTAAGTTCAGGGTCACAAGTGACGACATATGGAATTCCTTCCGTTGCTACGGCACGGTATGTCTCACAATCTGAACTCAGCACTTGTCCTGCATTAGGTACTTGTTACAGGTTTTCCTTTATCGGCAGCAGTCTGGAACATCACATTTTAGTGACCGCGGTTGCTTCAACACAAGCAGATCACCAGCAACAACTCCCAGCATTTTGAAAATTGGTCAGGGAATACGTCCATTGGATGGCAGTTACGCTGGTATCTTTGACAGTGGTTTGACAGGGCACCTGTAACTTGACGAAAGTAGTATATAGCCGCAAAATAGAGTTTCAGAACGGTTGATGCAGACTCACCGTTTATGATTCCGTTATCGGCGCCAGTACACAAATTCTTTATCTAACGAAGATCACTGAGCCTCTTACCTGGTCCTGTATTTATTATTAATTATCTTTTGGCTGGGTCAAGGGAGAGGGAATATACTGTAGATCATATTGAAATCAATAGTATCAGGTTGCTGGCGCTAAAACGCTCTGTTGAAATTAAGATGTTCACCATCTAGTATCACTATAGCTGAGCTGATTAATAGTAGTTGACAATGAGCGAAAAGAAGCTGGAAAATGTCAACGAAGACCTGGTGCCAGACCTGGATTCTAAGCAGAACAAAATTCTGCTTTGCAAAATGGATCGGGTCATTTTGCCAATAGTCTCATTTCTCTATCTACTAGCATATCTGGATAGAAGTAATATTGGCAATGTCGCCAGCTATTTGGTTGAAGATTTACACCTTCATGGGTCTCAGCTGAATGCTGGAATCAGTGTTTTTTACTGTATATACGTTCTCGTTGAAACTCCAGCTACCGTGGTAGCTAGAATGGTGGGGGTTTCTCGTTTTCTCGCAGTAGTGATGATTGGCTGGTCATTAGTAGTCCTGTTTTCAGGATTCATGCAAAGCATAGTTGGGTTGATTATAACTCGATTGTTGCTAGGAATGTTCGAAGGATGTCTATTCCCGGTGATTACTATTTATCTTACTAGCATCTATCAACAACATGAGCTGAACACGAGGTTGGCTTATTTCTTCGGTGCTTCAGCTTTATCGGGTGCATTCGGTGGTCTGTTAGCCTGGGCTATCTTACAGATGGACGGCGTTGCTGGAATGAGAGGTTGGAGATGGCTGTATATTATTGAAGGTCTCATTTCATTTTTGGGGGTGGTGGTTGTATATTTTGGGCTGCCAGATAACATAGAAGATGCATGGTTTTTAAATGATGCAGATAAGGAAGTGCTTGCGAGAAGAGCAGAAATCAACAAACATTATTACGGAGAACAGACTTTTAAGTGGGCGGATGTGCGACGGGCCTTCAAAGATCCAAAGGTATATATCTCTGCTTGTGCCCAGTTTTGTAGCGACGTGGTCCTCTACGGATTTTCGACTTTTTTGCCGGCGATTATTAAAACGCTTGGATATACCAGCCTCAGTGTGCAGTATATGACTATTCCAGTATACATATGTGGAGCAGTTGTGTTCCTCTCGGTTGCGATGCTGGCTGATTACACTGGACGGCGGGCTATCTATCTGATAATCGCAGGATTAACTGTCATGGCTGGATACATCATACTGCTCACAGATACCCACCACAGGGTACAATACTTGGGCACATTCTTGTGTGCAATGGGATTATATATCTGTGTTGGATTGAACATTGGCTGGCTGAACAATAATAACTCTCCCCATTATAAACGAGCAGCTGCACTCGGGTTCCAGCAGACTGTGGGTAACTGTGCAGGTATCGTAGCGGGCCAAATATACATCACCAAGTCCGCACCCAGATATATTCTAGGGCACTCATTTTCTCTTGGCTGTATTGTTGTGGCCCTCCTGTGTTACTGCGCGATGACCCTCTACCTAATGGTGCAAAACAGTCGCAAGAGAGAAAGGATAGCAAACGGGACCTCTGATCCGGACGCCGATGGAGACGATTCAGACACCTTCATATACATCTACTAACCTTTGTTGCACTTGCTCTTTTTTTTTATTATTTTTATGTAATTTACCTCTCTCATTTAGTTCCTCGCATTAGCAATGACCATTGTTTTGACTTCCACCCTCTCTCCGCCGATCCTTCCTGGAGCCTGATGACGGAGTTGATAGCTGCCTCCGGCGGCTGGGGCTCCGCCCCAGACCCCGCTGCTCCTCTCGCTTCGCTCGAGTCGGGCGTAGGGGGCCAGTTCTCTCCTGCGAAGCAGGAGCCACGGGGTCTGGGGCAGCGCCCCAGCCGCCAGAGGCACAGTCCAGTAGCGCACCGCCTTTTCAGCTGTAGTATAGCTCAAATTTTATGATCATTAATCTTCGTTTTCAGTGCTATTCGCAAAATCTGGCTGTGTCTCAGCACTGAGTATCGACATTTAGAACCACATACGGCAATCAGGAAGTTGTCAGCGGAGACCGGCAGCGTACAGCTATCGTGCATATTCCCGTTTTAAGAAACGCGCGAACCATACAAATGAATGGTCCGTGAAACCCCCTTTAGTCCCACAGTGAATTTCTCATCTCCAGATTACAGATTATCTTTAAAGTTTTTCTTGGCGATCCTACCAGTTTCTGTGAACGAGTAGCTAGTACGAGGGCAATTGCGAGTTACCATGTCAGTTGTTTCGGAAGAAACAAAGCGACTCTTTGGTTGTAGCCAGTGTTCGAGGAGGTTTACACGGCACGAGAATTTGAAGAGACATATCGGCACTAGCCACAGTCACAAGCCAGAGTACCATCAATGTAAATACTGCTCCAAGCAACTCAAAAGACAGGATTTGTTGAAAAGACATGTCAAGTTATTACACAAGGACAAGTTTGAGCTTGACTATGGCAAACCTACCACTAGGGCCCGTGGTGGAGGCGGCGGTGCAGGCGGGGGTACCAAGACAGAACAAACATCTTCTTCACTACCAGCGACAGATGGATCCCCAGCGTCTCCTTCCTCAGATGATGGTTCCGCCAATGGAGGTATTCCAAAACATATCCCAAAACTATATTTACCGCAATTCCAGGCCCCAGATATTCCTAAGACATATGATCCCAAACTACACCAGTATTATAGTGACCTACCGTTTCTTCCACCGAAGTTTCTGACCCATTATAAAGACATATTCTGCGACCGTATTCTAGACTACTTTCCGATTTTCGACAAAAAGTCATTTGATGAGGAAAAATCAGCAGCTTCGCTGTTACGGGCAATTGCTTCGATTGGATGTGTAGTAACAGGACTGCCCACCGATAGGAAGCTCGGTCATGAGCTGTGGGAGAGCGGCTTTTCCCTTATCGAAGTGTTCCTGTCAGAGGAAAAAGAGGAAAGATATCAATTAGACTGGGTTCAAGCAACAATATCTCTTTTGATCTTCAATGGGTTGTTTAGCTTTGATGGCATTGCTGATGAGCAACTGATGATCTTTAAACGACTATGGATCTGTAACCCAAGACTGTCAAAGGTTGAAGGTAAGATTGGTGACAATGCTAGTGACTATATCTTGCCCTGTCAATTCTGTTACTATGTCGTCAATACACTGTTAATTATGTTTACACAGAACAAGTCCTGGTATTTGTCAATGAGTGATGTGGAAGGCTATGTCCCCGAATTAGAAACTAAAATGACATTATCGCAGAGTTTGGTACAATTATCGAAAGAGCCAATCGAGCTGAAAGAGGCTTCTGCCACCAGTTTACTATTGATCTGTGGTGTATACGAACTCTTAGAACATGATCTCAAGCTTAAGAGACTGTTCACAGAAGACATTCAGGCGACAGAGACATTTGCTAACAAGATCTCGAGGATATTAGAGAATCTGGCTGAATCAATTAGACTTTACTATGCCAACATATCAACACCGCCTGCAAATACTAAGCTCGATTTGTTCTGGTGTTTATGGCATGCCGCATATATTCGCACACAAATACCTGAGCTATTCTTCGAGAGACCCAAGGGCGAAATCAAAGTCCGTCAAGTGAACGGTGTTAATAGCCCCTATCAAACATTAAGGTTGGAATTAAGTTCCATGAAACGATCGGTCAGCGAGAAGCAAGAGAGCTGGCATGAGAGATATCTCAAGATTGCTCCTAGTTTCATATGGAGTTTACAGCAACTGTCTTCACGATCAGAATCTGCTAGATCAGAGATTCCCATCGAGAGAATGGTGTATATAAGAATTATTTTCTATGGAATTCTACTGATTCAGAAGCTGGAAACAAGCAAAGACGAGGAAGAGACCCAGTTTTTGAAAAGACTAAATTCAGAGCTGAGTAATATTAGTCCCAGCTCCACATACCCACTATTGTCACAAACGATATTTCAATTCACAAAAGAGAAAATGGCTGCGGAGGGAGCTTGGCATATAGGCTCTAGGCTCGAAGAGATAATGAACGAATATGCAAATTTTCTCAACCAGCCAAAAATTAGAGGTAGAGCAGTGTAAATTAAATGTATTATTTATTATTATTACAGGGAACAAGCAGAGAGTATGAAGGTCAGGGCATGTTTTCAACCCTGAGACATGTTAATGTTGGGGTATGTAATTTATCCGTATGAGTCAATCATCAGCCAAATTCGGTCGAAACAATGACTCAGCTTTTCCACAGAGATTTTAGGACCCAAATAATTTGCTGAAAATTCCGAGTATATTTAAATTCATCTTTAACAGTGCTCGTTTCATTTTGTGATTCAATCTTCAGTTGATAGTTGATTTGGTCACCATGATGATTCATGTTTATATGCGTAGACCCAGAGGTATTATCACTCTCTTGTATGCTTAAAGTCCCATCCACTTCATAATAGTAGATAACTGCTTGCCAGTAAAATCTTTCTTTAAAGTAGACTTGTTGCTATTGTTCTCTTCAATAGACTTATTAATGTTATTATTAGTTTTGTATTCATTTCTTCATATCTTCGTTCCTTCATGCTTATTAATTTTGTGGTTTCATTCCCATTAATCCCTCACCCTTCAACCTTTATCCTTTATTCTTCATCCCTTTTTCACTTGATTTATATCAGTGGAATAGCTCCTCGAAATCATGACTGTTCCAAGCAAGCCCATCTATACCTTCACCAGAGAGAAGCTCGTTGATGTCGTGCTGAACTCCAGCCCCATTATTGGTCGAAAATGCAAACCCAACAGGCGTCTGTACACTTGAGGGAGGAGTGGGCGAGGCAGAGGTTATAGCAGCCATATTAGAAGCTTCAGAACTGGATCCACCGAGTTCGTAAGCCGGACTGACACTATTATGGCTGTTCTCATTGATGTATGTTGAATATAAGACCATATCATTCTGTAGCTGGTATCCATACGAAGCCAGCTTGTCCCTGAACTTTACCCAGTACTCTTCTAAAGTGGCTGAGTCATGATAGGTGCTATCCTCGAAACTAACGGCAATAACCCGCAGCTTACTGTTGCTGATATGAGGTGCATTCAAATGAAGGGCTTTGACAAGCTCTTCCATGAGCAAATTCCGAATAAATTTTATGTTTCGGTTGTCAAGGTCTTTCATGATGACCGCCCGCTTATCAGTGAAACGATCTTCCAGTTGTCTCTGAGAAATTTCTCTTCTTAACTATGAGTATATCTCTATTAGAATTCTTTTAGAGTTTAATCTGGGTAGTCAGCAGTAAGTCATCCGGATCTGGCAATGCTATTGAGGGTCTTGACCTGTGATGTGCGGCACGAGGCCGATGTTTCGATCCGGCATCCGAATACTAGTACCTACCCCACAAACTGGCATCTCGAGCTTGCCGAATTTGTTTAGTTCATATTGATATACGTCTTTATTACTCGTCCTCGGTTTGAACGTAGAACTAGTCTTAAAGCTTCTCCACTCTTATATAAACTTTCTTTGAATCTCTGCTTTCCTGCATCTCTCACGCTTGCATGTCGATCCTGTTATCTTATCCAACGGGGGTGGACCTGCTTCTTGTCTCTGCAGTTCTTAGGTCTTAGGCACCCTTTTTAAAGGTTTTAAAGGCTATCCCTCAAGTCTCGACTCGAGCGAAGCGAGAGGAGCCACGGGGTCTGGGGCAAAGCCCCAGCCGCCGGAGGCAGTGTCGTCTCTAAAGATAAATCAATATGTTGTATTCTTCGTAATATATTTCTAGTGTGTATCGGAGTTGTAAATTTTAAACTCGGTGAGTTGCTTGGCAGACGCGTTAGCCGTGAAGGGCAGGTTCGTAATTGTCAAGAGCCTTGGATAAAATGGGCTCGTTGCGGGGTTTGAAGATTACCTTATAATCAAATGGCAGAGAACCAAGCGCACCATAGTCTTTCACACCTGTGAGTGGGTCCACATTAATATCTTCATGCTGAACTACTTCGTAGCATGAAATAAGTCTCATAAAGAACAGATAGAGCTCACGGTTACCGAGAAGTGACCCAGCACACATTCGAGATCCTGTTCCGTAAGAGAACATTGTCAGACCAGGATTTTCGAGAAATCGTTCTGGTCGGAACTCCTCGGGCTTGTCATAGAGATTGGGATCGTAGTTGCACGCCCAAGTATTCATAAAGAATGTGGTGCCTTTTGGGACCAATTTTCCGTCGAGTCTGAACGGAGTTGAGGTGGTTCTGGGAAGAGACAGGCGTAGTGGAGTGAAGAATCTTAAGGTTTCCCTTACAAATGCTGCGACATAGGCACATTTCTGGTTTTCAACTGGATCGCAAAATGGCTCATCCTCGGAAAACATATCTCGAATTGCCAGATATGCTTTTTCTTGAATATCTGGACGTGTTGCTAGCAATGCAATTCCCCATACAATAGTCACAATGACAGTATCTAGACCGGCGTTTATCATTGTAATACTAAGAGACATGAGTTCCTCAGCAGAAAGTTTGGCTTCGGGATCCAAGAGTACGTTTGCCTGAATACAAGGTTTATGTGTCTTGTTGGCAATCTTCTCGTCCAACTCTTTGTTCAGTTTGCGGAGATATATGTCTCTCCTGCGACGGGTGTCGGCTGCTAGTTGTGAATCCTTGTTGAAGGGATTAAGACGATAAAATGGAACATAGTCTTGTAAATTGGCAGTGACACTTCTGAATGAAGACACATGGTCCTCGACCTCAATGATTTCATTGAACAATGGATCATCAATACTGCTGATACGAGTACCCCAATTGAGGGTAAGACTGAGATTCAAACTAAGTCTTCTAACAATGGGTAAAGGATCTAGAGGGATTTTACCGGCCTTGCCGCGGACAAATACATCCCTGATAAATTCTTCGGTCTCAAGATCAATATGAGGAACGTATGTCTGTACGGCCGGTTTGTTAAGGGCAGAAGCAGCAGCTTTACGACGCTTTTTAAGAGACTCATCCATGGGAGAGCTTCCAATAGTGAAACCAGCAGTAGATGATACGATCTTGTGAAAGGTATAGTTCATAGGACGAGAGTTTGTGCTTCTTGAATTACTCAAAAAGATCTCTTTGGCCTTAGCAGCGGAATTCACAATCAAAATGGGATTGTTTCCAAGTTGGACTTGGTAAACGTCGCCGTATTTAGTGCCCCATTTTTTGTATTGTTCAGCAGGGTTTGATCCAGTTTGAATGATGTTGCCATAAATAGGGTGGCCTACAGGGCCAGAAAAAGATGGTATCCGAAGATTATAGCGATAAACTTCATTTACCAGAATATAAATAGCAAAGGCCAACACTGGTGAGAACATTATAAACAGAAACGGATTGTCACCTGCAATATTCAGAAGTTTAGGCGTAGCAGCGCTAGCAGCAGAAGCAGCAGCGGTAGCGGCGGCAGCAGCAGATGTTAGAATAGCCATGGTAGATTTGTGATATGAAACAAAGATGCAGTTCAGTTGGAAAGCTTTCCTGCCCTTTATATATGTTTATAATCCTCCATCATTCTCGATATTAATAGACCCTCAAAGGATTATATTTCCGCCCTAGCTATTGGTGATATTAAGGTCCGCGTGTGGGGTAGTTGATAATGCTTCGATCGGCAAAAGATAGCGACCATCTTACCCTTTCGGACGCGGAATTAAACGCGGACCTTAACATTTCACCTGGATCTGTAACGTGTCGTCGGTATTTCCAGTATATTTGGTTCGATTTGTGATTACATACAGCGCGGATTATAGCGAGAATTGGCCTGTCAGCAATCGGTTGTGGATCGGAATTAGCTAACTGCCGTCCAGGCTGTCGGAGGTCGCTAGGTGTGAGAAAGAGAAGACGGATCTTGCGAAGCACCGTATTGCCGCCGGCAGTCGGAAAACAAGACTTTGTACTTATATAAGCTCCTCCATTTGCTATTGAGAGATAAGATGTAATCGATCTGCAGGGGCAAGGCGAATGACCGGACCCCCCATTTTTACCCCACACTCTGATCCGACATGCATACCTTATTATTCAGTAGTTCACGAGATAGCTCATTCGTTCTTCGAATGAAAACATTCCAAATGCTTTCTAATAGTATACTCTGGACGACGGATAAGCCGGATAGGGAGAATATTAAATGTAAACGAGATAAATATGTCTTCCGAGCGTGGTTAGTATTAATATACGTCTGTTTCAACCAAGAAATGCTCTAACAAAGCTTAGTTTCGGCTGTAAGCGACGCAAGATCAAATGCAATGGACAATCGCCTTGTGGACGTTGCGAGAACTTAAATCTTCATTGTACATACCCACCTTCTGACCAACCTCGACGTAGAAGGAGAAGGAGGAAAGTGGCCGCATTGGATGAGAATCAATCGAATACTGATCATGCCCAAGTGACTGAAATGGCATTGTCAAAGGGGGTAATTCCTGTACTATTAGAAGGCGGTTCAGCAAAAAAATTCGGGTCAAATTCAGTGTCTAACTTCTCAGAAGACTTAGCAGACGAGTTTCGGAGTAGCTTTCAAGATATTATACCTGACACTGTACCGGACAACTTGGCTGAGAGTTTACCAGAAGGCTTACAAATCAATTCATCTAATAGGTCACAGGACGAGGAATCTCATAAGTTCCCAGAATACACTCACGACAAGCCAAATGGTGAACTAGAGGGGCTAACAGACAATTTAAAAGCCGACGCAGGAGATAGCCCACAAAGTAGCCAACAAAGCATACTATCCAACAGCATAGCTGAGGGAGTCAACGATAGTAATATATCTGATGGCATTTCCAGCAACATTTACAAAATTATAGAAAACGACCCTAGCTCTAAAAGTGATGTATTCGGAGAAGCATCACCAGAAACACTACCCACTTTATCTGACATAACTACAACCATCGACAGGCTGCTCGGTGAAGCTGGTGATATGGACTTGCCGATAGATGGATCATACCACCACCAGTCGAGCATTACCTACGAGTTTGAGCAACGTCATTTGTACGGTATGACATATTCTCAAGGATTGAAAATGATTCAAGCGTATGAATGTGAAGTCAACTGCATGTACCCCATGTTCCCAATGGGCAGTTTAGAGTCTAAGTTCAATGATATCCATGAACAATACTGCATAAATAAAACATTAACTACCAAAGAAGAAGAGGATTTTGCCGATATCAAAATAGCAATTGCCATTGGATCTTCGATATCAGGTGTTTCAACTGCAAGCGGTAAACGACTATATCAGGACTTTATGTCAAGAATCGAGGGAAGAATGCTGTCAAGAGCAGCGGAAATAAAGACCGTGGCTTCATTGCTCTTGGTACATTCGTATCAGTTTCTCAGCGATATGGGAACACTGGCATATAGATCACTGGAGTTTGCTAGTGTCATTGCATTAGAACTCGGCTTACACAAGCGCAAGAAACTGGAACAACTGTTTCCTGACTTTGAATCAAGAGAGCATGGCAGGATCGTATTTTGGTGTTTGTATGTTATGGATAGACTACAATCGATCTATGTTAAGAGGCCTTTTATTTTACAGGATGTCCATATTGACCAAGGGCTTCCTCAGTGCTTTGAGACTAAAATTGCTGATCGTGATTTAAATAATCTATTGCTGGACTCTGACTCCGAGGATGATTTATTCCGTGCCATGTATTTGAACTACATGGTCAGATATAGCAAATTATCAGGTCAGTTAATCAGTGCCTTGGAGCAAAACCAAGCGGGCTCTTCTGGAAATATTCAGCATTTAATATTTTTGATGGAAAGATGGAGGACTACACTACCACCAGAATTGAATATTCATTCGGAAGATAGCGCTGCTGACGATGACCTCATATACAAAGGAGGCTATTTCACGCCTGTTGGCTCGCGAAAGCTGAAATACATAGCTGACCTTCGGCCCAGTTTAATATTGCTCCATGTGTACCAGTCTTGTGATGTCAAGGATTATCTTCATCCTGCAATAAATACGTCATGCGAATGTATCCGTGAGCTCGGACGACTCTACTTCAATACTGAACGCTACTCATCATGCGAAACACAATACAACCATGTTCTAGTGGCTGCTCTAGAAGTGCTCTACTCCTGCCTAAAATGGGCGCCGCAATACGCCAAAAGCTGCATGCCAGAGATCAAGTTGGCTCTTAAAATTATCAGCCTAATCATGAAAAGCTCGACCAGTGACCGCCGCCAAGGCAGCATTTGGCAACTGCTCATGTCTTTCTCGCTGAAATTCGGACTTTACTCGCCCTTCGGAGCTCCCAAGCTCTGCGATTCTACAACCACTGCATCCACTCGAGAAATTCTCATCACAAGCCTCATTTCCGACCTTGGAGAGTTCGTAACTTGAGCTTACTATAGAAAAGCATACATTGATAGCTCTATCAACGAACTCGTTCTCCTATCAAGCAGAAGCTGACGGTTCTCCTACCTCCGGTGGCTGGGGCTCTGCCCCAGACCCCTCAGCTCGCTTCGCTCGTTACTCGGTCTCCCCTGGGAAATATATCAGGATGAGTACGGTCGATCATTGCATGAAGACCGTAATCTCTGTCACAAGTTAACTTCACTATATATCTACCTTTATTATTTATTCTCGGCAGCAACTATCAGTCCCAGGTTTGTAGTATGTTATAAGCTATCTGGGGCATTGTATTTAGGGGCACGTCCAGTGGTTTGAATCAAATACATGCATGTCCATTCGGTCTGGGGTCTTCTCTTGCAGCTGCCGGTACTGTTTCTCATACCAGCAGAAGGCCTTCACAGAACTAAGGGAAATATGAGAGCCTCTTACTCGAAGACTATTATAAAACTAGTATTTCTCAATATACTAGAATTGAAAAAGGGCCCTCAAAGAGTCTAGCCGTCATAGTCATGTGACATGCTGCGGCTGAAAATTTTAAATTCTGAGCTTAACCGTTATCAATCTTATCAGTTTCCGTTTAAATACACTCTACAAGTTTTAAGTATAGTAACAAAGCTTCTCAGCGGGAGACTCCGGATTCTGGAGCGTGGGAAGGCAACATATGATAGGAGTTTATCCAGGATAGTAAACAGTGTGAAATGTGAGTAAAACAGTATGCTTGTTTATTTCTGATCGTGATGGTGGACGCGCATTAACTTTTATTACAGCTTGTATGAGCACTTGCAATGACGATTTCTAGTACTCCGCACGAGGAGTCTGCTGGAGAGGAGCGAACAGCCAGGTTCAGCAGAATTCGCAGAAGTCTCAATGGCTGCCGTAGTGTGGATGGTTTAAGTCATACTGTCGCGGATAGCGGTGCCAACAACAATGATATGGATGACTCTCAGTATGTAGAGCCCGCTTCAACTGAAATGTATTCAGGTCCCGCATCCGAGTCTGTACCTTCTTCGTATTCTTCGTTTCATATGTATGATCATCCAAATGGTTCTGGTAGACGCTTGTCACGATCACGATCCGCCCACAGGAATTCTGAATATGCTCGAAGCAGCTTTTCACGAAGCAGTTTTGCTGAAGAGATCGGCCGTTCGCTCTCTCAATCTCAAAATAGCGAGTCCCTGTTGTCTTCATCTGTTATAAGTGTAGGAAGTCTTAATCCGCAGAATCAAAATAGCTATTTAAGAAGAGACAGGTCTGAGTCGAGATCGAGTTTCCGATTCTTCTCTTGGGATGAGATCGAACATGCTCAAGGTGCAACAACTGGCGGTGATGATATTGATCCAATAGCATACGACTCACTATCAGACGATATCGCTCAGTTGATAAGTAATGAAGATGATATCGAAGATGAAGAGAGAGGAAGAGACGGTAATGTGGCTTTGTCGCCTATTCTTCACCATGGTCATCATCATCGTAAGAAGTCTGGCATGACAGATGATCAAACCGATACCGATACACATTCTCAACGAGGACACCTTTCAAGACGCAGATCTTCTCATTTTTATGAGGATATTGGAGCTGACGAGCCATTACTAGTGACCGAGTCTCTTGATGGACGTGAGAGAAAAGAGGCGGCAGATCATATTGTCTACACTAATTCAGAACGTCTTTATCAGCGATATTATATCACAGAAGAAGACTTAGTAATTGGTTTTGCTGGTTTTAAAACGTCACGCATACGTAGTTTGCTCTACGCTATTCTTTGCATCAGTACCTTTGGCATTGCTTATTTAATATTGAGGTGGTTTCCTAGATTACGTATTCAGTGCATTGGTAAACCGTGTCCACTAGGACAATGTGATTGGGTTGTGGTTGAAAACCAATGGGGTGAGCTGACGATTGTGAATGTCAACCACCAGCGCTACGATCGCAGTCTGTCGACCATTTTCAAGGCTGATTCTGAAAAATCTGAGCTTGCTGAAGATGGTAGTGATAGCAGCACTGCTACTGTAGCCGATGAGAATGTAGTGGTATTTGAAGACGAAGAAGACTACTACGTGGATAGCGACCCACACGTTCCATCTCTGAGATGGATCGAATATAGATATATCAAGTTCATTTACCACCCTTTCAAGGATATTTTCCTCACAAATAACAACTGGATCGATCCCACTTGGAATAATGTAGAGTCGGTTTCTCAAGGTCTTGACTCGGAGGTACAAACAGATCGTAGCCTTGTTTTTGGCGATAATTTAATTGATATCAAGGAAAAGACAACAGTGCAGCTGCTGGTAGACGAAGTATTGCATCCTTTCTATGTTTTCCAAGTGTTTTCAATGATCTTGTGGGCTTTTGATCAATACTATTATTATGCATCTTGTATTTTTTTCATTTCTGTTATTTCTGTGGGAAATACTTTGATTGAAACCAAACAAGCGTTGGCAAGATTGAGAAATATTTCTAAATTTGTGTGTGATGTTCGTGTCTTGAGAAGTGGTTTTTGGACGACTATCCCCTCATCTGAACTTGTTCCTGGCGACGTCTACGAAGTGTCAGACCCAACAATTTCGTCTCTGCCTTGTGACTCCATTCTTCTCTCTGGAGATTGTATTGTGAATGAGAGTATGCTTACTGGAGAGTCTGTTCCAGTCTCAAAAATCCCTATCACTGACGATGCTCTTCAGGAAATGGTGGCTGGTAGTAGTCCAAATGGTGGCGATGATCTTGCAAAGCATTATTTGTACAGTGGAACCAAGATTATTCGAGTCAGACGTCCTAAACGACCTCGTCAAGGAGCTCAGGGAGAAGATTATGATGTAGCATTAGCAATTGTGATTCGGACTGGTTTCTCTACCACAAAGGGATCGTTGGTTCGATCAATGCTCTTTCCAAAGCCTAGTGGATTTAAATTCTACGAAGATTCCTTTAAATATATTGGCGTCATGGCTATGATTGCTTGTTTCGGATTTATTGTGTGCACCGTCAACTTTATTCGCATGAAGCTGCCTACACATCTAATTGTGTTCAGAGCCCTGGATATGATTACTATTGTTGTTCCTCCCGCCCTACCAGCTACTCTAACTATTGGCACAAACATATCTTTAGCGAGGTTGAGACAAAAGTCTATATTTTGCATATCTCCAAATCGTGTCAACGTCGGAGGTAAATTGGATGTGGTCTGTTTCGACAAAACCGGTACATTGACAGAAGACGGTTTGGATGTTCTAGGAATCCATTTGATTGCAAAGAAATTGTTTAGCCCTTTATATACTAGCCTCAGTGATAGTCATAGCTCTGACTCGCTGCAGATGACGAATGCTTTGACCACATGTCATTCTCTTCGTTCAGTCGATGGTGAGCTAATTGGTGATCCATTAGACGCCAAGATGTTTGACTTTTCGGGATGGCAATTCAAGGAGGAAGAAGGGCATGGATCACACAGTCGCATTTCGATTTCACCCGATGGAAAAACGGTTCTAACAGCTTTAAAAACTTTTGAATTCATTTCTCAGCTCCGTAGAATGAGCGTTCTAGCCCAAAGCCACGACGGATCGCTATCTATTTATTGCAAAGGTGCTCCAGAAGTTATGGACCAAGTGTGTGATAGAGACAGTTTCCCTGCCGATTACCAAGAGCTGCTTCATCAGTATACGCATCGAGGCTATCGGGTAATTGCAATTGCTGGTAAGAGGATTCGTATTGAAGATGAGTCCAGTATTGATATCGCAACCGCAGACATTGTCGCTAATCTCAGACGGGACGACGCTGAGAGGGACTTGCAATTTATTGGATTCATCATCTTTGAGAACAAATTGAAACCTACCACCGCCAGCGTTATTAAGCAGCTGGATGAGGCCAAAATTCGAACTATCATGTGTACGGGCGATAATGTCTTGACTGCTATTAGTGTCGCTCGTGAATGTTATATTATCCCCAAAAAGACGATTGTTTTTGCTCCTCATTTTATTGAACAAACACAATCGGGTGATGAGGGCACACTGCCTATCCAAGAAGAATTGACTCTGCGATGGGAGAGTATCGATGATCCTAACATTGTTTTGAACTCACAAATGAGACCCTTGGATCAAACGATGAGCAACTATTCTCTTGCTGTGACTGGAGATGTTTTTAGATATATTATCAAGAATGGCAGTGATGAACAGCTAGAGCAAATGCTTATCAAAGGAAGCATTTTCGCTCGTATGTCACCTGATGAAAAGCACGAACTTGTGGAGAAGCTACAACAGATTGGTTATACCACTGGCTTCTGTGGAGATGGTGCCAACGACTGTGGTGCTCTAAAAGCAGCAGATGTGGGTATCTCTTTATCAGAGGCAGAAGCCAGTGTGGCTGCTCCATTTACCTCGCGTAAGTTTGAAATCGACTGTGTGCTGGATGTCATCCGAGAGGGGCGATGTGCTTTGGCTACAAGTTTCTCATGCTTCAAGTACATGAGTCTATACAGTGCTATTCAGTTCGTATCAGTTAGTATTTTGTATGGTTTTGGATCTAATTTGGGTGATTTCCAGTTCTTGTGGATTGACTTGTTTTTGATTCTGCCTATTGCGATCTTCATGGCTTGGTCTAAGCCATTCCCAGTTCTTAGTCGCAAACGTCCCACTGCCAACCTTGTGTCTCGTAAAGTGCTTGTCCCATTGGTGGGTGAGATCGTTATTCTTGCAACATTCCAGATTATTGTGTGGTCTATTGCACGTGGTCAGCCTTGGTACATTCCTCCTAAAATTGGCGGTGAGGACTCAGAGGTCGCCAGTACGGACAACACCGCATTATTTATGACATCTTGTTTCCAGTATATCTTCACTGCAGTGGTTCTATCGGTTGGTCCGCCATACCGTGAGCCTCTATACAAGAACTATCCCTTCCTAATAACTATCGCCATAGCTGTGGGTCTGTCAGTCTCGCTACTTTTTATTGATCCTGATGGGTGGTTTGGTAACCTTATGACTCTCTCGTATACTCCGCTCTCTTTCAAGGGGGTACTTGTTGCATTTGCTGCGGTCAACTTTGTTGCCTCGTGGATCGCGGATCGAGCTATATTCCCGGTTATTGCGAGGTGCCTTATGAAGCTTCGGAAATCATTTGGCTATGTCAAGACACGTAAGAGATACAAGGTGCTGAATGACCAGCTCAAGGAGCCTGTGGTATAATTCTGGATTTCGACTCCTTTACAAATATAATAGACAATTGGACACTACTCCTTCCTGTAACTATAGAATAATTCGTTTTTTAATCATCCAAGTTTCCGCCTGATGTTGTTGTGAAAGTGCCTCCGGCGGCTGGGGCTCTGCCCCAGACCCCGTGGCTCCTGCTTCGCAGGAGGCTCTCGACTCACTTCAACATCAGGTCTGCTTCTGCTCTTCAACGAGCCGTACTAAGTAGTGCACCCCAAAAATCAAACTAAACATTGAAACTCATTCAAAAAAAATCATAAATTATAGTTTTAACATGCAGGAATCCTATATATACATTCTAATGGCTCTCGTGACTCTCGTGGCCAGCAGCATGTTCTTCGTGTGCATGCCCTCCGTGCTCCCAGGGCTTTCTCCATCCTACCAACACTGGACCTTCCTGTATCTTGTTAGTTGCCAAATTTCGGTATTATCACTGGAATGCGAAACTGTAATACACATAAATCATATATTGAAAAGTCAGAACCAAATCCAATACTTACCTCTCTCAATCTGTAGAAAATCCAAAACCACATAGTGGCACCGAGAGCCTTGGAAATAAATCTGTGAGGCCCGGAGACTTTAGGAAACGCTAGTGTCGATCCAGCTGCTGAATATTTTGCGTGACCTGCCATATTTATTATCAATTTATTGTTCCTTTTTCGACTTATGTCCAGACTCAGACTCGATAGTGTGGTGAAGTATCGATTCGCGAACAATTTCATTGGCTGCATGTCAGAGGTAAAAATCAGCCGTACACAGCTTTATCAAACTTATCACGTGATATTTCAGGGCTAGGAGTTGAAATCGAGCGTGAGGTGAATTTTTCAAAATTCACGCTGGTAGTAGCATAGCAGTGTTCAGACGCAGTTTAAAAGTCGTCCAGAAGTTGTTATTCTAGAATCAAAAGAAACCTTTAAGATGGAAAATACCTTAGGAGCTAAACCAACCCAGAGACCTGAGGCTATTGAGGCCATTCTCGAATCTCTTGAGAGATACAATAGCGAGTCTATTCCTGTGCTTGAGGCCTACGTGACCAAACAAGCCAGTGAAGGCTTCAATGACATATCGGCCAATTTGGCCCTACTTAAGCACTACCAATTCAATGTCCGTGCTGCTAAAGATGATATCATTTTGAGTGTGCTCACTATGGCTCTAGTTAAATTCTATACTTCAGATTTCACAAGTGCTTTGCATCTGCTACCATCATTCGTTTTGACCTTGGAAAACCCCCCTAATGATTCACTAGCTCAACAAACACAAAAATTATACCATCTTTATACATTATTGGACTCTGCTCGATACACTGAGTTCTGGTCTACTTTTGAAAGTGATGACAGTTACGCTGACATCGTTGCTGATGTCAGCGGATTCGAGGACGAGCTTCGTCTCTCAATCGCCAAGACAGTTGAGATCTCATCCAAGCAGATTGCAGTTCCTGTATTCCAAGACTGGAGCAATCTTTCTGAATCCAAGTTCACTAAGTGGATCGAAGACACCCTTCAATGGACTATCAAGGACAAGTCTGTGATTGTGCCTGTCAACAAGGATAACGACCCTAAGGTTACCATCACCTCCGAAAACGTCCGTTTCGAACAACTTTCCAAAATCATCAAGAGAGCCTATGAGTTAGAACAGCCTGTAAACTAATAGATCAGCTAATGTCCTCGCATTGGGCCTGCCTACGGCCGCTGACTTAGAATGCCCATGTGTGCCTCCGGCGGCTGGGGCTCCGCCCCAGACCCTGTGGCTCCTCTCGCTGCGCTCGAGTCGTTACGTGAGTGCCTGCTAGTGTATAGTCTGTCTCAGGCTATCTGCTTCCGGCGCTTCGAGCATTTGGACCCTTTCTGCAGGGTCCAAGAGATCGGCATATCATTGACAGACTGTTATTGAGATACCTCTTTCCGCCACAAAAAACGATTTGCTACGATCCCAGCGTACGAATCGAGCGTAGCGAGAGGAGCAACGAGGTCTGGGGCAGCGCCCCAGCCGCCGGAGGCTGGTCCTTGGTGGTCCCTGTCCGAGGGCAGCCCAGTGAGCTAAGGCTGTGCCTCAGTCGTCTGGGGAGATGTACGGCAAGTAGTATGTGTGATACAATAGATTCCTTCATATCCTATAAAAAAAGTGTTCATACGGAGCAAAAAGTACGAAACAAAAAAACAAAGACGCAAAGGAATCGACAGTAGTTCAGTTAGATTACACCATAGCAGTCACTCTGCCATCTTGCTAGTTAGGGCCACTCTTATTATGGGCAGCGATGGGATTGACAGGTTGGGGGTTGTATTGGTGCAGTTGGTAGTGGGCGGCCAGTTCTGGGGGTGGAATAGCCATGTGAGGCATGGCAGGGGGGTAGTTGGTGCTAGTGACGAAGGGGTGGCCTGGATAAAGTGGATGCTGCTGGTGAGGAGCGATAGGGGGTTGTTGTGGGATGGGCTGTCCAGAAACAGGGCCATTCGAGGGAGGTGCCACAGCATATGGAGGGAACATTTGGGGTGGCAGCGGTGCACCGTAAGCCATTGGCGGAATCACTCCAGGTCCTGGCTGTACAGAAGCGTATTGTGCATACTGGAATGGAGGAGGGATATTGGCAGGAACGATACTAGAGGGAGGGGGTTGGGGAAAATGAGGAACGTTCATACCGGGAATGCTCTGTCTTCTCTGTGCCAAATGGAGTTGCTGTTGTACAGGGGATCCAATTGGAGATCCAAGAGAATTATTAACAGCGCCTACAATAGGAACAGCATTAGGACTTTTGCTAGCAATAGTAGGAGATGGATTCCCATTGGAAGCACCAGATTGTTGGTGCTGATTCTGTTGTTGTTGAAGCTTCTTCTGTTCACGTTCTTGTTTGTCAGCCATCATAAACTGTTCAAGCATGGAAGTGGAAGGAGCAGACGATGAAACCGATTTCATTTTGAAATTGGGTCGAGGGAGCGCTGACGGTGCTGGTGACGAGTGGAAACTAGAACCAGCAAAGACAGTGGAGGTAATAGATGAACTGTTATGTCCTGCTTCGTTGGAACCAGACGAGTTGGGTCGATGCTGATTTTTTGACTTCTGAGGAGGTGTAGTCAGGGCATTACCGTTGCCGTGTCCGTTGCCATTTCCATTCCCATTGGTACCGGCAACAGCCTGAGCTGAAGACGGGGTGTTGCCATTGGATTTGGATCGACGACTCTTCTTCTGATTAGATGATCCAGTTCCAGTAAGAGTGCCTCCTTGGCCAAACAAGTCGGGATACAGTATCTTCTTTAAATCGTCTACTGAGTCGCCGTTATTGCTAGGAGTTGAAGGGTCGGAAGAAGCTGATGACGCGTCGACAGGCGTTTTACTACGAGCAGATCTGCTGTTGTTATTGCCATTGGCCTTCTTGGATGAGGATGAAGCATCTTTCGACTCTTTAGATTCCTTGTTCTTCTTAGACTTGCTGTTACCACCCTGCCCATTAAGAGCAGGTGAAGCACGACTCGAATCCGAAGAGCCAGGACCCATTGCATTAGTGTTAGCAGGAGTTGGAGAGCTTTCCTTAGGAGATTTATTACTTTTCTTCTTGGAATTTCCAGAAGGACCACCACTTTGGGTGGTGGCACCATTGGAAGAAAAGGACGCATCAGAGTTATTCTTTTGAGCTTCCTTTCCTTTGTGGTGGTGTTTCTTTGGAGGCTGGTTCTCCTGTTTCTGCTTAGATTGCTTCTTCTCCAAAGCTGACTTGACTATAGCTGGATTGGTGATAAGAGAAGTAGTATTTCCAGCGCCACTAGTGGAGCCGCCATTGGATGCTGCTGCTGTTGATACTGACATGATATTCGTTCCGACTAATAAATAATCCACCTGACAAAACAATGAAAACAAAGAACAATAATAATAAGAATAAATAATCCACAAATATGATATCGGACAATACCAGTCTCACCCTTTTAGTTGAATATTTGAGTGAGAGCGTAGGTGGATAAAAATGATAACTATCAGACGCTGCTGATATAGTATAATGAATGCTTGTGCAAAAAAGTGTAAATAGTATCTGTTGTGTCAAGAGATAGTTAGCAACTATTGTCTACACTCAGTAATCGTGTTAATCGCAGTTGTAGTGGAAATAGCGGTAACAAGACTTGTGGTTCTTCTGATCACTATAATTGCTGCAATTATTGTAATGGCTATGATGCTGTGGAAAAATTGGCACGGGTGCTGCTAGAATCCAATCTGAACTGGATTCAGGAAGTGACTCCGGTGGTTGAGGAAGCCTCTTTGATGCTAAGATATAATCTGTTTCTGCTTCTTCAGCGAATATTAATGTTTCCTTTGGAGGATATAAATGTTGTAGCTGTTGTAATTGTTGTTGTTGGTATAACGAAAGCCACTCGCTCTTCATAATTCGACTGATGAGAGGCACAGAAGAGAGTAGTTATGCAGGTTTCTTTAGAAAACGAATACTCGATCACTTAATGCCCTAACAAACAAATGCTGAGATCAAATACCAGATCCACTCGAGCAGGATTGAGAGCTTCGATGCGCTTGCTTTCTTCTACTATGTCGGTATTCTGTCCAACTGACGTAACCAAATAAACTTTCTCCAAAAACTCTCTTATATCACGCACAAGATTTGGTTGCTGCCTGTTGCGTCTGTGACTGTGTCTGCTCTCAACAATCGACTATCTGATTCTTTCGAAAAAAGGTCTCAAACGAGCTGTCGATGTCGCTATCAATCTCAAATACCAATATCAATACAAAATCGAATATCTGACTAGAGAACAGATAAACGTACGAGTTCTGAAAGCACGAGTCACGTATATATCTGTTGGTACTTCTGACAGTCTTCGCTGAGATGTAATTTCCGTTCTCTGATAAAGTATCCACGCAAAAATATGCCCGATGGATCAATCAATCAATGAGGAATGTAAG
Source organism: Sugiyamaella xylanicola (nom. inval.) (assembly GCA_001939105.2). Classification (NCBI taxonomy): domain Eukaryota; kingdom Fungi; phylum Ascomycota; class Dipodascomycetes; order Dipodascales; family Trichomonascaceae; genus Sugiyamaella; species Sugiyamaella xylanicola (nom. inval.). Next base: position 78,849 of record MQSX02000025.1, read on the forward strand.
TCAAAGGTCAAATAATCTCTGGGGCCATCTGCTCTACGGCAGTCATAAAGAGAACAATCGTCTGCAGCTCCAGCCGTGCGCATGCCTTCTCTCTCCACACCAGCCTATTAACCAGCCTTCGTTGACGCTTCTGTGCACGTCGGCTGATCCCTGCCAGATGAGATGTCATGTGCGAGTGTCGTGGGTCACGCCTCCGGCGGCTGGGGCTTCGCCCCAGACCCCTTGGCTCCTCTCGCTTCGCTCGAGTCGTTACGTCTCGATCGTGTACGTAGGTTTTGTGTGTTGGTGGGGCGTGGAGATGTTTGGGGTAGAAAGCGATGGGTGTGTTTGTGATGTGCAGACTGGTGATGCAGGTGCTGCTGCATGCTCAAGATCTCTTGAACTTAAACTGCGTTTCTTGTGCCATTTAAGTTGAGCTAAATTATTTGATTAGAATTATTTAATGCGGTAAAACAATTATAGTCAGTCACGCGTAAAGCTTATTATCTTCTCAGTGGTTTTACTCGCTCGTTTGCCTCTCGCTAACCTCACCCCCTCGTATCGACCAGCTCCTCACTTACAGCTCGCGAAGCGAGCACTACGGGTCCGGGCAGGGCCCGGCCGCCGGAGGCACAACTCTCCCTTCAAAATTGACCCTCCTGGACGGTTTCTCTGAACCTGATATCCTTGGTATGCTTGGTTTAATGCCTACGGAACCAGAATTCAGGGTCTCATGGGTAGGGGTAGTGTACTGTTTGGGGATCAGACGGGTAGCAGAGAGATACTGCAGGAGAGCCAGCAGCAATGGTGGTAGAGACAGAGGGGTATCAGTAGAGCAGTATTCGTGAGGGGATTCGGTTTAATAGCTATAGCAGGTTGTCTAGATTGAGTTTGAGGCAACTGTTCGCTGTTTAGGTAACACAGTGTTGGTTTCAGTGAAAGAGAAGAGTGGTTGAGAAGCAAGTTTCTGTGTGGCCCCGTTAGCTGAGCGTGATTTGTAATTGAAGGTTTCAGGAGAAGGCGATCAGACTTCCAGATCTCCAGACCTCAGAGAGTTCGTCGCATCCCCAGTCTACTGTCCTGTATCATCGGGTTGGAAAGAAATAGATTGAGGACTGTCTACGCAGGATTAATATATTAGAAAGCTTTTACGAGCTGGTAATCTATAAAAGTCGCCTGACAGAGAAGAATCAGGAATCTTAGGCCCATTTTGTGGAGTCTTTCCTAGCGTCGTTCAGGAGAACCTTATCAGATTTTTATACCTGTGTGAGATCTATGGTATTGCAGTGAAAAGTGTAGCTGTAGTTGTTGGTTCTGTTCAATTCAGTGATTTGATCTGTCCACTTTCTCTGACTTAATTGCTTGTGTTAGTTGGGTGGACTTTGTTTCTGTTCTGCTCATTGTCTTTTCTCTACTAATTTGCATTTGGTTTTACTGTCAGCTGAGCTATTGGCGAAAAAAGCTGTGGGCTGAATCTATACTATATTAGTGTTGTTTTATCGTTCCATCATATTTGCATGTTCATAGGCTACAAGTATGGCATCACCATCTAATCCCACTCCGCCGCTCATTCAGCGAAAGCCGTCGTCAGCTAATAACACATCCAACGATTTAGAAAGGAGGCCCAGTGCTTTATCTTTTACTGATTTACCTCCAACCTCGCATCCTGATAGCCATCCATTTCACCCTCATGCTCAACCAGCTGTTTCTGGGTTGAGTCGAGCTCTGAGCGAAAAGAAAACTCCCCCTGTAGTGGGTGTAACTCTTCGTCGGAATAGTGTTGAAAATGACTATTTACATGGCCGTATAAACAGCAAACAAGCTTCGACTGTGAAATCGACTACAAGTTCTTCAGCAGTTGGACCTACGCAGTTGCGCGACCTCGACGCAGTTCAACACTCACAACAACGCCAGCCTCATCAGCAGCATCCCTTACCGGGCCCTAATAGCAATAACAGCTTAAATCCACCGCAAAAATACCAGCAACATCAGCAGCATACAATTGGACAGGCTGGTGGAGCAGGCACAGGCTCAGGTAGCGAAGAGGACGGAAAGGTTCATATCCTGCTAGCTGTCACCGGGTCAATAGCAACTATAAAAATCGCTCTTATCATTGGTAAACTGAAACAAGTATATAAAGATCAAGCTGAGATCCAGCTAATAGTCACTTCCTCAGCTGAACACTTCATGGTTGGTCTTAAGATCCCCTCTGATATTAAAGTATGGCATGATAATGACGAATGGGACTCTCGACATGGGGTAGCAGAAACAATGCTCCATGTAAGGCTACGGCGATGGGCTGATGTGTTGTTGATTGCCCCTTTGTCTGCAAATACACTGGCCAAGATTGCAAATGGCATTTGCAACAATCTCATCACCTCTGTCATACGTTCATGGAACCCGGCTGTACCTATTCTTATTGCTCCAGCCATGAATACACACATGTATACAAATCCGGTAACTAAAAAGCATCTGTCGATCATCAAAGAGGATTTTACCTGGATTGAGACCTTGAAGCCAGTGGAAAAGGTGCTGGTATGTGGAGATATAGGTATGGGTGGTATGCGAGAATGGTCTGATATTGTCGACACTTTGATCAAAAGACTGGGAGGTCCATCTGATGACGACGAGGAAGATGATGATGAAGATGACCGTGACAAAGCACGCAATGGAGACGACGAAGAGGATGACTAGGTTTATGCATATTAATTATCTAAAACTAACTAGATCTAACTTAATAATGTACCGAATTGTCTCTATTATTAATCGTTCGCTGTCCCTGTTGGTAACGAGCAGACAAGGTCTTTGCTTGGAATCATATAATTCATTATTATTCATTTCAGCTACGAAGAGGGACTTCTTATTCTTCTTTTGATCCAGCGCCCTTGGAGTCTAAGTGTAGAGTCTGGTGCCCGCCGGAGACTCCCGCTCCTCTCGGTTTCTCGGTTTCCAGGAACTCGGCAAAATAGCGGCATATGTTGTAGATTAATATATTAATTATACAATTTTGTATTAATAAAGACTTGTTCTGCAGATGTAAAGAACTATACTCTCATAACTATGGCTCAATTACCGCTACAAGGTCTCCAGCTTCCACCATATCCCCATTTTCATGGTAAATCTTAATTACCTTACCATCCGAAGGAGCGTTGACGACCATTTCCGTCTTCATAGCTTCGAGGATCACAACCCCACCTCCTTTTACAACACGATCTCCTACTACCAGGCATGGCTTCCAGAAACGGCCCGTGACTTCAGAATAGACGTGAATAGCGTTCTCTGAAAACTCTTCGACACCATGATCTTTTGGACCATTAGATTTTTGAAGCTCAGCGTTAGAAATCTGAATGATTCTCGCAAACTCATCAGTACCTTCAAGCTGTCGTTCAGTGTGTGCCTTGATCGACTCCTGATTGGCCCTCAGCCAACGAGTATATTCGCCATAATCAAAGATCGTATTCTCGATATCAAACTTGTATCTTCCATGCTCGACCTCTTCCGTGAATCTCTCTAATTGTTCTTCACTTACTGGATAGTATTCAATCTGATCGAATGGAGATAATAGCCAGGGACGCGAGCTCTCTCCCGATGCTTTATTCAATATTAACTTGTCCCAGATAGGAACGGTACGACCAACAAGCTGGTAGCCACCAGGCGATTCCATGGTATAAATACACATGTACATACCACCAATACCAACTGTGCCATTAGGGGTGTATGATCTAGATGGGTTGTATTTGGTTCCTAGTAAACGGTGACGAGGATCCAAAGGAACCGCACAAGGAGCACCTAAGAAGACATCACCAAGACCCAAAACGAGGAATCGAGCTTGATAAAGAATATCACGAACATCATTTCTATCTGATAAGCCATTGACTTCCTTCAAAAAGTCAACATTGTTTGGCAACCAAGGGGCTGAAGATCTAATAGTCTCCTTGTATCTGTCCACAGCTGCCAATGTCTTTTTATCTTCAAATGCAAGGGGTAATTTGATGATTCTAGAAGGAACTTGCCAGTTGTCAACGAATAGAATGGACTTTTCAATATCGGTAAGCTTCTTGAGAAGGTCCTGTTGAGTGACCTTCAAAGAGTCGTATTGAATCAATACTGATCTAACTCCAGAGGACATTTCCAGAACACCATCAACCTTACCCATCACAAGCTCAGTGAGACGATGAACTCTATATGATAAATTTAAGTCCATGATATTCTCTCCATATTCGACGAGTATATATCTGTCACCGGCAAATCTGTAAGCCACATCTGGATTGAGCTTGTCAGCTTTTTGTGAATAAAGTACAGGGGAATAAATAGGAGAAGCAACAGGCTCTCCCAAGTGCAATGATGATCCTTCAAATTCATTGACAGCTTGCTCGTACTGCTTCTTCATTTGGATTGCTTCATCAAAGGTCACAGGGACAAATTTGATTTTGTCACCAGGTTTGACCTGGCCAATCTTCCACATTTCGGATTCAATCACAACTGCTGCACAAACAAATCCTCCCAAGGAAGGACCATCGCAGGTAAGAATAACTGGTTCGTCACCAGTAAAATTAATAGCTCCTAGAGAGTAAACATAATCATGAGCATTTGAAGGGTGTAGACCCGCTTCACCACCATCAGCACGGGCCCACTCTGGCTTGGGACCGATAAGACGAACGCCAAATCTGTTGGAGTTGTAGTGTACCTTCCATTCACTAGAGAAAAATGTTTCTAGACTCGACTGTTTAAAAAAATCTGGTGCTCCATGAGGACCACAGGTGACGGCTACAGACCAACTACTGGAATAGGAGGGAATTAGCGATTTTGGAGCTGGCACAGGCTCCGAAATAGGACCTGGGATGGTGCAGCTAGCTAATTCAGGTTCAGCAAGGAACAATACATCACCAAACTTCAAGGTTCTTCCATTGTAGCCACCCAAATTTCCAAGAGCAAATGTTGACCTGCTTCCTAAATACTCAGGAACATCAATACCACCTCTGATGGCAAGATATGATCTACATCCAGAAGACAACTTGCCGACAACAAGTCTTTGTCCCGCTTTCACCTCAACTGGTTCCCACAGGGGGATTGACTTATTATCCAAAGTAGCTGGAGAATTTCCACCCGCAAGTGCAACAATAGCATCATGGTGGAACAGAATGCTTGGGCCAACTAATGTACATTCAATGGCAGGGGCCTTGGAGTGGTTACCAACAATCTTGTTAGCAATTCTAAATGCATACTCATCCATAGGTCCGGATGGAGGGACACCAATATGCCACAAAAGTTGGCGACCTGGATAATCTTGGACAGAAGTATAACTTCCAGGCGCTGTGATTTCAATGGCGTGGGGCTGGTACTTAAAACTGTCAAGAACCTTGGTGGCTACTTTTGCCTCTGAAAACATAGTGGAGCTAGCAATCGAACGAAGATAATCAAGATTCGTAATCACACCACTTACAACAGTCTCGTTCAGAGCGGCATTGAGCTTGGCCAAAGCATCTGCTCTGTCAGTACCATGGACAATGATTTTGGCAAGAGTGGGATCGTACTCAGCAGAAATTTTGACTCCTTTTTCAACCCACGTGTCTACACGTGCAAATGATGGGAAACTAACATCAGTAAGTTGGCCTGGTGAAGGTAAAAAGTCTTTTACTGGATTTTCTGCGTAGAGCCTCGCTTCCATAGCAGCACCTTTACAAACAACGGGGATAGAAAAATCGGGAGCTCTATCAGCAGCAATATAAAGCATCCATTCAACGAGATCTAAGCCAGTTACCATCTCCGTTATTGGATGTTCCACCTGAAGACGAGCATTGACTTCTAAGAAGTAGAATTCATCTCTGTTCTCGTCATAGATGAATTCCACTGTACCGGCACACTTATAGTTCATACTGGAGGCAAGCATCTCGGCAGCCTTCTTGATTCTTTGGCGAGTAGCTTCCGGGAATCGAGGAGCAGGCGTTTCTTCAATAATCTTCTGATTTCTTCTCTGTAGTGAGCAATCCCTCTCACCCAAGGAAATGGCTTTACCATAACCATCGCCGAAAACCTGGACTTCAACATGTCTTGCATTCTCGACAAATCTTTCCAAGAAGACTCCAGAGTCGTTGAAATAAGCCATACCTTGGCGCTGTACAGTAACGAAGGCCTTTCTTAACTGCTCATCGCTGTCAACTCTCTGTAGACCAATACCACCACCTCCAGCGGTACTTTTGATCATCAAGGGATACTCAAGTTTAGCAGCTACTTTCAAAGCATCATCAATTGAATCCAGTAAACCACTACCGGGTACAAGGGGTACGCCAGCCTTTTCAGCAATGTCCCTAGCAGAATGCTTCAATCCAAGCTTACGAATGGTATCGCCGTTAGGACCAATGAAGACGATGCCTTCTTCTTGACAAGCGTCAGCAAAGTCTGCATTTTCTGAGAGAAATCCATATCCGGGAATAATAGCTTGACTTCCAGTTTTTTTAGCAGCATCAAGAATCTTACGAACTGAGAGGTATGTTTCAGCAGCTGTTGTTCCTTGTAAAAATACGGCGTCATCAGCGTCAAGAACATGTTGAGCATAACGATCAGGTTCTGAAAATACAGCAACAGAGTGTATAGCGAGCTTCTTCAGAGTCTTGATAATCCTCACGGCAATTTCACCACGATTTGCAACTAAAACTGTGTTGAATGGCCTTCCATTACTAGTATGAGAGATATACTTTTTCCAACCACCGTACTTCGTAATATCCTTTGCCCCTGCATATCCAATTTCTTCGCAGACGAATCCTTTTACCCATGAGCCATCCTCAAGCTCAACTGAACCTATTCCAAGTGGAGCAGGAACCATGGATATGAAATCAGCAAACTTTTCAGTTGGCACATTCCAAATTTCGATATTAAGGGATTCGCCATTCGATCCAGGTCCTACTCTTTGAAGACCAGGCTTTGGAGGACTAGAATTGGGTAATGCATATAATCTATAATGTCTTGAGGTTTGAGTGCGTTTAACAAGGGTGGCATCGACTTTTTGCAATTGCCAATTGAGTGCCATTCCGGACAAGTGGCCACCTACTACAGCCAAAGGAATAGTTTCAGGGGCCGACAATTGAGGAAGAGTCGACACTAAGATGTCTGTCTCTGAGTCAGCGTGAAAGCCAGTATTACCGAGTAAACGCTTCTTATCAGCACTCAAAAATCGTTGAGCTAGATCTAGCAGGGCGTAGTCATGGAATGCCTTGCCTAAAAGTGTGACACCAGTTGGCAAACCATCCTCTCTAAATCCTGCTGGGATAGCCAATGCAGACATATCAGAAAGATTAACAAAATTAGTATAGGTTCCTTGATATGAATTGACAAGAATAGGTTCTTTCTCAAGATCTGCTAGGGTGGGGTTCAATGGGCAAGTGGGAACAATCATTCCATCGAAATGATCGAATTGAGCCTCGATTTTCTTGATAATGTCTTTACGTCGATATTCGAAATCGAAAAAGTCAGCAGCACTAAAATCCTCTGCCTTTTTGATAATCTGATAAACGGTCTGATTCATTTTCTCTGGATGTTGCATAAATTCCCGAATTGCAGCATATCTCTCAGCAACCCAAGGTCCTTCGTACAACAGATCAGCGAGTTCATAAAGAATCGAGAAGTCCGCTACAGCAATCTCCACACCCAGAGACTTAAATTTCTCAATAGCCTGTTCATATACGACTTTATTCTGCTCCTCACCAAACCACTTTGGGTTACTGGGAATTGCGAATAGTGGACGCTTACCAAATGTCTTCAAAGGCTTGATTGGCATTTTTCTTGAGTACCCATATGATTGGTCATATTGAGCAACAATAGAAAAGAGCAGTTGGGCATCCTTGAGGGATAAAGTGAAGAGAGAAACACAATCAAGCGTTTTGCAAGCTGGAACAACACCGGCAGCAGAAAATGCGCCCACAGTGGGCTTCAAACCGATCAAATTATTCAAGGCAGCAGGAACACGACCCGAACCAGCAGTATCAGTTCCTAAAGAAAATGGCACCAAACCCTTTGAAGCAACTACAGCTGAACCAGAGCTGGATCCGCCAGAAATATGGTCGCTAGAAAATGTCGAGGTAGGAATACCGTAAGGGCTTCTGACACCAACTAAACCGGTAGCGAACTGGTCCAAATTAGTCTTACCAACCACAATGGCACCAGCCTTCTTCAGCAGCGACACAATGACCGCATCGGCCTGCGCAATATACCTATACGCAGGGCATGCAGCAGTTGTGGGAAAACCATCCACATCAATATTGTCCTTGACTGCGAATGGGACTCCGTAGAGAGGGAGCTCCTCTGGGGACTGAGCTAGTTAGTACTTGCGATAGGCGGATAGCTCTGGCGACTGGGGCATGGCCCCAGACTCGATGGCATACGCTTGACGGGAGATTACTGGACCATCTACGTAACGACTCGAGCGCAGCGAGAGGAGCAGCGGGGTCTGGGGCAGCGCCCCAGCCGCCGGAGGCATGTCAACCTGTTTACTGACCTTAGGCAACGACTCCCATTGAGACTTGATCTGCTCCGGAGAGGCAATGGTGATCCAGGCAGGGTCGCTGGGATCGTAGGAAGCGACCAGCTCCAGGATGTTCCTGAGTGGGTCCGTTGAGGAGATTTGTGCGGATTTCCATTGATCGATGGTGAGTCCGATGAGTGGTGGGGAGGCCGTCATGTCTGTGTGGTTAGTACTACTGATCCCTTCATATTACCGGGAAAGCAGCTACTCAGATATCATTTTTGAGCCTGTAAATGCCCACAGTATTCTTTACAGAGTGATATTACTTACTTGGAGGGTCTAAGAGTAAACAAAGAGGAAATCCGAGAAATGCGAGATATGCGAGTAAAGCGAGGGAACGAGTAAAAGAAGGCTGTCAATGAACGCTTTCGTCGTAAAATCGTGAAAAGAGGTGATAATATCGGTAAATATTGTAATTATCGGAAACTATAATATCGTGAGACGAGGTACCGAATCAGATCAAGAGAAGATACAGTCGCCTCGAGGTATGAAACGTAATGCTGATTGTGTACAGATGTTGAGACAGAAAACGAAGTTAGATCAGATTCTAGCGAGCCACCTCAATATAAATTAGATATGGATTTGTCGATAAGACTGGCTTATGATTTATGACTAGTTGATCTGAGGTTCTCTTGTGATGGATCTATTAGCGGGCGATCTTAATTGCAGTAGAGACATTCACAGATACAAACTTGTGGAATTATATTCAAGATGAAAGTGTATATTGTAAATAAAGGTGATCTGATGCCGGTTATATAGCTCTGTGTCCAGTATACCACTTTGTGTGGAGCTAGTTAGGCTCCGCAATCCACACTAAATGGGCATCTGAGACGAGACCAGTAATAATCCAGCAGCGTTTGTTTATGTCGATCTATCTAATCTATATGCGGTCTCATCGCTATAGGCTTCCAGCAAGCGCCAGTACTGCTGGCAGCAGGCTGGTAATATGCATTTTCTGCGATGATCCTCGGACAGCTCTTGAGCTGTTTCAGTATGCTCCTGAGCTGTGCCAGTAGGTGAAAATACACACAAAGGCCAAAGAGAAGGTGGCAGGGGGTGACAGGAGGTGAATGGCCTACGAAGCTGGACATTCAGTGGTGCCAGGACCGCTATGGGTACCGTTTTTTGTGACCGGATGACCCACCGGACACGTCTCGCAAGTAAATTGTATTTACTGTCAGAGCCTAAAAGACTGAGCTGCATTACAGGAGAAAGTTAGAACCCCTCGGCGGTACATGCATAGCGAACTGATAAGAGTTTGATTAAAGTGGGGGCCAGCCAATTGGAGCACGTCGATAAGACCGATCGCACCAGAAACCACCAAATAGTAACTACGATGCCCAAGACGGATGCAAGGATCGTGGCCAGGTTCGGGAAGTTCCGTTGGGACCTTAATTTACGGGCGCGGCAGCTGGTGCTGAGAGGAGAAACGTAACCAATGGGAGCGTATAGTTACGGTACCCTAGGTACGAGCCCTTAAGTTTGCTTCGACGACCCATTGAACGCGCAGCGCAATTGAACCCAATTTGCTAACGAAGAAGCCAAGAGCGAACTGTGACAGAAACTGTTGCCAAGCAGCTGTTGCCGTGGAGGGCCACTGAGCCCGAGGGAGCTGGTATTAAAGCTATATAATAAACTGTATTAAGACTACTAAAATCACGGGCAATACCGGCTCTATTCGAGGGTGGGACCTGCCTCCGGCGGCTGGGGCGCTGCCCCAGACCCCGTTGCTCGCTCCGCTCGGATGTTGATGGTCCCTGTTTTCTGGTGTTTTTCCTTTTCTGAAGGCAAGTTTTTGTTTGGCAGAATATGATCGAGAGTTTCGTGTGGTTTGGATCATGCGAGGCCAGTTTTAGGTACATAAAGCGCCATGCGAAGGGCTTAGTTGAAGATCTGTGCGCGTTTCGCTGCAGGGACCGTATGCAGGTTCAAGGAGAATAGGAGGACGAATTAGTGGTCCTATTAATGAGACTATGAGTGGTTGGTCACCTAATTTGTTTCTTAGCCAGGTGACCAGGGGAAGTTTGCATATAGGGCTGAAGAGGTAGCTGATTACTCTCCTAACTGATACACATCACCAGGAGAACCAATCTTGAGTCAGCAAAGTGCTCATTCAAGATCAAAGGGCCCACTTCTCTATCCAACTCCTCAGACCTGGAGGACTCCCCCTACGCTCGCGAAGCGAGCACAACGGGGTCTGGGGCAGCGCCCCAGCCGCCGGAGGCAGAGCCCAACCACCAGTAGCCCTTATGCAATGCTTCAGCATACAGAGCGCAGCCAATAAGTGGTGTATTTTGGGCGAGAGCGTGCTCAGAACAGGGCCAATCTTGAGCAGCTGAAGAAGGGCAGACAGAGGACGAACTGACTCGAGGCTATCCAACATGTCTGGAGCAGGTAATAGGTGAGTCAATTAGCTGGTGATTTGTGTGGCATTGTATGAGATATAGCGTATCTTCCTCGGCTGCTGGCTGAATCTGGATTGGCGCTGGTTTCCCATGTCGACACTAGCATCGACACCAGCGAGGATCGAAACAGAACCTCGAGTCTCCCGGATCACACTCATGCGATTGTGTGCTGGATCTATACTAACCACTGTACAGAGAAGCTGTGTTTCCTACACGAATGACCCTGGCCCTCATGAAGGGTAAGCTCAAGGGAGCTACCCAGGGTCACAGTCTGCTGAAGAGAAAGTCCGAGGCATTGACCAAGAGATTCAGAGACATCACCAAGAGAATTGACGATGTAAGTGTTACGACTGGGGGGTTGGTGGCGCCTCTGGCGACTGGGGCGCTGCTCCAGACCCCGTGGCTCCTGCTTCGCAGGAGATGGCTAGGACCCTCGACGTAACGACTCGAGCGAAGCGAGAGGAGCAGTGGGGTCTGGGGCAACGCCCCAGCCGCCGGAGGCAGACCCCAGTGGAAGCTGTATTCTAACGATACCAGGCCAAGAGAAAGATGGGTAAAGTGATGCAGACTGCGGCTTTCTCGCTGGCTGAAGTGACATATGCCACTGGTGAGAATATCGGATACCAGGTCCAGGAGTCAGTAAAAAGTGCTCGATTCAGAGTGCGTGCTCACCAAGAGAATGTTTCTGGTGTTTACCTGCCTCAGTTCGAAGCGTATTACGATGACAACAGCAACGACTTCCAGATGACAGGTCTGGGAAGAGGAGGTCAACAGGTTCAAAGAGCGAAATACGTGTATTCACAAGCTGTCGAGACACTTATCGAGCTGGCGTCGCTTCAGACGGCGTTTGTGATTCTAGACGAAGTGATTAAAGTGACCAACCGTCGTGTTAATGCCATTGAGCATGTTATTATTCCTCGTACTGAGAACACAATCGCCTACATCAACAGTGAACTAGATGAGTTAGATCGTGAGGAGTTCTACCGACTTAAAAAGGTACAAAACAAGAAGCAAAGAGATAACGAAATCCTTGAAGCTGAAAGGAAGAACCGCAAGGCGGCAGAGGGTCTTGCGAAACCTGGCACAAGTACTGCAAGTGAGGGAACAGCCACGGCCGTCGCAGACGATACTGCCGGAGCCGGGGATATCCTTGGTGAACAGGAGGACGATGACGTTATATTCTGATTTGTTTGTTCTAATATACATTTAATAAATTCCTAGCATTAAACCCTGGGGGATCTGCCTCTGGCCATGCCGCTTTCTTCGAATGATGTGGTCGTTGTAAAAGCTCACTCCTAGTGATTCTAATTTGCGGTGGTTCTCATCTTGTGCGGATTTTGGATTTCGAAGAGCTTCTGATTGGAGCTCGTTCGTTCTTGCGTGTAATATCAGCTCTTTTCTCTTGCGCAGAAACGCCTGTTGCAATATGGACTCCCCTTATAGCTACGGAAACGGATATATATATATGGGTGTATTGAACTTTGAACCTAATTTCTATATTATCTATCTATCGAAGCTGTTCAGTGAAGCGATTCTCGAATGCTGTTCCCTGTCGGAAACGAATTTCTGCGAGAACTACACTATGTTCAATCATGTGTTACCTCGTATGTTAAGTCTTCTTTCAAGTCAGAGGAACCGACTTATCTCTTGAGTGCTGTCGGCTACATAAATTGTCATGCTCTTGGACTGGTACAATATATGAGAATAAAAGCTGAAGCCAATCGGTCTGAATTTCTTTAAACCAGCAAGTTTCTTAGATAATGACTTACTCACGTTACAAAATATCCCTGGGTTACCCATAGATGGGACTACAAAATTTCTGACATGGGCGTCTATGTACTTTTTTGCTTTTATGCCCATAGATCCATTATAGTTGTGGGTTATAGACATGAATGTAGGAAAGTCAGTAGGGGAATCTCTCACAAGAAATTATTAAGTCATATTGCAGTTTACTAGATTAAACTACATCTGTTCTTTGAAATTCTGATATAGCAAAGACCTTCTCAAGGGGGCTCTGGAGCTGTCTCCGGCGGGCTGGAGCTTGTGTAGTTCCTTTCGCTGTCTCGAGTTGAGCGTGGAGGTGGCAAATTACTCAAGGACACGGAACACACTGGTCCAGCATTAAAGCCGAAATATAGAAATAATATTTGTATCTCCTTGATATCAACACAGCCGATAAATTATCTCCTTTCAATGTCCGCAGATTTCTATGTCCGTCCGCCTCATCACCGACGGACATAGCTTTTTACAGAAGCCCCACAGGTGTCGGGAACGTAGATGCAATGCAGATCTCGGCGATGCGATCTGGCCCGAAAAGGAAATTCAAGGGGATTCTAGATTCTAAACTCCGACGCCCAAGGAATCTTAAAACTATATAAATGTCAAATATTTATCCTTTTTTACAATATCAGAAATAATAATAACTTCTATCACAATACTACAAATCTTTCTAATTATCAAGAGATCATCTTATTGAAATGACTTTCAACCACGAGACTACTTCTGAACAAATCGCCGAGGCCTTTGCCGCTGATATCAAGGGCAAAGTCGTGCTTATTACTGGTGCTACCTGGGGTGGAATCGGTGCTGACAATGCTCGTGTCGTTGCTGCTCATGGAGCTAAGTTAGTTATCGTTACTGGCCGTAGTCAATCCAAGTTGGATGAGACAATTACCAACATTAAGAAAGCAACTCCTGATGCTAACCTCCGTGGCCTTATTTTGGATCTTGCTTCTTTCAAGTCTATTCGCAAGGCTGCTGAGGAAGTCAATGCCTACTCTGAAAATATTGATGTTCTTATCAATAATGCCGGTGTCATGGCTTGTCCTTACACCCAGACCGAAGACGGCTTTGAGATGCAATTTGGCACTAATCATCTTGGACATTTCTTGTTTACCAATCTCATTCTCAAGAAAGTTTTGGCTGCTTCTCACCCCAGAATCGTGACTGTTAGCAGTATGGGACATGGACTTGGTCCAATTATTTTTGGCGATATTGGATTCTCAAACGGAGCCAAATACGACAAATACCATGCTTATGGTCAATCCAAGACTGCCAATATTTTGTTCTCCAGAGAACTTAGCCGCAGATACAATAAGAGCCACGGCCTCGTCGCTTTCAGTATCCACCCCGGTGGAATCATGGATACCAACCTCAGCCGACACATGGACGAAAAGGACTTTGAGAATCTCGTCATTCCAAAGGACTACTGGGGAACTGACGACTTCGTTGCTGATATGTCAAACATTAAGATGAAAAATGTCACTCAAGGAGGAGCCACCACCTTGGCTGCCGCTTTCAACCCAGCTATCTCGTCCCAGTCGGGAGCCTACCTCGACGACTGTGAAGTCCACGAGGAGCGCTGCAGAAACCACGCCAAACAGGCCAACGATGCCTTCAAACTCTGGACTGTCAGCGAGGAACTGGTTGGACAAAAGTTTGAGTAGAACCTATATCGTATATACATAAATAGATCAAATAACACTATGACACTTAACTAGACAGACTATCTCTGGCGGTTGGTGTCCAGCTTCGAGGAGCGTGCTTGTCAAGCCGAAGCATCTGATACCTGTCGCCCTCGACTCGAGCGAAGCGAGAGGAGCCACGGGGTCTGGGGCGAAGCCCCAGCCGCCGGAGGCAAGTCCGACCCAAAGACTCAACAAGATTCAATGCAAAATTTATGTCGCTGGCAAGAGGCCCTTGGACCCACCGAGTGGCAGACGTGCTTATTCAGTGAGAATGGTTTCTACATATTCGGCAATAGCGAGACTCGAAGTCAGGCCCGGGCTCTCGATGCTGAGCAAATTGACGAATCCTGGGAATCCTTCCTCTTGTCGGATAACGAAATCGTGGAACTTCGAGCTGTCCTTGGTGATTTTCGGTCTGATGCCTGAATAGTCTGGCACCAGGGCCGAGGTATCGAGCTTGATGTATTTGGAGATCTCCAACTTAACAGCCTCTAAGTTCTTGCCGTTTACTTGCAAGTCCTCGGCAGAGTCGACCCACTCGAAATCTGGGCCGAATTTGAGCCTGCCATTGAGGTCCAGGGTGAGATGCGTTCCCAGGGATCCATGATCCGAGGGACACGGGTAGATTAGTCTATTTACTTTTGGTTGAGAGAGGGTGTATGCAAAGTAGTTGCCCTTGCCATAGTATGATGTGACCTGTCTATCTTTTGGAAGAATGAGATTCGAGATGTTAGGAGCATTCAGACCAGCCGAGTTGATAACATTAGTAGCGGTCAGCTCAATTGTATCGCTACTACCGTCATTTTCAGCGGCCGCCGACTTGCAGCTCACAGTGTAGCCAGATGGCTCATTTTGACGGATGTCTACAACCGCGGTATTGAGGGCAACGTCACCGCCATGCTGCTCGATCTGGCCCTCATAATAGTTCATCAGCGAATGAGCAGACACAATACCCGTAGAAGGCGAATTGAGGATGGCTGCATTGGCTATAATCGATGGTTCCAGTTGGGCGGCTTTTGAGAGACCGACCCATTCCAGAGGCACGCCTGTGGAGTCCTTAGCCCTCTGGTACATTTTATGTAGATATTCATGCTGCTTGTCGTCCTGAGCCACGATCCATTTGCCGCATTGCCTGTGCTCAATTCCAGACTTAGCGGCTACCTCATAAAGCATTTGCTTGCCCTTTATACATAGTTTGGTCCGCAACGACTCTGGAGGGTGGTACAGTCCAGCATGTATCACCTCAGAATTACGCGCACTGGTCTCAGTGCCCACCTGCGAGTGTCGTTCTACCAGCAGAACAGAGTTCGCGGCGGTTCTAGCAAGCCTGGCGGCAATTGCGAGACCAACGACACCACCGCCAATAACTAAGTGAGAGAAATCATGCGGCATTTCTGTCTACTCAGCCAATTCAAAACTGTTCCCTTGGAGCAGTTGTCACAATGGCGTGTTCACAGCCTGTACTATGCTCGAGGAAATATGCGTAGTGGTTCGTGCAGCAGCATATACCCTATCCTATTCCCTCGCTACTTCCTGGTGCTGGAATGGCCTCCAGCGGCTGGGGCTCCGCCCCAGACCCCGCTGCTCCTCTCGCTCCGCTCGAGTCGAAACCGACAGTCCTGGCATTCTCCTGCGAAGCAGGAGCTACGGGGTCTGGGGCGGAGCCCCAGCTGCCAGAGGCTGCAGGGACAGAAAAGTCCATGCTCAGCTGCCGTGCTGTGGTATATAGATCGCAAGCAGCCTCTGCATTAAGGCTTACTCTGCAGAAACTCGAACAACACAAAAAATGGGCGGTGCTGCTTCGAAACAGACGTTGAAGACCCGGGCGGCAGCGGCCAAGGGCCCTATTTCTCTGAATAAAGGGGGTGCAAAGGGTCCTGTGCCCAAGAGTCCGGCAATTCACTCCCCTGTTCAGGGCTCTGGGTATACTCGGCCTGATGGACATGATCCCCAGCTACTAAACTCTGATGGGCAAAATGTCGAATTTGCTGAAAGGTTAAAAAAGCTGGGAAGCGTAAAGTTTACAGACATTCAAAATCAGTACTCGAGGACTAATGAGATGCTTGGTGCTGTCCAGTCCAGGCAAAAATTGGACAAACAGTCAGATGCACAGATGCAAAAGCAACAGTCTAGTCCCTTCGACCCCAAATCTCTTATTCATCCTGAAACAGTCACGGCAATCTTGCAAAGCCGGCAAGAAGGCGACAGTGATACCAAGATTTTAGAAGATTTCAATTTATCTCCCAGAGTATTGGAGTTGCTGGGGAACAGATTATCGATTCCCAAGATCGTCAAGCCCACTAAGGAGGACCAAGCGGATACAGAGAGAGAATCTTTGTTCAGGAAAGAGCAGGTTGATGACAACGGCCCCGTTCTTGAGAGGTAGTACAATTTATCTATTTAATGATGTATATAGTAATTTATTAAGAGTTAGCTGTTGAAACATAGCACCGCTACAGGGGTAATTTTTCGCTTCTCGGTTGCTTGGTGGATGCGGTAGATTATACCTGCATAGTGTGTATAAGAATCTGAATCTTTAATGAGCCTATTTTCCATGCAGTGGTTAGGCCCAAAAAAATCGTACTGAAATGATCACTTGTAAACAATCAAGGTCACGGTAAACAATAACAGAACAAGCTATTTTCATGGCTTGAGATTCATTAGGGGACCTCTTCGACGCATCAATCGAAAGGGCAATTAACTATCACTTGTTCGCATCCCTAGAAAAATGCTAGATCTCAGCCAGACGCGCCAGGCGCAGAAGATGTAAGTATTTCCAGTAGATTATAGATTGGGTCGAAACGAAATTGCTGACCAGAATTGGTATTAACATTGACAGTGGCACCTTCGAAGCAGCATACTATGTACTGTTATCTCTTACACAGCCAGAACCACCTGTTCTATTTGGGTACAGTTGGACTCATTCTAATAGTTCCCACCTTGTAGCAGCCCTTTCAGGCTTTCTAGAGTCTAATATACAGACAATGGAACGTGGGTTTTATCCTTACAAAAAGCCGACGCCAGAAACAAAGAAGAGATTCGAAAACCCCGCTACCACTTTATATGATAGTAAAATCACAATTGAGTCTGTTGATTCCAAGCTGAAACAGGATGCTCTTAAGCTGAGTGCACTGGTGGACATTGACGAGGTGGATGCTCTTAAAATTATTTTACAGGTAGACAGTAAAGGAGGCCTCAAGAGTGAAGAGAAGTTTCATCATTATACACGTCATTTTCTCAGCGAACGGAGGTATGCTACGAAATTGGTGAACCTCTTATTTAAAACTATGTCAATGGAGCCAATTGACAAGCGACAGGCTCTACTTGGAAGTGCAGATACCGAAGAAACTCAGCCTATGGAAATCGACGAATCACTAGAAAACTGGAAGGTCTGGAAAAAATATGCCGTAGATATCATTGTCAAAGAAAATCTCTTTGAAGATCTTATGGACCAGATTCATGAGATTTTCTCAGCGACTACTATAGGTGGCACAGATGATGTAGCGAGTAAGACGTTATTTAAATCAGAGGTAAGTTTTCAAAGTCTTGTACGGCCTAATATTTATAGTGTTTGGGTATTAACATTTCTAGACATCGCTATGGCAACTTGAATTGCTTGATCTGTTATTTACATCCATTTGCAGTCTAGTTCCACCAGCATCAATGAATAAGCTACTGATAAAATGGTTTGATATCATAGATGAAACTGCATTTCTGTCAAAAGGTTTGGATAGCTTCACTCTACAGTCACAGCCTGTTATTTATTCACTCAGCATTCTAATTTCCCTCGAGCTTCTCAATCTTGACCAAGAATTTGCCCTCGATTCAATACACGAGCACTCATATCTGAGACAACCAGATGTCCTGATAAAACTCAATTCCATTCTCGGCATTAAAATTGTAGACTATGGAGCTGTCTCGCCTTTACTCTTGGCCTGGAGCTTTGTATTGCATAGATTTTCGCTGGGCCTTATGGGACAAGACGATGAAGAAGGCGAGACAAGCATTAGAGGATTGTCGTTCGATGACCCCAGATATGACGCCTTCTTCGTCAGAGTACTACCAACACATAAGACTGTCGATGACTCAAACAGATTGGACGTAGTTGAAGACCTGGGAATGTACTCTGGAAGCTTGGCTAGTCAAGCTATAAAACTAGGTGCTTTTGCCAAATTAGCGGAGCTTTTCACCAACTTACCAAAGAAGTTGGAATATGCTAGTACTGGTGCAACCCTGTTGCTAGCAAGCCTGCCATATGTAAATATGACTGAATCAATTGCAAGAGTGATTCATGAAATTATTTCGCCATTCAGAGAAGTCTCTGAAATGTTTTTTATGGATGTATTTGCTGATCGGGCCATGGAGCTAAGCAAGGCTAAAGTTCCAGTAGCAATCACGCCGTTCCTGATTCTTGGTCAGAGCTTTGGAGCTGATTTCTTTGATTTGGTTGCGCAAATGAATTCGTTCATGCAAGAGCTTCCAAAGGGATTTAGAGATTATGACTTTGTTACTCGCGGCAAGACATCTCAAATAGAATTGACCTCAGAACTCTGTTTGTTTAAACATCGCCAGGAAGATGGGCAAGGGGGATTTGTAATCCCAGCTGGTACTAGAGGTGAATTAATTTCTACAGCCGCCAGTTCGGGAGCAACTATTGTGATGTGGAACTGCGACTATAATGGATGGACTTTTTTTGGTCGGGTATTAGAACAAGCTGATTTAGATGGAAGCTGGGGCCAATTACAATTAGATATTATAAGTGTTGTTAACAGCACGATGGATGCGTTACTAGCACGAAATCGGATAAGAGACGCCACCGAGCTATTAACTTTACTTTCAGCTGGTTTAGTTCAAGCCGACATTGTCGCTTTAATAACGAGAAAGCTCGAAGATGCATTCTATAACCGCGATATTAAGATGTGTACGGTGGGTGTGCGCTTTTTAAACATCCTCATTGCAGTAGAGCCTCGTCGCGTATGGCCCTATCTGGGTAGAACGAAACTCTTGGAGCGCAATGGCAGAGGTGGATACTTGGGAATAATCCTAGGTGCAGTAGAAATTGTGAACAATGATTTTGAGTTTACATTAGCAATCATCGAACTGGTTACTAGCTTAGTGCGTGATTCTTTGGCCACTGCGCTTGATACCACCGTCTCACCTAAAGTCAGAGCTGATGTGCTGTCTAAGTTCATTCGTCATCTGGTTGATGTATTTGAGAGTTTTTCATACTGGAGGTACAATAAACCCCAGCAACGAATTTCGATTGCCATTTCCACTTTGCAATTGTTCAGTTTAATTGTTCACTCTACTTTTCGCTCAGATGCTGGGACACCCTCAGATGACAAAGTAACTTTTACACTTAGTAAGGCGTCAAAACTTATTACTACTGAGTTCCTTTCAACAGGCGAGAGCGCAGTCCGCACATTATCCACGATTCTAGGTGCCATTGACTCGGCTGCTAAATCTGACGATGTGTTAACAGGCGGTACTAGCCTCCTTGAAGACGATGAGCTTGTTTTTCTCAATATTGCTCTTCAGTTTTCGTCTCTTTTAGTTCGAGTGCGATCGGTTCTTGAGCTGCCGTGTTCTTATCTTGAACGGAAGCTGTATGAACAAAGTCCCGATTTGGTTCTGATATTTCTACGGTACTTCGCTTTACACTCGGTTGTTGTCGACGTGCTACAATCAATTATAGGTGGCTACTGGCCTGACGAGCAGCCAAGTTTGCTTGCTCACCTTGGAACCCGATACTCGCAAATGTTGATTGGCTGTTTAGGTGGTGCTGTGACTAGTGCATTAGAGTTGGATTCCACAATTTCTAGCATTTGTGACTATTTCTCAACAATAATTCAAAGTAAACAAGAGGGTCTGTCTATTTTGATACTCAGTGGGAAGGATACGAGAAACACATCGGACAAGGTTGAGGCTGTCTCACTGTTGACGGTCCTTGAAGATCGCATCACCTCCTCGGCTTCGAAGTCTGCTAAGGCGAAGCTACCTCCAGTTCTGATTGATAAAATGTTGAATTCTATCTCTCTCGCTCATAGTACTTGGACGCTTAATGCTGCAGAAGACAAGGCTAATCTCTGTAAAGTATTTATTGCATACATCAAGGATTCACTTGATGTTGATGAAAGCCTAACATCAAACGTCTTACTGACCGAAACAAGCTATCGAAATTCAATTGCTGCTCAAGCTATCTCTATCATGTCTATCCAACTTTATAAATCTCCCAAAGGACCAGGTGCCAGGTCATTTCTCGATTTCCTTGCTGCTGATGACAACCTTCTGAGATGTTCGAAAGCATTTTTAGTCATAAACGGCTTCAGACCATCTCTTCACGGTAATCTGCAACGAAACTTCAATTATAAATGGCCGAAAGCTCCTTTAAGTCGATATGTGGGCACAAAGTTACTTTCAAATCGGCCATATGGCGTAGAATATCTATATGATTTATGGCTTCTAGACACAGTTCTACAAAGTTATGTAGTGTGGGTCGACGGATATCGTGGGGAAGTAATTGAAGCTAATGTCAATCTGTCCTATGTTGATTCTCAAATGTCACGTCTCAGGAGTTGGTGTGGATTTCTTACATCTCTAGTATTAACGGCTACCAAGAATGAGGATAAAGATTTGCTTGTAAAATTAAACTCCGTTGCAGCCATTGCAGTGGAGACCAATTTGGACGATAACCTTGCATTGCCATTTCTAAGGGGCATGGTTAAGTTGCGCCTTGATTTGGCTTTCTTTATTACTTATAATCTGTCAAAAGCAAAAGTTCACCAACCTACAGAAAAACAGCTAGCAACGACTTTTCAGCTGCTAGCAGACCCAAGTATAGAATTTCTGAATGTGGCCGGCGGGTCTAGATTAATAATTGCAGATTCGATGCCTGAAGGGGATTCCGATAATCTAGATTCTCCAACATTTTATAAGCAGTTGTTAAAAATTCTTAATCTGCAGTTGGAGAATATTCCAGCCGATTCAGGAGGGTTTAGGCTTTTGCAAACTATTCATGGTATCCTGGATGTTGTTGCCATCCGCGGTATGAAGTCTGTTACTGTTTCCGTCCAAGACAACCCCACAACCAGTGGTGTTGAAGATATGGTCCAGATCACTACGATTCTTCGGAGATGTCTTAAATTCGAAGGTGTGTCATCCTTGTACTCTATTCTATCTCAACTGATGACTGACACGGGGTGTGATAGAGCCGTACTAAACTTATTTGCTTACTCTTTGGACCTCTGTATTGTAGAGGATGACCCTGTCTTTGGGGAACTTGCTCTAATATATCTCCTCGAGTGGCTGTCCATCGACATTATGGCTGATAGCTTAGTTGTTGGTGGTTTACTAAATGTGTTCACGGAAAGCCCTCTAGCAAGAACCATTCAACAGGACATAATACGATCCACAACGCATCCAAGGTTATTTGGGATTTGGACTAAGGGTATGCTGACCATTGTCCTCGAGCTACTTAAACAGCTAGGGTCAAGGATTGTTACGGAGGTAATTGACTTCCTTAACTTTTATTCTGTGCAAATCGAGAGTGCACTTCGTTATTGGCTCGATCCTCAAGTTGTCATATCGTTATCAAACATTGAAGAAACTTATCAATTATATCTCCTGATCAATGTTGTAAAGAGGCTTGCTGATCCTGACCAGACTAGAGTTATCCCATCCTTTACAAACAAGAATAGTATTATTGATTCATTGGACTATTTCCTCAGTCATCAGCGATACCTATCATCGAGAGTTGTAGTTACCACCGCTGAAGAGCAAAAGTTGCTGCTAGAACGGCCTTCTAACGAAGAGGCTTTGAATGTATTGGTTGGCAAAGTAGTGGATCAGCTAGCTGATTTGCGTGAGTTTCTGGTTGATAATAGTGACTAGTTCCTCTAATTTATTTAAGCACTGTATTATAATATTATATTCTCATCTTATAGATCCAGTTGCAATTGGTTTGAGTTTGATTGTATTTTAAATTAGGTTGAGGTTTGAGAAGAGGCTTTAGATGCTTGGCAATCTCCATATTTCGCAAATGTGATCTGAGATTAAAATGAACTTACCTTGTTCGCTGAGCTGAGCTGGATGATATATATTATCCGCTATTGTCTTCAGGACTAGGCCATTAGAGTACAAATGGGCTAGCAATATCCAACATGGCCACGATTGGAATAGGGCTGGTCAGCCTTTCTGACACCCACCTTGTTTCAAAGAAGCTAAACAGAGTAAGCAAGAAATACAACGAAGTGGATATTAATAGTTATAGCTTTTATGGGTATATAAATCAAGGCAGTTATTGCAAAGTAAGGGCCGTACAGAGCAAAACAACAAATAAACACTATGCTCTTAAGTATATGCCCTTGAATCAGCCTGCTTCGAATTTGAAATCAATGATCCAAGAGAGAAATGTATTGGCCAACCTTAGACATCCATTTATTTGTAATCTTCAAGCGGCATTCCAGAATAATGGGTTCGTGTTCATGTTATTAGATTTGATGGTAGGTGGTGATCTTCGATATTACTTGCAGCAATACTCTCTATCCGACAAAGCTATCAAAGTTGTTATAGGTGAAGTGGCATCGGCCATAGATTATATCCACAGTAAATCACTGGTTCACAGAGATGTAAAGCCAGAAAATATCCTTTTAGATGAACGGGGCCATGCCCATTTGTGCGATTTCAACATAGCTGCATCCCTGACTTGCCAACAACCATTACTTCACCAAATCATCGGTACGTTCAACTACATGGCACCCGAAATGCATGGAGGTCGTGCTTATGGAGAACAGGTCGACTGGTGGGCGCTAGGGGTTGTTTTCTATGAATGTGTTTACGGCAAAATGCCCTTCAAAGGTAAACATAGAGAAGACATGATAAGACATATGCTAAAGGGACCTACATACAGGACAACAACTCATATATCAGCCGAGTGCAACATTGCCATAGCCAAGCTTTTGAAATTCTATCCTTTCGAAAGAATACGATGCTCAGAAGATGTCTTTAAGCTACCTTATTTTCAAGGATACAACGAGGACAGACTGGAGAGGTCATTTTACGAGCAAAAAACAGGCGCCTTTTCAATTCCCAACCACAATTTCTTTGATGTAAAAGTGAAGTGCAATAGAAGGCTCATATTAGCTGAGGAGCAACAGAATTGGCACACGCGAGGATCGAAGAAGCGAAGCGAGAAAAATGGTCGAGCTCTAAAACTGCGTAACACAATTATTGGTTGTGGTGGCAAACTGAACAGTTACTTCCGTCACACCAATAATTCCACTGGGGGCAGAAAAAACTCGAACACAATAATGTTCAAAACTTACATCCACCATAATTTAGCTTACTTAGGAAGGCTGGATTCGACGGACTTTGATAACAGTCAGTCATCCTCGCACGGAAACTCAACAACGTTAGCAAATGACTCCGTAATATCAACACAAGATTCTCTCTTCAAGCAGCAAACGACGACACCTTCCAGCTGAGTGTATTAAACACATAGGTAATACGGCACGCTATCACCGGGGGAAATGGGTGTGCCTCCGGCGGCTGGGGCGCTGCCCCAGACCCCGCTGCTCCTCTCGCTTCGCTCGAGTCGTTACGTCGACGGTCCCAGCAATCTCCTGCGAAGCAGGAATGGTCAACTAGACAAAAAACGCTACTCCGCGAGATATAAAAAAATTATTTCTATTTTATGGAAAGCAGGGTATATTGATTACAAAATTCCACTCATGGAAATAATAAAAAAATTAGGGAAGAATAGAACTATAATATAGAAAAAAAAGACATCAAAAGTCCCAGACAAATTATACAAGGAGAGCAAAAGCATTCATGGCAACGGCAAGACCAACGGAAACGCCCAAGATTCTAGAGGCACCAGAGGTGTTCTCAGCTGGGGAAGTGGACTCGGCCTCAGGAGCAGGAGCGGCAGGAGCAGCAGAAGACTCAGGAGTAGAAGCACCAGGAGCGGCCTCAGGAGTGGAAGCAGGGGCACCAGGAGCAGCGGCAGCAGCAGACTCCTCAGGAGTAGCGGGAGCAGCAGGGGCAGCAGACTCTTCAGGAGTGGCAGGAGCAGCAGGAGCAGCAGACTCTTCAGGAGAGGCAGCAGGGGCACCAGGAGCAGCGGACTCTTCAGGAGAGGTGGCAGGGGCACCAGGAGCAGCAGGGGTGGCAGCAGTGGCAGCGGGGGCACCAGGAGCAGCGGCAGCAGCAGACTCCTCAGGAGTAGCGGGAGCGGCAGGGGCACCAGGAGCAGCAGGGGCAGCAGGAGAAGCACCAGCAGTGGGGGCAGCAGTAGCCTCAGCCTCGGAACAAGGAACAGTGATGGTTACCTCCTCAGTGACAGTGCTGAAGAAAGTAGTACCAGCAGAGGTGGAGCATGGGACAGTGACAATGTTGGTGCTGGTGATGGTAGTGTAACTCTCGGCACCAGTGGCAGTGGCAGCAGCCTCAGTGGTCTTCTCGTTCTCACAAGGACAAGTGGAGATGATCTCGGTGGTAACATAAGTAATGGTGGAAGTACCGAAAGTAGTGGTAACAGTACCGGTAGAGTAAAGGAAGGAAGCAGTGGTGGAAGTGACACCAGAAGTACCAGTGGCAGAAGCACCGCTAGAGGCAGCACAGCTAGAGGCCTCAGTGACAAGAGGAATGCTGGTGGAGAAAGCAGTGTTGAAAGCAGTGATAGCGGCGTTAAGAGGACCAGCATCACAAGTAAGATCAAAGGTAGTGAGCAACTTAGAACCAGCATTGGCAATAGCGGTAGCAGCAGTGACAGTTTGAGAGACAATGTTGTTAGCAGCAATGTTAGTGTAAGCACCAGCCAAAGCATTAATAGCCTTGGTTTGCTCAGCAGTAGCGTTGAGGGCAATTTGAGTAACAAAGTCAGTGGTGGCATCTCTCTTTCTCAAGCTGACACCAGCGAAGGAAGCCAAATCAGAGAAGAGCTTAGCATCAGCGGCAGCAATCTCACCGAAAGCAGCAAGGACAGCACCGGCAGCAGAAGCAGATGGGGTACTGGTAAGGTTGGCAAGAGCAGCGAGGAGGTCAGCGACGGCTTGAGCAAGGGCAGCAAGATCGGCCAAGAGAGTGGCTTCAGAAACGGGGCCAGTGGGAGAAGCACTGGGGGCAGAAGTGACAGGAGCAGAAGAGGCGGCGGCACCAGAGCTGACAGCAGAAGAAGCAGTGGTGGCAACAGAAGAAGCACCAGAGCTGGCAGCACCAGAAGAGGCAGCAGAAGAAGCACCAGAGCTGGCAACAGCAGAAGAGGCACCAGAAGAAGCGGCAGTACTGCTGGCAGCAGAGGTGGTGCTGTTGCTAGAAGAGACTGGGGCAGAAGAAGCACCAGAGCTGGCAGCAGCAGAAGAGGCACCGGAAGAGTGAGCACCAGATGAAGCAGCAGAGCTGGCACCGGAAGAGGCAGCAGAGCTAGCACCAGAGGAGTGAGCAGAGCTGGCACCGGAAGAGGCAGCAGAGCTAGCACCAGAGGAGTGAGCAGAGCTGGCACCGGAAGAAGCGGCGGCAGAAGAGGCACCAGAAGAGGCGGCAGCAGAAGAAGCACCAGAGCTGGCAGCAGCAGAAGAGGCACCAGAAGAGGCGGCAGCAGAAGAAGCACCAGAGGAGGCAGCAGCAGAAGAGGCACCAGAAGAGGCAGCGGCAGAAGAAGCACCAGAGGAGGCAGCAGCAGAAGAGGCGCCAGAAGAGGCGGCAGCAGAAGAAGCACCAGAAGAGGCGGCGGCAGAAGAGGCGCCAGAGGAGGCAGCAGCAGAAGAAGCACCAGAAGAGGCAGCAGAGCTAGCGGCTGAAGAAGCACCTGAAGAAGCACCAGAAGAAGCGGCGGTAGAAGAAACGCCAGAACTGGCACCAGATGAAGCAGCTACAGAAGAACCAGTAGTAGAAGCAGCTACAGAGGAGACTTGTGTAGAAACGGCTGCAGAAGAAGCAGCAGTGGTGGAGTTGCTGAAAGCAGAGGAGTTGAAATCTCTTCTCCACATAAGAGCAGCGGGTCTGTAGTCGACATCACGCTCTTGAAGAGCGACAGCGCTGGTGACGAGGGTAATCGCAGTAGCGATAGCAGAAAACTTCATTTTATATTAAAATCCTTTTTGAGTTTTCGAGTCTGTCGAGGTTGTCAAAAAAAAATTGAACTTTGTTGTTGAATTAAGTTTTAATTTTAAAAGTAAGCGAAAGACAAAAGATCTTTTCAATCAAACGAAAGTCTATATATTGAACAACAAACAGGTTGAAGAAACAAAAAAGAAGAAGCGAAATTACAAAGGGGGCGGGAATGGTTCACTTTTATACATAATTTAGACAATTGGCGATAGTCACTCAAGATAGACGAGCTGGAAGGGCAGCTTTGAGTACCCGCAACGG
Source organism: Sugiyamaella xylanicola (nom. inval.) (assembly GCA_001939105.2). Classification (NCBI taxonomy): domain Eukaryota; kingdom Fungi; phylum Ascomycota; class Dipodascomycetes; order Dipodascales; family Trichomonascaceae; genus Sugiyamaella; species Sugiyamaella xylanicola (nom. inval.). Next base: position 105,587 of record MQSX02000025.1, read on the forward strand.
CAATCAATGGGATAGGTGGTGCATCATTTCACATATTTTGCAATTGAGCGTGCAATTATCACCAATAGAAGCATCATACTCGACATAGTCGAGAGATTGTCACGGAAAAAACATTCGATGATCACGGAGCTAAGACGGTTTGGAACGATACGCACTGATCGGCGCGCACTAAATACACGCATAAAGTACCACCTTGGACAAGGAGACATGCAGATAACAAGGGGGCTCGGTGCGTAAATATGCGTTTATCTGATGGATCAATGATTATCTGCCAAAGGGGACAAAAAGCAATCTACCCAGGGCGTGTTATGGATAAAAACAAATGTCAAAAAGCAACGATTGAGCGACAGGAGTATTAACTAAATGGGAACGATAGTGGTGACCTGAAGAATGGCGTGTAGCCGGCCTGGTGTTTCTATGGCTTGTGCCTCCGGCGGCTGGGGCTCCGCCCCAGACCCCGCTGCTCCTCTCGCTCCGCGAGAGTCGAGGTGGGTGAATGCTGTGGTGTAGGTGTAGGTGTAGGTGTGGTGTGTTGTGTTGTGGTGTAGACGGGCTAGATAGGTCTGGGCTTCTGGTGTTGTGCGCACTAACAGCTATTCTCGCGGCTGCCAAATAGCTTATCAACCCGACTAGTACCAAATCGTGATGGGGGTAAGCAGAAGCTGCGATGGCCGTAGCAACAAACAGGCTACTAGTGGTTTCTTGGGGTGTAATCAAAACAATGCGTGGGGTGCGGTTATGTAACTACTAACTACTAGTGACGGGTGGAGAGCTTGCACATTTCTGCAACATCTGCGTGTAATCTCATGCTGGAAATAATAAACGAACATAAAATAATAAACGACTAAACGACTTGTAGATGGGGACGAGGTGGGGACACTACAAGCGCTGTTGCTACGGCTACTGTCTATTTCATTTATAACTAACCTGTTCTTCAGTCTCGGCGGTGTAGCGTTGCAAAGATGGTGAGCCCACTTTTGTATCTTTGTTTGCAATTCGTCTGAAACACCAGCCATCAGCCATCGTTGACGCCATTGGTAACTGTCTGCAACGCCGTCTGTAACGCCGCAATGTAGCTCCGGATCTCGTCCCGCTGCGACGTCTTTGTCAGTCAGCGCCTACCAGGCCGCCTAGGCCGCCTAGGCCGCCTACCAGTTTTTCTGGCAAACGCCTCTTTCCAAATCTGCTCCGCTTCCAGCTCGCACATGCTAGTGTATCTTGCTTTCCTCTACGGTCCTCTGCTTCATTGTTCAATTACAAATCTAACGATCTTCACCTCCATTCTTTTTGTGTGCTATTTATCCATAGTCGCCAATTGGGTCGCAAAAAATGATCCGTGCTCGGACGATCTATGCCTTTTCTTAGTGCATACGCACGGTAAATTTTTAAATTATCCTGCTGCGTTATGCAACGCTTTCCCATATAAAGACTTCGGTGAAATAACTGCCTAATTAGGCAGCTATGTGTAGGAGGTCTATCGGTCATTATTTTGGCGCCCCCAGGCTAGCGACCTCGATGGATTCTCCCCAATATTTTGGGCATTATACAGGCCCCCTACTTACACCAACGGTCCCCAGGAATTTACAAGCCTGACTCTACATTTGATTTGATTACTTCATGTACGATACGTATACTGTACAATGGCAGTGTTTAAGCATATTTCTTAACCTTATAGGCCATCCCGCAGAATATAGTGTTATAGATGTACAACAGCTATAGTAGCAGGCTGCTCCCTTCCAGCTACTCTACTGTGATTGCGCCCTCGGAGAATGCTGCCGCTAGGCGGAGAATGTATGTAGCAGCACTGGTGTATGTGCTGTGCTATGTGCTGTGTGCTATGTCCTGCTATGTGCTTTGACGAGTGGTTGCGTCAGGTCTGTGCGGTGTATCGGCAAGCAGGAGGGGAAACACCCTTCAGTACATCCAGTACGAGCTCAGGGCCACAGGCCATGCAGCCCCATATTCTTCCCAGAAAGCTGACTTTGGATTGTTCAGCACCTGGGATTCGCCCCACAGGCGGCAGTAGTTCCTTCCAGTCCTCTGCAATGAGCCTGGACATCTCACACAGTCCCCCCCTACTATACCTGCGATGTGGAGAATGAGCTGCTGCTTGCTCTAACAGGTTTGGTCTACAACGAGCCAAGTCAAGAGGATAACCAGTTCTGGGATCTGGAGCTGAGCCTCGTCCTCGGGTGTACCAGAGGCATCTTGATGAAAGCTGCTGCTGCTGCTGATGCTGCCAAGCGTACATATGAGTCGTATACCATCCTGCCTCTAAAGGGCAGTGAGCAGAAACTATGGCTGACCAGCCACCTCCGACCATCACACCTGCTGCTGGGCCCACTTCTGCGCCCACTCGAGTCTGATGCGCCTGGCCGATAATTATCTCCTGCACACCATACCCGCTTTTAATGCGCTGCGCTTTGGGGGCCTCTGCCTCCGGCGGCTGGGGCTCCGCCCCAGACCCCGTGGCTCCTCTCGCTGCGCTCGAGTCGTTTTCGAGGGGATTCCACACAATCTTCGCCCTCGACGGTCCTCGCAATCTCCTGCGAAGCAGGAGCAGCGGGGTCTGGGGCGGAGCCCCAGCCGCCGGAGGCAGAGCAAGCAACTATAGAATAATATCAAGAGACAAAGAGCTGGGACCAGAGCAGCTCTCGTTTTCGTATTGTGATTACTGCTCGCGGTGCCGTCGCCCAGTCACCCACGTTTACTACTACCAACAGGATGAGGATCCTCGCGGAAATACTAGTCGCTCCGCCAGTCCAGTTTAGGCAGTGTGCCTGAAGGCGATCTCTCAACAGTTGGATAGACGCATGCAAGCGATATGTCGAGGCAATTACGTCTGCAGGAGGTCAACATTCTCCAGTTGGCATCTATGTTGCACATCAGTGTCGTAACTAACCCACAACGTGGTGAAGCTAGCCGTCTCGTACTGCCGCTATCACGACGCTAGTCAACACAAGGCACTAAAGCACATGGCCAGGAAGCAGCTTTGTGTGCGGTACCTGCGGCCGCCTGGCCACCAAGCCGCCATAGGTGCGTGCCGGCTTGGCAGTTAGCTGTTGTGGTTTGCTGGGGTGACTGAGGTGTTCCATCATGTCTGTCGGGCCATTGTCGAGCTGGCTCGTCCTAAGGCCATCCTATGGCCATCCTATGGCCATACAGCAGTAGAGCTAGTATTACAGCCCTTGCGGGCCCAGACCCCAGTGGTCTTAGCGAAAGAACTGGGAACGAACTGGGAACGCCTGGCACAGCCGGAGGCGGAGCTCGTCGCCAGAGATACCTATCAGTGCTTCCGGTGCTGCTTATCTAAGGCAGCTCGACCTCGAGCTTAGGGCGGCGGCCAGAGGCGTTTAGACGAGGAACCGGGTGCCGTGGATTAACCCGTTCCGACGGTTGGATGGCGGGTATCTATTCGAGTCGAGTCGCTGTGGGCGTCCAACTCAGGTTGGATATGGATGGGCCTCAGAGTTGCCGTCTTCTACAGCACATCATGATGCGAGATAATATCGGTCAAAAGGGACGACAGCAGGAAGATAGCCAGTTCGACGTCAGCATCACTTCCCGAACTGGCAGGCGAGAAGAGGCAAGAAGCAAACAGCGGAAGACACAAGAACTCGTAACAACAGAGAGCGTCACAGCCAGATAGAGTCGCAGCCAGATGGCTGTTATCAGTGCCCTCGTTAGGCTCTTGACTGGGCTTGGCCTGCTGTACGAGCGGCCAAGCACTAGCGCCAATGCCAGAGCAACTGTAGCTCCACTACTGTACGAGCCTACCACCCCTTTTCTATCTCTCTACCTCTAGCGTAGGAGATGTGCCGTCTGTTTACTCATCTCAGCGTCTGCTGCTGCTGGCTGCTCTATCTCTGACAGTGATCTGTTGCGTTTGTGCCGTCCTTTGCCTCCGGCGGCTGGGGCTCCGCCCCAGACCCCGTGGCTCCTCTCGCTGCGCTCGAGTCGAGGCGCTGCGGTCGCTGGTTGTGTTAATTCGTAGGGGCTGTTGGGATTGGTTCAAGTTCAAATTAAATCTAGCAGTGCCTATACATGCAGTTGCAGCTACAATGGCCAACATCAGATAGTTAGATAGTTAGATAGATAGATATTAGCTCGTTTGTGAAACAGTGGTGGTAAAGATAATTATAGAACAGTTAGTCACTTTGGGAAAAGTTTAGATACCGCTTAAGGACCCAATTAAGATTTTAGGACTAGTGCTATTGGGGTACTGTGAGGAGATCTCGACGCTCATATCTGTACCACAGACGGCCATGACAATAGGACCATCAGTCTATCAGTAGCAATCTCTTGCCAATTCTCTCCCGTCCAAAACTGCCTGGATCGCCGACGCTCGACTCGAGCGAAGCGAGAGGAGCAGCGGGGTCTGGGGCAGCGCCCCAGCCGCCGGAGGCACACCCTCCCCAGCTACACTTCGTCACGTAAGTGTAGTGCGTAGTGCTGCCCACTTATTCAGTGCAAAACAAGCTCTGCTAAGCCTAGCCATAAAGGTATGTATTCAACATAAGCCATGTCTAGGCCATGTCTAGGCCAGGTCCAGTATAGCAGGTCAGCTTGTTTCGCGGCTGCTTATTGCACTTCTCCCACAGGCCTCAGGCCACTAATTGTGTGATTCTCTACGATCTGCTACTGCTACGACCACCACCACCACCACCGCCACCACCATCACTGGCGCTACATCAAGGTCGGTCGGCTCAGTCTCTTGCGACTGTCCAGACCATGTCCCTCCTACGCTACTTTTCAGGCTGCCGTCTGTTGCGCTGGGACATTTTTCATTATACTCTGTAGCCCTGGCATACTATCTACAGCCCAGATCTGGCTTCCATGTACGGTAAATAAAAAGCAATTAAGCACGCTAACAACGGCTAAATGGGTGACAGACAACAAACATTTGATCCGAAACAGTCGTGAAAACAGACGAAACCAGCAATGATCTTGGATATGAAATTAATTCTGGTTAGTTCACTTGAATCTCAAGTGATAGGCAGCTAAGATTAGAACTACAATAATAATATCTACAGCAACATATTGAAAGGGGAGCTGTTGATGAATTACCTCTTACTGTCTAGAGATATGTTGGGGTTGTCAGACTGTGCTGTGAAATTTCTAGCACCGGTTCCAATGGTACAAAGTGAAAACAAAGACAAATGAGCGACAGCTGAGTTGCAACGGAGTCGCAACTGAGTCGCAATGGGAACCAGATGGACATGCAAATAAAGCGGCAATAAGCAATCATTCAACAAGCGCCGAAAAGAATGAAGAACTGCAAATTGACGTCCGCCCACAGCTGCCTGTGAAAGCCATCGACTGGCATCGACAGGCGTCGACTGCCGTTGACTGGCATCGAATGGCACCAACTGGCATCGAATGGCGCCTACTGGCATCGAATGGCACCAAATGACATCGAAATGTTCTCGAACGATGTCGACCGCTTTCTATCATAGACGCCTTACGATAGTGGGCGGCGGAGATGAAAGCCTGAGCACATCAACGATGCAGATAGTGGGTCTTTGTGCCGGTCATTCAGGTACGTGCTTACTAGAGGTATATAGAGGTATAGTAGAGATACAGTAGAGGTATAGTAGTGCTTCTGAATTCAGACCTGCTCGACTGGACCGCTGTGGTGATCAGATCGCCGACATAGTCGATCCGGAACTGCAAAAACTCAGCGACAACGTGCGGCCTCGATAAGTGCCATGCCATGCCAGGCCATACCTTATACGACGGATACCGAGTGAAACCCACGATACGATTATGGCTTCATCGGCAGCAGCATCGGTTAAAACTGCATCGATAGGCCTTTTCGACCAGGAGAAAGATCGTCCTCGAGAAGACAGGTTTTGAAAATCACTCAAATCGAGGCCATCGGTAACACACGGTTCCTGATCTTTGCTATGCTAGTGAGCCCGATTGCTGCTGATTCATCCACAGGCTCGCCGATTATTTCTCTTCCAGTCTGATAGCGACTCATTATCAGATATGATCTGAGCACCTCTCTCTTCGGTAGTCGGGATGCCGCCCTGAACCCGATGACTGTTGATTCGTTTTCTCTTATCGATTGTTGCTTTTTCCAGCTCCACTTCCACATTGGAGGGCTGGTCCCGCCTCCGGCGGCTGGGGCTCTGCCCCAGACCCCGTGGCTCCTTTCGCTGCGCTCGAGTCGTTCTTGGGGGCGGTCTCATACGCTCGCGAAGCGAGCACTACGGGGTCTGGGGCAGCGCCCCAGCCGCCGGAGGCAGCACCCCCTACCAGTGCAAACAGCACTCTTCCAAGTCTAATCAGATTAATAATTATTTTCGCAAAACGTGCTCACTTACCAGTAAGATCATTACTACGAGCACTATCTTACATATGTGTGTTATGCTGCAGCCTTATGTTTGTAGCGAAAGCAAAATAGCACAGCAAATCCTAAGTCAAGTCCCATCTAAGCAGCACACATCAACACATCTATCTCCTTGGCACACCCCAGAGATTCCAGCGATGCCACATATCGACTCGAGCGGAGCGAGAGGAGCAGCGGGGTCTGGGGCGGAGCCCCAGCCGCCGGAGGCGCACACCACCCCCTGAAGCCCGCACAACACGCCCAAAAAGCAGGCACATGTCCCATTGTGTCCCGTCAAACTCTATCTCCCCCTGGGGCCTGAAGAAACCGTGTTCTGTCGTCATTGTGACGCGAAATCTTAAATTTAGCTTAGAGCATGCTATCGGTCGAGTTAGGACAGAAATAGAGTTTAATTAAATGCTCGCATAGGACTTTCTCCGTATGCACGAAGCTGTGAGAATAAGATTTGAGTTGTATTAACGATAACGTTCATACAGGTATTAAATAAACGACATGTGCAAGCGGGTCAGAGATGCTGCGGACATGCGACTGTCCAACAGGGGTCATAGTGGTCGGTTATGGTAGCGGAACAGAACGGTAAACAACCACAAATGGCGACCTGAGGTCAACAGAGGTCGATGAGGTGTGGACCATGGTACACTTTCTTGACGGTCCACCAAGGGAACAGGGAACAGAACCATCGATCGCGCCAGCGAAACATCTCATGCTCGCGATCTGGCATGGCTGTTCCTGCTTCTAACGGCTCCTCTATGCTTTCCAGATATCATCGCCTACGATGCCGTCTTCCCCCCACAACTTTTAAACGATGCCTGCAACAACCTATGGGCGCGTCCGATCTGCGCCAAATCTGGGTACTGTGGCATGTCACTCACTATCGAGCCAAATATGTACATGAGGCAAGGAGTAGGTAATAAATAAACAAACCAAACGTGCTCGATACTTGACGACCAGGACACGATGTGAGTCAGTACTGCCTCCGGCGGCTGGGGCTCTGCCCCAGACCCCGCTGCTCCTCTCGCTCCGCTCGAGTCGAAAGAGGCGCCGTCTGGGAATTGGGGGAGGTCGCACCTCCCTCTAGGGTAGTAATTAGATGTATTTCGTATTCCAGTTTCTGTACTATCTTTGCTTGGTTGATAATCTGGGGTTTCAGACTTCTGGGCCTCCCGTGACCTCGACTTCTTGATCTCCTATTTGAGCTCTTCTCAGGCTATATAACATGAAGTTAGCCCTTATATACATACAAATAAATCTCTTAATTCCCGAGTCTACAAATATCCACCGTCATTCCAACCCTGCTAAAATTGTTAGGGACAGCGTCGTTACGACTCGAGCGGAGCGAGAGGAGCCACGGGGTCTGGGGCAGAGCCCCAGCCGCCGGAGGCCAGGGCCCCCTCCGGAATAGGGGCGATCAGGGGTAACACGTGACGTTCAAAAGTTCGTGAAGCTGTGAAGATAGAGTGGGGCAGCAGCTGTTTTGACGACAGTAAAGTCTGGCCAGAGAGAGGGAAAGAGTTGTGGCCATGAACTCGTTGCCAAAGATATCCCCAGAAGTGCTGGCGCTGTCGATAGTGGCTGCCAGTATTATGGGGTATGGCTTGAAACTTCTGCTGACGAGGGTTCTGGGCCACATTTTAGAAGTCTCGCTGGGGTTGTTCCTGGCGTTTGGCATTTATGTCCTCTGTATTATATGGCTCCCTGAACTCAGCGATAAGAGCATATCGCGCACGAAAAGGCGTGGTCTTGTTTTTCAGCAATATGCATTTGTGGACGAGTCAAAATGGGCGCAGGAGCTGATCAACCTGGCCTCAGACAAACCGCTGCCTCAGCCGGTATTCCCAGACTCGTTTGTGCTATCGGACTCTATAGATGGTCTGCTGGAGCTCATTAATCGGGACTTTATTCAATCATGGTATTCCAAGTTTTCTGGTGATAAAGTGTTCAGTGCTTCTGTGGATAGATTATTACGTACAGCCAGTGGTGAAATAGGCCAGAGGCTGGCAAAGATCGAATGGGCCGACTTTTTGGTGGGTTCAGTAATGCCATTGGTTACTGATCATTTTTCTCGTTATGTGGCAGCAGTGTCAGCGGTAAAAGAGAAGTCGTCGGGTGGCCATTTGACTCCTTCCGCAGAGCTCGACGCTGAAATCGCAGCGCAATACCGGCATAAACTTCACATCCATGGATCCTTTCTTAGCAGGAGTTTTGAATACGAAGCAACCAGAAAGAAATGGCTCACAGGACAAATTGAAAAGGTGCTACCACATCTTTTTAGAAGTGTGGTCGCAGAAGGGGAGCTCGACTCCAAAATCGTTAATAAACTCCTTACTGAAATAGTCGCAAATTCTGTTCTCTCGCCAATATTACAGATGACATCTGACCCCGACTTTTGGAACCAGATTGTTATCAGGTCAGCTGGATCGACTATCCAGGATCAGAAGAAGGTAAATAAACTACGAAAAGCGCTGAACCAACACACTGGGTCCACCAGTGGAATCACCAAACGGGGCCAGCTCAACGTGCCTCCTCAAGTGCGTCTCAGGTTTAGTCCCAACTCTGATCAAAATAAGTTTGACAGGTTTATTAGAAATATTTATAAGTGCCAGTCATTGACAGAAGCCAGGCAAACGCGGTACTCTATATCAGTTCAACTCCAAAGAGCTGTCAAAGAGGGAACGGACAAAGTTTTTATTAACCGTCTTGAAGTGGCAAAAGCGGCCATTGACAAACAGATTAATATTCTATCTGGCGAACCAGTTTCTTCGAACCTTGCCTCGCGCACTGATCCATCACCTCTTCATTCGACTATGACACCAGTACCTGCAACTGTCTTGATGAGCAGCATGGGAAGGTCTTCACCTTCTCCAATGTTTACGAATTCATTATTGAGTCCATCGCCAATGTCGGAAAAGAAGCCCACTTCCCAGCCTATAACACGGCCCGCTAGCGAGCAGACTGATTATTCACTACTTGATATACTCAACGATCCAGCCTGCTCGTTGTATTTTATGGAGTACATGGATCAGAGGAGGCATACAGAACTTCTCCAATTTTGGCTGACCGTCAACAGTTTATGGAAGCAAGGGGAAAATGATCATTTTCACATCCGCCATGATACAACGCAGCAGCAGGATCCCCTGGGTGGGCTGAGTGTAAGCGATTCAAAAGAAAATGAAAAGATCAACGGATCGGAAGCAGACGAAGTGTTCGTTGATGATGGCACTAGCAAGGATGACATTTTACAGATATACTACAAGTATTTTGCGAATGATATTCATCACTTGCGGGAAATCACACCCGGAGCACATGATTGCGTTTCTGGTTTTGTCAACAATCCAAAACCCACCATAACACAGTATAAAATGGCTCGAGAGGCCATCATGACCACCCAACAGCTTGTTTACAAGACACTCGAGGCCAAGTATCTACCAAAATTCAAGAACTCCGATTTATACCTGAAGTATCTTGCATCAAATCCACCGCCCATCAACAGAATCAGTTCTACAATCGATAACCTACAGATGGATGCTGTTACGACCGACGACAATAGTGTTGTCGTAAATCCAGTTCTGGACAAGTCGCAGAATGCTAAACTAGTACTTGCTGTTGAGGAGGCATTCCAGGATATTATGAGCGGGTCGACTAACTCTGTGGCACCAGGGATGGGTACTTCTACCCAATCGAGATCTAGCAGCGGCAGCGGCAGTACTATTGGCGTTCGAAATAGCAAGAGGGAAAAAGCTGGATTGGATGAGTTGCTGGGAGACGAGGATGATGCTTCAACTCTCACTGGGTCAAAAAAAAGAGAGGCTCTATTCGAGTCAGAAGATGAGTTTGACGATGAAAATTCTGACGAAGATGCAATTGAAGAAGAATTTTCGCTCGTTGAACGAAGTGAGAATTTACCTGATGTTCATCTTGCAGCCCCTGGTGATCTTGGACTGACAGAGGCAATTACACTATTGTCGAAAGAAATAGCAAATCTATATAGCCAAGAAGAGGTGGTTGACTTTCTACTGAAAAAGGCTGAACTCACCAATAATCAGAGTCAGCTACGCATTCTACAAAAATCGAAAGCCAGCTTGGAAAGAGAAATTCACCGCAAAGAGCTTCAGAGACAGCAATATATTGTCCAGGAAAGCGAAAACAGTTTATTTGGAAAGTCTGATATTCGTATCCAATCATATGTGCATGGTGTTGAGGACATGGGAGAGTATGTTTTGTATATCATTGAAGTCCAGAAGCTTGACTTAGACGGTAATCAAACTGCTGGCTGGATAGTCGCTCGACGTTATAGCCAGTTTTTTGACCTTCACCAGCACTTGAAAGAACAATTCCCAGGAGTAAGAAAACTCGATTTTCCTCGTAAGCGAGTTCTTCTAAAATTCCAGCCAAAAGCATTGGTCGATGCTAGAAGAGTGGCTCTAGAAAAGTATTTAAAGGCACTACTTGAAATGTCTGACGTCTGTCAGAGCAAAGCATTTCGGCTATTTCTCTCCTCTGAAACATTTTCTGTTGATTCACTTGCCCCATCTGCCGCAGCTCCAAGTTCTCCTCATGGATCTCCAAGCCTTGCTAGCTCGACAATGAGTTTTGACTCCCAAGACGAGTATTTAGCACCACCTACGAATATGTCGACCTCTAACAAACGAGCAATTATACCGCCCGTATTGGTAGAGTCGGATAACGAGCTAGTGGAAGAGGTTGTTGGCACAAGGGCTAATCCTGGCCGTAACCAGTTCATCCAGCCGATTTGTAATCTATTCATTCAAGTATTTGGGATTGATGCGGGAGATAACTGGCTTAGAGGGCGAGCTGTAGTTGTTGTACTTCAGCAGCTATTAGGAGGCACCATTGAGAAAAAGGTCCGTGATGTCGTCTCATCGCTAACTTCTGTGAAGTCAGTCACTGACATGATCCAACTTGTGAAAAACTCCGTTTGGCCGGCAGGTGTCCTTAAAAAATCGTCTATTCCACGAACACCTGCGGAAAAAATAAAAACTAGACACGATGCAATGATTCTTCTCCAACAGCTGATTCATGGAGCATCTGCTCGAGTCATTGGCGGGTCTAGCTCGAGATATGCGGCCAGACACTTGTTTGGCATGTACCAAAATCAAATTCTCAACACCTTCCTTGTATACAGCCTGACTGATATGTTTCTGAAGGAATTATTTCCCGAGCTTGTAATGGAAGATGAGAATATGTAGATTATTTATTTAATACTATAGCATTGAGTTTGAACATTGGCGCTCAGCCGCCAGAGCATATGCGTGGAGGCAGTGGTGGTTCGATAATTCCGTAACAACTCAGTGATTGAGCTCTACGAACTCTGTCTGAATCATCAGATTCTATTCTAAAGCCAAGAGCTGAAAAATATGGCAACGTTGTGAAGTGAAAAATTAGGCCTTGGGCGCCGCTGAATCTTTATAAACCGATATGCGGCTTTGGATTATCATCATACTTCACCACTTCATATACACCCTGATGACCGAATGAACACATTGCGGGTCGAGAGGGAGAGCTTGAGAAAAAGCCCGTCTCAGTATCGACATAGGATAAATGAGTATTTATATGGGTCATTGGGACTGCGGGAGTCTCCAGTGTTCCCAATCAAGCACTCTGGGGCGGTGAACTCTCTCTCTATTGATAATCTAGAACGAAGATTGTAAGTAAAACATTGTCTGGCAATCTTGCCTCGTACTTTTATTCAATAAGAACTAATCACTAACAACTCAAGTATGCTTTCGGGTGGAGCAGATTCGAGTATTAGACTATGGGACCTCGACCTGACTGGGAGCATTGAAGAGCCAGAAGCAATTGATGATACAGCCAAACGCAACCTTCCTGACCTGAACGAGCCAAGCGTTAAATGTGTTGGCACGATTCCTCGAAAATCAGGCCACAAATTTGGAGTATCGTCTGTATTGTGGTGGCCCTTTGATAATGGCATGTTTGTCACTTCATCTTTCGATGGAACTGCTAAAGTGTGGGATTCTGAGTCTTTTGAAGAAGCATATGCGTTTGATTTAGAGACAAGAATATATTCAATTGATATGTCCATGGTTGGAGACCATTGTCTGGTTGCTACTGCCTCTGACCACCCATTAATAAGACTGCTCGATTTAAGGACCACATCTTCTGCTCATACTTTGACAGCACACAATGGCAGTGTGATATCTGTCAAATGGTCCCCTACAGATCCTAATATTCTTGCATCTGGTGGCTCAGATGGTACTGTTAGACTTTGGGATATCCGTCGAAGCAATGCTTGTGTATGTAGTCTGGACATGCAAGAAGTGAGCGGCACCTCCAGTCAGACTCCGATCCAGTATCGACGAGCCCATCGTAGTGCAGTAAATGGATTGGTATGGAATCATAACGGCGACTATTTAATATCTACTGGAAACGATGAAAAGTTGAGAGTGTGGTCGCTACACCAGCCAGGAGGCAGAAATTTACTAGTCAACTTTGGACCTCTGGTCCGCAACCGACACATACAAACATTGATACCTTGTCTAAGCCCTAGGGGCGATTTAACCACCCCGTACTTGTTTTTTCCTTCTGACAATGGCGAGATATTTATGTATCGACTAGAGGATGGCAAAATGATCAAACGATTAAATCGAGGATCTCATGCTACATTGCCTAGGACGGCTTGTATTACTGCTCGAAGCAGAGGTTCGCTAGAATTTTATTCTGGAGCTTTTGATGGGACAATAACAGCTTGGTCTTCTCATATTGCAAACAAAAAGGAAGCTAGCGAAAGCCAGGATTTTGAAGTTTTCGAAGATATATGGGATACAATAAAAGTTTAGATAACTAACGAGATGTGCATTTAAGTACATAGGCCCAATGTTAGATCCGCTAACTGCCCAGAAAAGTTTAAGATATATGTGGATTCCTGGAGCCGAGAAGAGCTTAACTCTTAGGTGCTTTCACACTCAACCGGATCATGCATATATTCACAGAATTGCATCAGAAGGATAATGTGTCATTCATAATTACAGTGTACCCTTCGACTAATAATAATCATAGATTTGGTAGATCAGAACATATGTCACCTCATAAAATTACAAACATAGATATAATCAGTTACTTGCAAGTTATCCACTTGCAAATTGAGTCAGACCGTTGAGTATGAGTCAAGCTGCGGGCGGTGGTGCATGTGGTGCCGTGCTGTTTACTTCCCCATATAAGTCCCCATTATAAATATGATCTCCCCCTGATAATTACCTACTAATTGTATAATACTCAAAGACAAATAAAATGACTATAACAGAAGCATACGAGATACCTCTTTTCGAGGATTATTATCTGTCTCCTGTGAGCGTAAATGACAGTGAAAGCGTATATCGAGCATTTATTCGTCCAGAAGTAACGGATAACTTAGCAGGCCCACATACTGAAAACTATCAGAAACAGGACGCTACAGACTTTTTAGTTTCCAGGGAGGAACAAGCGAAAGAAGTTCCATATCCGTTGTGTTGGGCCATCCGCAGTAGACTAGTTACTACCCCTACGTTAATAGGATGCATCGATATAAGACCATCAGATATAGTAGACGGGCAGCTCGCACATCTGCCAGACCCTACATTGAAATCCAAATTTGCTATTTTCGGCTTCTGGCTTGATCCAGACTATAGGCGAAAAGGCATTACATCAGCTGCCTTAAAGGCCTTGACTTATGAAGTTGGCGTTAAGAAATATAATATTACACACTTTTATGGAAACTGCTTTGCAGGTAACATTGGCAGCAGGAAAACCTTTGAGAAAGTGGGCTTCAAGTTTGTCCAATTTGTCAAAGACGGTGCGATAAAACTTGCTCCATATCAAGTGCGAGATGAAGAACGATTTGAATTGATCGTGGGTTAGCTGTCTAATTTATCTCCCACAATATGCTATGCTATATATCTATCTAATTAATAGAAATCGATAAATATCGATGATCTCCATAGATAAGATAAGCGGTCTAATATGCAGGGAGAGCTGCTCCACATGGTGGTGACTATTGCTCCAGTATCCCTACAACTGAACCCCAGTGGCAGCTTAAGCACACGGGTATGATGTTGGAAATACACTCACCATCATTTCGCTTCTAAATATTAGCATTTTCGATTATTTGACTATATAATTTGCGCCCAGGGGTTCTATGGGACAAAATATGCTATAAACAGGTGATAAAAGCACAAATGCAAGGCGGGGCATTTCTATAACAGAAATTGAGAAAGCTGAACCAGAAATAATATATACCCTCAAATATTAACATTCTAAAGCCAAATATCAAAGCATTGAACACATCGTCTTGACCCACCTTATTATACTATTCTTCTAGAAGGCAGAAAGAACCGTTCACCTTATAGCCAACGATAAATATCACGTGATAATAGTCTGTGACTGTAATATTTCCTATTTGGGTAATTTATAACTGAAAAATCACTCGCACCAAACAATTTACTGTTGACTATACAGGGTTGACGAGATTCAGCTACTTCTTTCTGTTCAGTGTTAATACCACCAACTAAATATACAAAAATCAAAAATGGCTCCAGTTGTATGTAAAAGCATTATGAATTGAGAGAATCAAAGGAGAGAGATAGAGAAGACAAGGGATTTAGTATTCACTTGTGCACTTTTGTTTCCTCCAGAGCTTCTAATATTTATAATATATCTCGACAGTAGTTTAGTAGTAGTCTAGATCAAGACGAAAGACAGGTCCGACATCATGAAAATTGATTGGCACCACGCTTTGCTACTTTTCAACATTTAGATTGTTGTTCTACTCGAGTAGTAGGTTGTTGATGCTAACCATCTTTCTAGAAAACCACCAAGAAGAACCAAAAGGTCGCCAAGAAGTTCGTTATCAACGCTGTTGCTAACGAGGAGCAAGAGCTCCTTGATGTTGCTTCTTTGGTCAAGTTCCTCCACGAACGTATCAAGGTTGAGGGCCGTACCGGTAACCTCGGTGACGAGATCACTGTTACCCGTGACGGTAACAAGATCACCATCGTCTCTTACACCAAGTTCTCTGGCAAGTACGTCAAGTACCTTACCAAGAAGTTCCTTAAGAAGAACTCTCTCCGTGACTGGCTCCGTGTCGTCGCTTCTTCCAAGGGTGTCTATGAGATCAGATTCTTCAACTTGATTGTCTCTGACAACGAGGAAGAGGAAGAAGAAGAGGAAGAGGAGGAGGAAGATGACGAATAAACGCATCGCCTTGCTTCACATCTAAAAAATTAATGAGTTTTCTTATTGTAAAATAAAATAGAAAAAAAGTCAAAAAATCCACTCCTGTATTCTATGGTTGAGGCTCTGCCTTAGACCTTTCGCTTTGTTCGAGCTGAGCTTCGGCTCAACGGAAGCACGCCGAGATTATCAATACTAACGAATCGAACACAGGATGAGTGAATTTATTAAAATGATCCTACTTCTGTGGTTAAATATCCATGTATCTAGGCGGAACCCGAGTCAAGTTGACCCCAAGCAAATCTCAAACGAATAAATAGAAGGAGGGGTTCTAGTTTGACTTATGAGGTAGAAGCTATGGTGAATTATCTGCTGTAGCTAATCTCTTGCGGGTCACTTGAATAGGGGATTCTCTATGGCTCTTGGAGTTTTGGCTTCTGGCCTGCGACAGACTATTTTGTTCAGTTGGATGAGACCGGCTCGGTCTGACCCTACGCTGTTTAAAGGCTATCATTGATTTTGCGTTCAATTCCTCGTTGGTGGTAAAGCTCGCAACCCACAAGAATCAGGGGTAGCTTCTCAGCCACCAGAGGCATATAACCCGCAAGATGCCAGTGATTAGATTCGTTTATAAAGCTTGAAGAAGAACCTCATGTTCTCCAGTTTCAGAGGGTACTTTAGACCCTCTGGTACACGATACCAACGGGAATCGTTAGAATCTACTATCGTCCAATTCTTGTTACTGGTGAGGGTGTGGTCAATGAGAAACTGTACTGGAAAAGTTTTGGTGCCAATCTGGATCTCAGAATACGAGCCTGCGCTTTCCACAATTAGCAGGAGAGTACCTGGCTTACAAACTGACAAGGAGTGAAGGAATTTGACTGTTCCTGCTTTTGAAGATGCGAATAACTCGTTGGTGGTGAACATGCATGTGATTAGATCTAGAGTTTCCAGTTGTATTTTCGATGCTGCCACCGTCAGAACATCGTGATTAATAAATGATATCGATAATGGAACATCTTTCTCAATTTGGGAGCTGGTATTTAGTCGACCCCACTCTCCCCAGTACTTTTGTATATAACGATCAATGTGACCAACAACATGATCCCACTCTGCCACATCCACTGCTAGTATGTCGACTATCAGACGTCTGTTATCAATGATTTCCTGACTTCTATTACGCAGTAATGCCACAGAAGATAAGCCAACTATCTCAGCGCCTGCTCCACCTCCTATTGATAACACACGTCTTCTCGTCTCTCCCTCTGGACTAGCTTCAGTCAGTAGTGTCCTAATTTGAGGAATTGTAGAGAATAAATGGCTGTATGATAGAGCTCGTGAAGGCGTCCATCTTGCTACATAGGCTTCGAGATTGGTCTCGCTGCCAAATGCTTCAACATAATTGCGCTCGAATAGCGACGTTTTGACAGATTGAATTCTCTCCTGTAACACTGGCGCATCTAGCGATAATGTGTCTTCAAATGCTTCCTTGAACAAATTCAGAATCTCATTCCCTACAATTAAAGATTGAGGATCAACAGCGTTAGTCTCCTTTTCGCCAGAATCTACAATGACATCCTTTGCTTTCCTTCGGGGAGCCATGATATCTTTCTACCTAATATTAGGTTCTTTCAGTCTCAAAATTTATTCTATTTTATCGTGCATGCATATTGATCTTATCAGCATTTTCCCTATTACGGCATTGATCTTCATCTTCTGCTCCAGCAAATTGTTTGTATTGTATCATCGTTTACCTCTATCCAGTTATTTCAGCACTTGTTCGCAGAGAGAGCACAAAGGGACCAGCGCCCGCCCCAGATGCCGGAGGCACAGAATGCAAAGATATGCAAAAATCTGGGGCGAAGGAGCTAACTAAGCAGAATGCAATTTTTGTATACGGTATATAGTATAATACAGGTATCAGCGGTTGCTGACAGAGCAATAGGCGTCTTCCAGGGCCACTACTTCGTATGTGCCTTGGGTGCTGGTGAAAATGCTGTATTCAGAGCCCTTAACCTCTGAAACGGAATGCGACTCGACCACTGTGAGTTTCGCTGGCCGTCCAACCAACTCACTGCGGGTATATGTGAATGAGTAGGGAGGAGTGCCAGTGAAGCTGAAAATAAGCTCAGCCTGGTCTCCCTCGTGAATATCCTGTCGGGAAATTTCTTCTCTTATCCTCACAGATGGAATTGGACGGATGATAATCGGACTCATATGATCCAGACGACCCTCACAATTGGACACACTATCGGAAAGGCTAATGAAAGTTAGGTTTCCATCGCTTGACGCTAGACGAGAGAACGGTGAGCTTCTACTAGTAGCATGTTGACGTTTGCCATTGAACTCGTAAACGACATCGAATGGTGGAACACCATCTAACGAAAAGCCTATTCGTTCTCCAACGCAGTAATTATCCTTCGAATTGAGAGGTGTGATCTTGGGCACGTCTGAGACCAGAATATGTATCCGCTCGTCGTCACGGAAGTCAGTACTCGAGCAGCCTTTACCATCAACGATGCTCGTGAATGACACTGTGTATCTTCCCAAGTTTAGATTCTTAAAGATGCTTTTCAGCTTGTATGTTGATTGATCAATGTCCGGAACAGTGATCTTTCTAATCTTTCCCGTGCTTTCATGGTGGAGCTCTACTCCTAGTGTAAATGGAGGCTGGCCGATAAGACTTATGCCAATGCCTTCTACAGAGTGGTCAGAGTCACCATCAATATACGAATTGACACAAGTCTTATAGTCACGTCCCTTGTTGACAAATGCAGCACTAGGTCTCTTTTCTACTACCTGTTCGACGACAACAGGGGTATTGGCATTAAGATTAAGATCTGAAAAGTCGTAGACTCCATCGGATACTCCCTTGATTTTGTATTTGTAGGTACCGGGCTTAGAGGTATCCATTTTCAAAGTAGCATATTTGGTAGCCACTTGGATTTTCTGATTCAATTGGTTGCGAGGACCCTCGATATCATAATAGACCACAAATGGAGGCGTTCCTAATATTCTGTTAGTGACTAAATTTCACGGTTGAAAACCTCAAGCATTTACTTACCCTCTAAACTAATCTCAAAGACATCTTCCTCGAGCTCACAGACGTTTTTTCGTGAGAAAAGATTATCTGACACATGTGAAAGCGACGGTGTAGAAACGACTGAAAGACTTGGTTTATTAATCCAAGAAACATCAATAGTACTACTCTCAGATGCTACATCGCCAGGGCAGTAGGCATCAGATACTCCAGTGATGAAATATTTACCCCTTCTGTTAGTCTGTATAGTGTCGCCATTGGCGTTTCCAACGTTGACAACGTAATCTTGTTCAGCACCAGACGCTTCATCAATATGTTTGTAAGAGACAGTCCAAGGAGCCTTGCCGCTTAAACGAAGAGGTAATCCTACTGATTTTCCTTCTAAAGTCTTGACATTCATACTACCGTCAATAGGCAAGAATGCAGCAGCAGGTCGTTGTCTTCGCACCTCTACAACAATATCTGCTTCATTTAAAGGTGTCACACAACCTCGGCTATCTTCAACAGAAACCAATGAAATAGTATATCTCCCGCCCTGGGTAAGAGCTGGGGTTTCAATTTCATATGACATGTCATTGATATCAGTGATAGAAAACTGTTCTTTACGGGAGTTTCCTGATACGATCTCATAAGCTAATTTAAGAGGTGGAATACCATTCAAATCCACCTTGAGTTTGAGCGAATCACCCGAACAGCATCTTCTAGTGTGAATGGACTTTTCAGCAAAAGACGCACCCGCAAGGACATGAATGGACTGACCCTTTTTGAAATGCTCCCCTTCTAATGGCCTACCTTTGTACAAGTCATCGGAAAGGCTGAAAAACTCGTACACGTAATTACCTTCCTCATGAGGGTTGAACACAAGTTGTTCCCGACTCTTACTGATATCATGAGTTTTGGTGGAGATAATTCTACCATCCTTTATAACTCGGTATGAAAGTGAGAAAGGAGGATTACCAGTGAGGCTGATATCCGCACGAACGCCAGTAGGTCCCGCACACTTGTCTTCTATATCATCGAACTTGATTTCTACTGTAGGTTCGGGAGGTACAAATACAAGACAAGATGAAGGCTCAATAACATCTCCAGAACAATATTTGCCGGAAATATCTCGAAGAGAATAAATACCTGGTTCACTGATCACTAGTCTCTCACCGAGAGACTTGAACTGATGACTGAATAAGCTCGTCTCGTTATTGAATTCGTTCGTCTCGTCTTGTAGAGGAGAATATCCGAAATTCGCTTCAAACGGCCCATCATTAGCATCGGCAATCAGGCTGACAGGCAGCTCAATCTGGTGTCCTTTAGGAAGTTTGACTGGGTTGACCGAGTCGCAGCCTTGAAATCTAATTTGAGGTCGAGGATGAACAGCAAAACCATAAGAAAGACCCTTTGAGGACAATAATTGTGAGTTTTTACCACTCTGCAGTAACTCTGAATAGTTGATAACATTGCCAAATGCATCCTCGACTTCGTCAATATCGTATACCCATTGACCAGTGGTCGACAGGGTAGTATCCAGATCCACTTCAACAGTCTTTGCTTGCACCCAGTCTAGAGACGTACCTTTCGACCATACGAATCTACCTCCAGAAGCCCCACCAGATAGAAGTGGCGAGGTGAAGTGATCGGGTTGCAGAGATTGGACAGAGAAAAGTGACTCTCTTCCTTTAACGGACCGACTATACTTGACCCGCAAAGGTGGCACACCATCGACTACAAGTTTGGGAGAATCCAAATCTCCAATACACCTGTCAGGGCTGCCATCATTATTCTCGCTTCCAATAATATAAGCTTTAGGGCATGACACTACCAGAACATCGGAGCGATACAAGCGGACATCAAGATTAGAAACGTCAGTGACTTGATTAAGCCTGTATAGACCAGGTTTAGTTACAGGCAAACTGAGATATGATAGCGATGAGCCTGTGAGTGTATTCAGATTAGATCCTGAACCCGAACCCGAGTCAGCACCTGCTCCACTACCACTGCTTCCACCTGTATTTCCACCAGCACCAGCAATGCCTTCAATCAAGCCTTCAAACTCTTCAACTAGATTGGATGGGGCGTTGCTGCTCTTAAAAGACCTCAAATCTTTCTTTGTAAAATTGTATGTAGTTTCTTCTAGCGTTTCGAAGTCGATTCTTGCCAACTGAATAAATACGGGATCAGTAGCATTGAGTCTTACTGGTATCGAGATGGGCAGATTAGAGGCCCCAGAATCCACACAATACGAAGCCAGCCCTGGGTTCAGCAATGCGGTGCTTTCAGGAAGAATGTTGATCGTGTACTTGCCAAGGAGATGAGATTTCGCATCATACACCTGGTCTGGCTGATGAATCTTAGCGCCTGAAAAAGATAACTCAGTTTCGAATAAAGATTTCCATATCCCTAAAAATAACAGACCTAGAGACAAGGAGCTCGTGCTCAGGAAAATATTGAAGATGATTAGTAGAATAAATTGTAGTAAGGATACCCAATTGCTGAATGTAAGCCATGGAATTCTGAAAATTGGCAGCACCCACACAAAGATCGCATCTAGTATCAAATATTTCAATAGAAAGGCCTCGCTGCCAGTGGTAGAGCCAATGGCTTCCGAGATCTTATATGCTTGAAGAGCAGCAAACAAACTGACAAAGACCAATCGCTGCTGACCAACATCTAGATAGACTGTAGGAATCAAAGGAGCAGTCTGGGGTGAATTTGATTCTGTTTTCAGTCCAGCAGAGGTCCTCTTCAGAATCTGTGACGATTTTCTCTTTTCAACCCGTATTGGCGACGGTGAATCCGAAAAACTTGAGCCATTTACCTCATGCCAAGGCTTGGTGGATGTTCTTCTAGACATGGCCTCAGTTATCTGCCAAACATGCGTATACTAGCAGGGGTGCAATGAAAAGCTAGCCTAAGCTTGTACCACAAGCGCGTCCTGTATACTGTCTAACTAAGATACAACAGACAGTCGCTTGACAGCAGCTTGTTCTTGACAGCAGTCGACAGCGGTGTATTCTCCGCTAAAGATTATACTCAATCCTAACACGGTATCAATACACAGCACTTTAATGACACTGTAGGAGAGAATTGCCCTTCTAATTTCACTCTGGAAGTACAACTATGAACTTCCGAAATGTAAACAAACAGGGACTAAATTTCTGCTATAATTTTCACGTGACATCGTCAACTTCTGCATATATTTTTATCTGCTAAAGATCCATATCATCTCCAAATACGGCTATTTGCTTGCTAGATCTAATCGAGAAATAAGCAAGAAGCAACTGGGTGACATCCAGCTATTTATTTAAGGTGATCTAATCTCAATTGCAGTCCTACTCTATTCACTTTCTACATATACAGCAGATTCTCGAAAACCAACATGTCTTGGAGTCAAAAATCGTTCAAGTTCGCTTCCCGGTCTCAAGGCTGCTATCTAGTGACTGACGAGGTCTACGATAACATTGGGTCACTGGTTAAAGAGTACGAAGTAGGCATGGTCAACATATTTCTCCAACACACCAGTGCTGGAATAACGCTGAACGAGAATTGGGACTCAGATGTGCGTGAGGACATGAAGAACGCACTTGCCAGAATTGCTCCAGAAAGCGACACAGACTATATCCACAATGCCGAGGGGCCAGACGACATGCCCGGCCATATCCGTAGTACACTTGTGGGAGCATCACTGGACATCCCCATCCGCAAAGGAAAGCTGGCATTAGGCACCTGGCAAGGCATCTGGCTCTGCGAGTTCCGTGCCCACAAACACACGAGAACCGCTGTGGCCACTATACAGGGCCAAAAGTACCAATAAACACTCCATTACCTCTGAAACTCTGAACAGACCACCTCTCGCTGAATTATGGCTTCCTTACTGCCTCCGGCGGCCAGGGCTACGCCTCAGACCTCGAACCTCCTGTGAGACAGGAGTCTGCTAGGGTCATCAACAACTGAGCAGAGCCACGTAGCTTTCGTCTTGGAGCTAGAGTGCCTCCGGCGGCTGGGGCTCTGCCCCAGACCCCGTAGCTCCTGCTTCGCAGGAGTTGGCTGGGACCCTCGAGTTTCGACTCGAGCACAGCGAGAGGAGCCACGGGGTCTGGGGCGGAGCCCCCGGTAGTGGTATTCAATTTCAGCTGGCTGGAGAAGAACTGATGGTGGTGGTGGTGATGGTGGGGTTTACCCCCTGCGTTTTGACCGCTTATCGCTCCGCATTTGTAGCTTTTGTTGCATATCTGTGCATCTACCAACGGCAGTTCTGGTATTACTATCGAGCATCCACGCTGCCAGGGGCTGAACAATTACAACCATTTACCTGATACATTCAGTCTATCCTCCAATAGTACCTATTGGTCCCCACCTCGCCACCATAAGACAACATCCATAAGATCCACGTGATGTGGAAGACGCAGATCTTTAGCCTAACTGGCGAGCTTCTTCTTAAACATACCGTATCAAACTCTGCTGCTGAAACATTTGCAGGGGACCAGCTTAGCCACCAGAGAGCACACTGCTCAGCCCGTTCCTAAGGATCTTTTTCTGATCTTTTTTTCTTACAATTGCTTGTGGGACCGTCTGGCAACAGGCCCTCTCCAGTCCAGATCATAAGGCAGTCAATCAGCCTCGCACACAGCCCCACGTCCGTATGGCGATTCCCTGACGTACAAAGAAAGCGCAACCAAAACAAACCACTCCAGACCTCAACCATCAGACAGGAATTCCCGTGACAGGCACAACAACCCTGATATCGCCTCTCTATCTGGTCGCATAACTGGACACACAAGTCAATTGCAACCCAACAACTTTCGAACCCGTATTCGCTACAATGGATGAGGAATACGATGTTATTGTTTTAGGTAGGTTGGATCTGGTCGATGGGGTGGGGTGCTGCCTCCGGCGGCTGGGGCTACGCCCCAGACCCCGTGGCTCGTCTCGCTGCGCTCGACTCGTTTTCTGGGACCGTCTACTGGCCATTTGGAAACAGTAATCGCCTCAATTGGCCTGTTCAGCACCCTTGGAACTTCTGAGATCGAACGGATAGGGTCCTAGTAACGAGTCGAGCGAAGCGAGACGAGCCACGGGGTCTGGGGCAGAGCCCCAGCCGCCGGAGGCACTACCCCAGCGACCGAGAAGTACTAACAGTGTCGTCTAGGTACCGGCCTGACCGAGTGTATTCTGTCGGGTCTCTTGTCGGTGGAAGGCAAGAAGGTGCTCCATATTGATCGACAGGACCATTATGGTGGTGAGAGTGCTTCCCTGAATCTGACACAGTTGTACAAGAAGTTCCGTCCTAGCGGCTCTGCTCCAGAGGGTCTTGGTCGTGACCGTGATTGGAATGTTGATTTGATTCCCAAGTTTCTTATGGCCAATGGTGAACTGACCAATATCCTGGTCCATACTGATGTGACTCGTTATTTGGAGTTCAAGCAGATCTCTGGTTCTTATGTTTACAGAGACGGCCGTATTGCCAAGGTGCCTGCTAGTGAGATGGAGGCCATTCGATCTTCTTTGATGGGTATGTTTGAAAAGCGTCGTATGAAGCGATTCCTTGAATATGTTGGTAACTACAAGGACGAGGATCCATCCACTCACCAGGCTTTGGATTTGGATAAGAACACTATGACTGAGGTGTATCTCAAGTTCGGTCTTGAACCTGGCACCAGGGACTTTGTTGGCCATGCCATGGCTCTCTGGACCACCGACGACTATCTCAAGGCTCCTGCCAGGGAGACCTTTTCTCGTATCAATTTGTATGCTCAATCAGTGGCCCGTTATGGCAAGTCTCCCTACATCTATCCTTTGTATGGTCTAGGCGAGTTGCCTCAAGGCTTTGCTAGATTGTCTGCTATTTATGGTGGCACTTACATGCTTGACAAGCAGATTGATGAGGTCGTTTATGATAAAGAAACTGGTAAAGTCACCGGAGTGCGATCTGGCGATGAAACCGCCAGAGCCAAGATCGTGATTGGCGATCCTACTTATTTCCCTGACAAGGTGCGCAAGACTGGCCAGAAGGTGATCCGTGCTATGTGCATTCTGAACCACCCGATCCCCAATACCGATAACCTCGACTCATTACAGATTATTATTCCCCAGAACCAGGTCAAGCGAAAGCACGATATCTATATTGCAGTGGTGTCTGCTGCACACAACGTTGCTGCCAAAGACCACTATTTGGCCATTGTGTCCACTATTATTGAGACCGACACACCACACCTCGAACTCGAGCCTGCCTTCAAGCTGCTCGGACCCCGTGTGGACACCCTTATGGGCATTGCCGAGCTATACGAGCCCCTTGGAGATGGACTCAAGGACAACGTGTTCATCTCCAGGTCCTACGACTCGACCTCGCACTTCGAAACCACCACCGACGATGTCAAAGACATCTACCTACGCATCACCGGCAAGCCCCTTGTCGTTCAGAAGCGCGAACCCCAGGAGGTCGAGGCCTAAACACTACCACCACCGCGCCACTACCAACTGTCATAATACTAATTCTTCTAATGCGCTTTCTGCCAGCTGTGCCTCCGGCGGCTGGGGCTCTGCCCCAGACCCCGTGGCTCGTCTCGCTCCGCTCGACTCGAGTCTCCTGGATGCCTCCGGCGGCTGGGGCCCTGCCCCAGACCCCATGGCTCCTCTCGCTTCGCTCTAGTCGGACGTTGGACTGGAAACACTCTTGATACTGGATTCCAAGTGCTAAGTACCATTTAAACAGTCCAGACCACTGCCTCGCCCAACTCGCTTGCAAGGAGCCACAGAGCTAGGACAGAGCCCCAGCCACCGGCTCTTTACTCCAGAAGATGGTCTACAGAGCTGCCCACTGCCCCACGCCCGACTCGAGCGAAGCGAGAGGAGCCACGGGGTCTGGGGCAGAGCCCCAGCCGCCGGAGGCACAGCCGAGGCCCTGTAAAAGCACCAGCAATCAAATAGACTGCCGCAGCCAGCCGAGAGTTTAGTTTGCGAAATTGCCAAACTTAGCTGAGGTTCTGGTGAGTGGGGGTTGCCAGGGACGGAATGGGGGTGCTACCTCGGAAGAGGGTTCGCGTACAGTTGCACGTCTCAGGTTTGTGGTGTCTGTTTCTCGCTGGGTTTCAGTTTTCACACAAGTGGTCGGAGGTCGGTTGTCTCGAGTTACCGGCGTGAACCGTGTTTCTGGAGTGGATCAGCTTATTTTGCTAGACATGCGTGAGCGCATGTGTTACTTCGCTGAGCGCTGCATATGA
Source organism: Sugiyamaella xylanicola (nom. inval.) (assembly GCA_001939105.2). NCBI lineage: Eukaryota > Fungi > Ascomycota > Dipodascomycetes > Dipodascales > Trichomonascaceae > Sugiyamaella > Sugiyamaella xylanicola (nom. inval.). The sequence goes on from MQSX02000025.1 coordinate 131,376, forward strand.
ACGTAGAAATCAAAATAGATCGACAGAGCCTGTTCTTGTGTGGTTTGATTGTGAAATGGCATTGATGAGGACAGCTTCTATTGTCATTTCTCACTGAGCTGATTGCACTTTTGACTTCATAGCAATTGTGTTGGTTCAGAGAACACGCCATAGATCGTTGATCCAGTATTATCTAGTGATCTCATCAAATTTAAACTGTATACTTCACCTATTTACCTAGATCGGGACTAGAAGCAGTTCCCGTACTGAACTGGCTTCATGCTAGCAGAACGCGAAATAGTGGAGATCAGGATATCATTATATCGTTATCTACGTCAGAAAGTTAGTTGTATACTCAAATATTCCGTTAGTCCTAGATTATTATCCATGGTCAAACTATATCTTCGGCTTCAATAACGGCTGATCATCAGATTAAGATTGCGGTAGTGTGCGGTAGTGTATGTAATTAGCTCCCGGAATCTGACTTGTTAGCAGCGTTTAGATTCGGCCCTAGCTTTAAAGTTGGAGTGATCTCAATATCTAGATTAATACCTGTTCACAACGTGATTCTGGTTCGCAGAATAATTTCTATAATTTCTATGTTCTCTTGGACCAGATATTAACAGCAGACAAATTATTATTTAATATGCATTGGTTTTCTATCGCCGATAGGTAATATAATGCAAGATAGCTGCAAACAGCTTTTTCTGCATTTAGCCTTCTGTTTTGAGAAACCAGCCGATTTCACCACTATCACCCGCTCAGCAGGCAGCAGATACCCACTCACCCCAAACTTGACAAAGCAACATAGACAGTTTGTCCTTTGATCGTGACAAAGGGAAAAACATTGTTGAACAATTGATGGCTATCTGCCGAAATTGATGGATACCATTGGATATCAACTGCATTATAACCATAGTAATAAGTTTAGACTCTCCGTGTTAACCAGGAAGCACAAGAAGTACTTCTTGTTATCATTCGTTCATCGTTCTTGTTTTGCAGGACCTCTATCTAGACTAGAGTAGATCTAGATATCGCTCTCGTAGTTCACTCGCTATTCGTGGGCCCGCTCGTGTCTCAACTCGTCCCTAGTCTTTTTCATTATATCAGCTGTGTTCAGTTGTGCAGTCTATTGAAGTGATTTACAAGGGACTGAAGCTGGTAATTGGTTACTGAAATCTGGACATTGAAATTAAAGATAAGGCATTGGATTTGACTTTGAAACTTGATTTTGAGACTGAAATTGACATCGCGAAGATAGGCTAGAATCTGTTTTTTCTGCCTCTCTGCTATTTAGACATCGTTCTTCAAACTGCGTATTTTGAATATTGTTTGGATAAATCCCATAGAGAAGTACTGATAATCGGCTGTTATTAATGAGCTCGGTACACTCGACCTCGTCCTCGTCCTCATCCTCATCGTTAGAGGTCAGCGAAGCCGAAACTCCGCGAAAATCCAAATCCAAGGAGACCGTCCTTAAACGTTCATATGCTTTTGATGAAGACTCCAAGGATTTCGGCATTCAATTCGACGAAGAACGCACAGCATTAAGTGCTGGATCTGTAGAGGAGGCCACCGAATCGAGCCCTGTGACTACAGTATCACCTTCGTTTGGATCAAAAACCGTCATTACTACGACATCTGTAGTTGCCCCAAGGCCAATAAAACTGAGACGTCGACATCGATCTCTAGCCTCATTACTACTCTCTCCTTCGTCCGGCTCCGCAGATAATAGTAATGCTGCCAATACTATGCTCCTGGCATCACCAACTCTGCAGCCCGTCAATTCCGACTACGACAGACCCAGTGGGGATGGCCGCCATATACCAGGAACAGCATTCACCAACGACTCTGTTGATGAGCTTTTCCAGATCATGAAAAAGTCGTCGTTGACTTCTAAAACACCCAGTGATCTTTCCACCAGTGCCTCGCGTTCGCGAGACCCTACCCCCATTTCACACACGCATAGTTCGATCAGCTCGAGCTCATCCGAGCCCTCACTCTTTGGATCTCCCCGCTCCTCCTCATCGCTGCTCCCTCCGTCACACGGTTCACCCACACCCAAGCTCCCCGATGCATACTACCCGTTTCCCAAGTCGCCAATCTCCCGTATCACCCGCAACCCAGTTGTGCTTAATTCGTCCTTCTACTCTTAATGCCCCAAAAGTCCCCTAATGCCTTTACGATGTAACTTGCTAGCCACTAAAATAATTATTTATTCATATGTGTTTCTGCCTCCGGCGGCTGGGGCGCTGCCCCAGACCCCGTGGCTCCTCTCGCTTCGCTCGAGTCGTTTCGTCTGCGATCGCAGCTTCTCCTGCGCAGCAGGAGCCACGGGGTCTGGGGCAGCGCCCCAGCCGCCGGAGGCACAGAGATTAAAATGAAGGTACATATATTCGTACAGAGTCATACTACAGTTTTCGTCGTTGTGTATTGGGTCTAGCACGCTTGCCGCCGCGGTGGTCTCCAGCATCGTGTTTGCGTTTTGGGGGGCCACCTTTGGCGAACTTGGCGTTGCCGTTGACCTCGTTCTCGTCGTCGCCGTCGTCGTCACTGTCTTGATTGTGTTTTCTAGATCGCTTATACTTGAGCTTGTTGCGCTGGCCACGGATAGGCCCGTTCTTCATAGCCTCTACGTAAGCATCAATGCCGCTCTTGAGGTCGATAGTGTCTTCGTTTTCGGTTTCTTTGATAACGATCTTACCAGCAGCGTCACGCGCGAACTTGTTCTTGTCCTTGATTTCTAGCTTAGTATTGGCTCGTGGTTTAGTAGATGAAATGTGTGCTAAAGAGCGGCGATCCAACAAATCCAGTGGTTCATCGGCATCCTCAACAATGTATCGGTTGTTTTGTGCTTTACTCTTTTGTTGTTTCTTGTTACCACTTCTGGTATTACCCATTTCGACGTCGGAGTCGTAGCCTTCTTTGTCGCTGTCATCAGAGCTGCTTCCATAGATGGCCTCGTCAAACTCATTGCTGAATTTGGAGGGCTTTCTCGACTGTGATGTATTTTCTCCTTCCTCTTGCTCTTTCTTAGATTGTCTCTTTGCACGCTCTTTGGTCTTGCGGATATTCGTCAACAGCTTTTGATCTTCCTCAGGGAAATTGGCAGCAATCTTTTCATAACCAAATCTTCTTACCAATCTCTCGATGATATGTTTGACTTTAGCACGCAGGTGTGCCTTGTGTTCGTGGGACCATACCATGAGGTTGGTGATAAGTTGTTTAAGAGACGGTTCAACAATTTCGGTGGGTAGAGAGATAACGGTGATCTTTACAAATCCAAGTGTCGACCTCACAATCTCTCTGTTATTAGAAGTCAAGAATAACTCTACTGTTGAAGATAATTCTTGGAGCATCTCAACGCTAATATCATCTCTAAACTCGAACAATATTCTGCTGAGAGCGGTCACTGTGGCACTGATCATGTGTGGGGTTGTTCCTGCCAAACCAGCAGAGACCATTGTGAAGTATTCTTCAAGACTAGCTTCAACGTCTGGGGCATCAGCATCCATGTTAGGCACTTTTGAATGCTGAACAGTACCTCCTTGTTGCATCTTGCGGCCCATTTGAACCAGTAAGTTGAATGCTGCTTCTCTTGTTTTCTCATTAACATCCTTGGTCGATAAGACTGTCTCAGACAAGATACTGGGGATAAAGTGGAGGTCACTAGCAGGCATTATCTCGACAATTTTGCTAAGAGCAGACAACTTAGCTCCTCTAGCCGGTGATGATACCTTGTCGCCAAGCTGAATAAATGCATTTTGCACGTTGTCCATGTTCTCTCGAATGGTGTGTTCACCCTCGTCATTTTCAAGCAGCCTAGTGAATGCACGGAACGACTTCTTCTGCAATTGCGGGAAGTCAGATAACTTTGAGATAGTCACAAAGATGGAGAGTAACGAGTTATGGGATGATTTAGGAAGGAAAGGAGCCATAGCTATGATGAGGTCAAGCATAGTAGCAGACATTGATGCTTGCTTTCCAGAAGAACCAGCGGCGTTAGCAGACTCAGCAGCTGCCTTCACCTCGTCTTCCAACGAAGAATGAAGTAACGAAGCGACCTTATTGAAAGTGGTTTCCACATCATCAACAGGTGTAATTGCAAGATAAGCATTAATACACTCGAGAATATAATTTCTGAATTCTGGCGCGGTCTGGCTGAACACATTGAACAGGACGGATAAGACTTTTGAAGCGTAGTTCTTGGCCAAATAATCCACATTTTTCTTGGCTTCTTTCTTAGGGAATCTTTCTAATAATAGTGTGTCATCATCGACAGCACCTTCGGAATAGGCGACGTTGCTTTCAACAGCAAGTCTAAGAGCAAGACAGATGTTGGAACGGTATTCCACTTTTTGGTAGAGAACATTACTCAAAAGTTCTGCAAACGACTGATCAAACGAAGTGCGGAGATCGGATGGCAAGTCCATATAACGAGGTAATAAAGACCAGATTTGATCGTTCAGAGTTTGAAAGATTTTGACCTGCATTCCCCTATCCTTACTACTTTCACCTTCATCTTGCAACTGTTCAACCTTGGCAACAAATTTTTCACTCAAAGGTACGAACTCCTTGATGAAATGCGATAAATTAGCTTGTTGAACATTGTCTCTCAACAATGGCAGTAGCCATGCGCGACCAGCCCCATTAGTGGGTCTAGTAGGGTCCAAATTCAATGGCAGATATTGTAAGACAATTTCTGGTCCTAGAGCTCGAATGGCAGCAGCGATAACGGTATCGGAATTCTCACGGCCATCAGCAAAGGATTCTTCACTACGAAGCGAGCCAACGACTTTGAGAGCATTGATAAGATGAGGAGCAGATCTCCAGCGAAGCTGATCAAACAGCGCAACCAAGACCTCCGTAACTTCTTGCCAAGAACCGTGGTATTGAATGTGTAATAATCCAAAAGTAGTCTCACTGATTTTAGAGAGAATCTTATCAGTCTTATCAAAAGTGCTTTTAGTGCTCAGAACTTCAGCAGGAATACAAGTTGAAACCAAAGCAACTAGGCACTGAGAAGCAGAAATGCGGACGTTTTTAGAGTCTGATTGGAAGAATTCAACAATCAATGTGAACAACTTAGGAAGACGTGAGAACGAGCGAGCAGGTTGAAGTTTTGCATAGGAGGATACGGCTTGGGCGATAACAGCCAACCAAGCTGGAGCAAGATGTTGGTCAGTAACAGATGGCTTCAAGTCGATAATGATATCTAGAACTTTAACGACTTTCGGCTCATCAATGACCTCGTCAGTCAACCCATGGAAAATTGCTTCAAAGACATTGAAAGCAGAAACGACCAAATACTGATCAGAGGTTCGAGCAATGGTTAGGAGTACCTCGCAAAGCTGCTCGATTTTGTCGGAAGGCCACTGATTAACACTACTAATGAATTTGATGATTTGAAGCGAATGAATAGCTTTAGATGGGGTGGTTGAATCGTGCTTTTTTACCTTTTTCTCGTCTTCAAGTTGCTGAATCAGACCTCTCAAAGCAGTTTCAGCTGCAATTGAGCTTGCTGGATGCTCAAATTTAGGACTGGGAGGAGGATTTGCAAGCACTTTAGTTAATGCCTCTTGAGCTCTCTTACGGACCTTGGGTCTTGGATCAGTTGCTAATGCTGATAAACCCAATACTGCTCTCTTTGGAGATAATTGCGTTGCGGGAAGAGACCAGCTGTTGGTATCCTGAGCAATCAGGACAGTTTCTAGTACACCCATACATGATCTTAGTAAAGGAGCATCTGATTCTGGATTAGATAACGCCTGAGCTAGTTTCGAAAGAATAGCGCTGAACTTAGATCTTAAAAGACCTGGAGAGATATATGGGACTACCAAGTCCAATAAATAGACCGTCGACTGAGCCAACTCCTTGTTGGCAACACCCGATTCGGTGAAAGCCTGATCTAAAAGAGAGAGAAACGAGACAAAATAGGCGGCTGGAGTCTCCTCAGTCTTTTGATCTTCCAAATTTTCTTCAACAGCTGAGAGAATTAGAGCAAGCTGGCACACGTTAGATTGGGGTCCCTAAATGCGATCTCTCGTGAGCTGCTAGCCCTGGCTAAACAACTCGCCAAGAGAGAGAGTTTAGGCTTCAAGAAGCGGAAAGAGCGCTCAGTAGACTACCATATTGCCAATACATTCATTACAGAAGATGAATCGGGAACAGACCATATGACGCGAGAAACACTTGGTTACTTACATGGCTCTGATGGCTGAGCTTCGAGGTTTTATGGGCCCGCACCTTGTCAAGGCGGATTTGTAGAGGTTCGTCGGGAGTATAGCTCCCGACCAGGTTCTCTTCAACACTAGCCATTTTGAAAACGAGATAGCTAGGTCAGTGAAGTGAATTTAGGTGACACTCCGTACTGAGCTACTGCCAGTTTTAATTTTTTTCTATTTTCTTTTCTTTTTTCCAATTTTTTTTCTGAAATTTCACCCTACCCTACGCACGGCTATTCCAGGGCCCACCCTGCATGAGCTGCCTGCATGCCTCCGGTACACTGTGGCTCATCCCCAGACCCTGCTGCTCCTTCTCGCTACACTAGAGTCTTTAGTTTAATATCTTAGCAATTCTCTTGCTTCTCGGGAGAATTCAGGGTTCACAACGTAGCCCTAGCTGCCGGAGTGACTCTCTATTCAGTTTAATGCATATTATTTAAATATTTAAGAGAATCGACTGGTATAGATGAATATACTATTGAGAATAAAGAGGTAAGTTAGAGAAAAATTCTTTTAAGTCATCCCAATCCACATTCAGATTCGCCTCTTCGTCATGAGCAGAAAAACTATTATGAAAATTTGTGATGATGACATCACTTGTGGTTCGTACCAAAACACTGCTCGCTATATCATCGTTGTGGATCACAAATTTCTCGTGGATATCTTGGTATCTTTGCTTTACCGTTTCAATCAAGTCCTCTATATCGCGTAAATATTTAGCCTCCTCTTCAACAGAGTTGTCACCCTTGAGCTTGACAATCAACTCATTCATAAACGTTTGGATCGGCATATACTGTGACAAATCCTCGGAAAGAATCCCTTGTATGTCGCCATCGGTATCCTTAATCAATTGATACAAATGCGGGACAGCCCTTCCTTGTAAATCACCCAAACTCTTATATATTTCAATCTCGTTCTCTAATTCAGTCTTGTCGGCGTGTAGCTTAGCATGACCAGTGTATCTTCCGGCACTAAATTTGACACGTTTGAGTTTGTACTCCTCTGTCTCCAGGGCTTCTAGAATTAGATCGGGCTTGTTGAGAACATCCACAATTTGGTAATCGCGATTTCTAATATTCCGTCTCTGGGGAATTTTAGCTTTAGGTGGCACAGTTAAATCAATATGATTTGTCAAACTGGAATCCGGAAAACGATCTTTGAACTTTTTGTTAATGAACTCGAAAGTCGACTCGTGACCGAACTGTTTACTAGAATGAATAATTTTCACTGGAGTCTCTTTGATACTCTCTTCAGGTGGAAGGATCTCATAAGGATTAGAATCTTCCTTCATCTGGCGTACGATGGCTCTTCCTAGGCTCCACGGATCGCCACTTATCGCCTTGAGCATATAACCGGCTAGTGCGTGTCGAACAGTAGGTTTCGTTGAGTTGTTTTTAAGGCGATATAAATTATAATGCAGTTTGTGATCGTGATATGAAGTAAAATCAATAAAATACGTCTCATAAAAACTCGAGACCACGAAATGCGGAACCTTGTGACGCAAAAGGTTAAAACGCAATTCATCCATGACATAATTCCAATGCGGGCTTTCGTAACACAAGTCCAAATTGCAGCCTGTTTTATAGTATGAGAATATGACCCGTGGAGTTGAAGAGTTTGGTTTCAGATTGCTGAGATAGTCCAGTACAACCGATCGGCGAAGATCAGAACGGAGTCTATCCACATGGTCGTACTTCTCGGGAAAACAATATGCGCCAAAGTACAGCAATCTGTTCCTTTTGTCTTCTCTTTGAAGTATTGGATCTAGAGCACGATAGCAAATTGTAGAGATTACTCTAGGCATCAGAATATCTGTGTTGAATGTCTTATACTCATCGTCAATATCGCGATCGATAAAAGCCCGGGTCTCTGCATAAGTCTCCTTTCTTACGTAACTAAAATATGATTCATCTTCCACGGACTTAAGCCTGACATCAAACTCATTTAAGAATGCAACCCGAAACTTAGCGGAATTGAGTTCAGTTGCCTCGTACAAATGACCTCCCACTGTATCGGTCTTAAAGAGTCCTCTACGATGAGGATTGTGGACAACATCTGCAATCGGCAATTTCAGGTACACTTGCGTCGAGTGCGAAGACCACGGTCTTCCATTCCAATCAAAGCCATTTTGTATGGAGTCTTCAGCATGTATCAAACGGTTGAAATCCGTATAAGGACCTCCGATGATGGATTCTTCAATACCGCTAAACGTTGACATTTCAAGTATGAAAAATTCATCGCCTTTGAGGTATTTTAGATCATAAATATATTTGGCTCTTACCCATTGTGAGAGGTATTTCTCTCTCTTTCCGTCATTTTCCCTTGTATTGGGATCTATATATCTAGTTTTGGCGAGAGCTTTCTGTACGTGTAGATTGAGGTGAGCTTGAGACATAAAGTCAGAATCCCAGGCACCAACTGCAGTAGCATCATATTCAACAGCCGAAGCAGTCCCATTGTATGGATCAAACACAGACTCATTAAGATCTGCTTGAAGTCGAGCTTGAACTCTTCCATTTTCCGCCGACTGGCTTTTGTCATTTGGTTTTACTCCCAACATTTTCAGACACAAAAAGTTCTGCCAATTTTCTGCCGCTTCGCACTTTAACCGGAATGATCCCGTCAACCATTCATCATCAGAATCTTCATCAGAACCAGACTTCGTCAGCCCATCCGCGATATGATGGGGCCCTGTGTTGTCCATTCCGATGGATGACTTGAGCATAGCGGGAAGAATAATTTAGTCTTTTTTGATAAGGCTGCAACAGTCCAGGTCTGGGCTGCACGATTCAACTTCGTCAAATTAAAAAGTAGGTTCAGGTCCTAAGATTTCATATGTAAGTCCCAACCAAAAACGGCAAGAATATTATACGATAATCGGCGAAGGTCTAGTAAAATGCAAAAGTGTGTATTAGATATGCTAAACAAAATTTAAATAATCACCAGCCAAACATCTCAGTGTGGAGGCTAATTTCTTCATACTGAACTCCTTGACGATTGGATCGGCCCAGGAGGATAAGCTTCTGTAGGCTAGCAACACTGTTACCAACGTCACAGTTTAAGCCACGTACGCCAGAAGTGATAACCAGTGTTCTTCTTCCAAACGTTTGACTCCAGTCAGAGAGGATATGCTGGACATTGGGACGCTGCCCGCACTCAATAAAGACAAATGGCGAGTCAAATGGACGAATATCTGATTTTGCAACCTTGTCTGGTCCAGGAGTGATGTGTATAAATACCTCAATCATGCCTGCAGGGGCATTTTCTAAAGCATTTGTGATCTCATTTCTGATCCACTCGATGTTTTTGGTATGTTTCATGATCCATAAAAATCTCACTTTTTGAGTGGCAAGTGGAAACCCTGTCTCGCCAACGTTGGCTAATTTTGTACTGAGATCAGTAAGGAAAGGAATAGTAGCAGTGACTCCCGACCCACAGGATACAAGACACACGTCGTCAAAGGCATAGAGATCACGCTCAACACCGCCGTAGGGGCCGTCCAACATTACCTGATATTCCTTGTCAGTCTTTTTAGCTGCTTGTTCGTAAAGCATTTTTGTGAATCCATTGTGTGGTCGGACTATGAACCTCAACTTGGCTGTGCCGTCTGTGGTGTCAATAATTTCTGGAAGTGAGGCTACTGAAAACGGATGGTTACCTAAAGGCTGGATCTCAGGGAAACGAAGGTATACATGTTGACCGGGTTTCCATTTATTGAGAATGGAACTGAAAACATTGATTTGAACAGCTCTCTCGTCAAGAACTCGAAGCACAGCTTCATCCAAACTGAACCAATTACGACGTAACTGGAGGTAATTGGTCTTGTAAAAGTATCTATACAGATATCCACTCAACAAAATACCAATGGTGGCCCACAAAAAGGACCAAGAGGCGAGAGCGCCTCTATCATGCCAGAATAAAATACCTAAGTAGCCAACAGCCACCGGCCAGTGGACGTGCAAAAAGGTCTCATAATATCGTTTACGGATATACTGCAACGAAAATATGCAGAGCACAAACAGGAACACAGTAGCTACTATACCACTAGTGTAAGCTGGGGTGGTCAGGAAGATCTCTCTTAAGTACTTGGAGCCACCTTCCCAAGCAGGTTGGCAAAGAAATGCAGCAGTATGAACCAAGGCGAAGAAGAACGAGATCCAGGCTACTCCACGGTGAAACACATTGAGCTTTTCATAGCTGACTCCAGTGAGAAAAGTGACAATATTGATCTTGCCAGCAAATGCGTAAATAAACGGCGTCAAAGCGTTAGCCATTAGACCCGAGCGTAGACCAAGCGGAGGCGAGCCATATTGAAAACAGGCTTTATAGTATGATCTAGGAACAAAACACAGTAACAGAAGATACAGAAAGGCCGCTCCTAGTAACAAGGTAGCACCGACAGAACTGGGCAAACCAATCCATTCAGCTAAATAAGTGGGGAATCGTCTATAGCCGATGTATCTTACTAAAGCCACTGACTTTCGAATAGGAGCAGTCAATGCTGATGGATTCGTGTTTGGAATACTAGTCAATGCAGGAGCTCGCTTCAAATCAACCGCATCTTCATCTTCACTTTGTCTGGCAATCAGCTGTTCATCAAATACAGCATCGCCCTGGTCAGAAGGAGTAGCAGAGCCATCAATACCGGCGACTCCAGCACCACCAGCACGAGTAGTTTCATGATGCTGAGCGACTTTTTCCGACGACCGACTTTTCATTTCAACGTTATAACAAGCAGCCCTGGAACGGGCCCTTTGGTCACGGTAGGTAGCATCGGAAAATATGCCATATAACCTATGAACCATAGCAATAAATATCACCACCACCCCGAAATATACTGTGTAATTGCCATACTTGATGTTACTCGTCCAAGGAATGTGCTTGGAAGCTATTTTCTGGCCAGCAGCCCACTCAGGGGTGTCCGTCGCGAAGCAGTCGTAGACCACTCCATCCTGGTATCCGATTCTCATTTATGACTGAACTATATCACTCTACCTCAGCTCCTCGAGAGCAGAATAGCACAGTGCAGTATAGTAGCTTGTTTCACGGCGTCACAATAATGCTAGACCACAGTAAATAAAAGACGATTGATTGGATCAAGCCAAAAATCTTTCGACCAAACCAGCCAGACCTGATCTCTCATGTATATATATATAATATGTGAGTATATGTGCTATCAGTACCGCATATGTGTGTATGTACGAATGAGGAACCGAAAAACAGAGTCTCGCTTACATTTAGCGACATGAGCAGATTTATGAGAGTATTCTCGTGGAAAAATGCTCATCGCAGCAGTCCATTTTGGCATGCATTTGGGACTTTTATCGATTCCATCTAAAGATTAGATAACCTATTTCCCTTTATGGCTTGTGTATGCGATCGACAGAAATGGCGAGCAAATAATGAAAAATAAACATGAGACAGCGACCAATAACCGCCGCTATCGAGGAGCACCGCTTTGGCGGTGTTTTTTTCTTGAGGAGGTGGTTGTGGGGTATCCCTCGGGCGGCTGGAGCTCCCCCAGACCCAAAGCTCTTCGCTACGCTTGAGTCTTTGCGTCCAGAGCCCATTCTATTCCTGCGAAGCAGGAACAACGGGGTCTGGGGCAGCGCCCCAGCCGCCGGAGGCAGCAGACCATTTCCCTGGCAATGGGACCACCAAAACCACGGAATCTGTAGATAAGTTTCAGACTGTGGGCCTCAGACAGAGCAAAATATAAATGTGCTCGCCTCGGTTCCGTAGCCGAATAATTGTATGTATGTCGCTGTGTATGTGTCCATGTATGTATCTGTGCAAGTATCTGTGTATGTATCTACGATCCGGAGATACTTCGTTTTCGCTTGGCTTGCTCCGCTTGAAACGAGTCAGATTGCGTGGGAAACCATTGGTCGAATCTGTCGTCCGCTTTCCGGGGTTCTCATTGGGGTCGGATGTGCCTCCGGCGGCTGGGGCTACGCCCCAGACCCCGTGGCTCCTCTCGCTCCGCTCGAGTCGTTAGGTCGCGGTGCCAGCTATGTCTTGGGAAGGAGGGGTCTTTGTAAAGCACTGACGTATCTCGAAGGGGTGGTAGGTTCTTTGACACATTCAGCAGGCGTCGTAGTCCACAGAAAACTCAAATGAAGATGGTGCGCTTCTCCCTTCGGTTCCGAAATCAGAATGAAAGTCTGGCTCCAGCTGCTCTTGCTCCTCAAATTTCAGTTCGCCTAAATCCTATTTGACGAATTATAACTAGAAAGCCAGATGCTAAGATGATGAGCTACTTGATGATGATGAGCCTAAGCTTACTGATCCAAGAGAGAAAGAGAACAGAAATATGCGCACAAATCTATGTATCATCAAAACTTTTTGGGTAGATACGTCAATAAAAATTTTGGGAGTGAAAATATTCTGGAAGGATCTTGTAAATTAGTCATGGCATAGTTGGTTCTTTCTAAGCTATAACCTATTACCGTGGTAGCTGAAGTTTATGAGAAAGCACAAAGCCAGTTGGATTCCTTGCAGGAGGGCCAGAACTCTGCTGAAATTATCTAAAAGCGTTATGATGCCCTGCTGGAATTTTGGAATGCAGTTAGACACTATTTGATCTTTGAAACCTTCAATAATATCCTGCGGGAGCTGTGGGAGAAGCAGTTAGGTCAGATGGAATTTGTAATTACATCAAGACTCTGCTGATGTTTTGGCAAAAAGGAGCAGGACGCTCACAATGCTATATCTGCTGAATTTTTAGATACAGTGATGAGATTACTGAATTCCTGGATGATCTGATATGAGATTTCTGAATTTTACAAGAATATCATAGACGATGAGCTCCGAAAAAAAGTATGGAATTACTTGAGAATTGGCGTGAGAATATTGAATTCAGGAGGATATGAGACGCACTAATACCAAGTTTCTAAATGAGCATCTCTGCCGTGCTTTCATTGAAGCCCGGACTCGCTTTTTATCTAATTAAAATGATATGTTTTCTGGTCGGAACCCTTATGGCGGATTATAATTACGCAGCATAATTGACGGCTACCAGAGCTTCGTTTTCTGTTACACTCTACATTCCGCCAAAACACTTTACTACCTTTCGCCCTCGTTAACCTGTTTCAGCTTTGTTTCAATAATGAGTGTTGTCGACTTCTATACAGCCCGTGTCATTCTCCCTGCTCATCAAATTACTCCTTCCAAGAAGAGCCAACCTCGGAAAAAGCTCCGTGCACACTTCTCTTTCAACAAGTCTCTGTCTTCATTAAAAAAGAGAATTCCTTCGCGGGAGGACGCTAAAAAAGCTGATAGTGACATCTATCACAGTCCCACTCGCTAATGGTTTACAAGTGGCTATTTTAATCCTCAGTCAAAGTAAGATTTCATTCCTATGTCAGTCTAGTAGAGAAATTGAACTTTGCAGTCATACCAGCGGCAGCTACAAGATGGTATATAACTGAAAACGCTACTTTCACACGTTCTATGTTTTAAATACTCTATCTTAATCACTGAGATGATACAATTACCCTCGTGAGAGCTCGCGAAGCGAGCACAACGGGCACAACGGGGTCTGGGGCAGCGCCCCAGCCGCCGGAGGCGACTGACAAGGATAAAGAAACAGAAGCAACATGTATTAACAGTATAAATAATATTAGGACCATTACTTGGCAGCAGCCTTTCTCTTTTCGACCATGTACTCGAAGAAGGCGAATTGAGAGGGACTGGCGCCATGTTCGTAGATGAAACGGCCAGCGAGGTAGGAGCCGAAAATGGCCTTGAGATAGGAGTCGGGGACACGCTCCAAAATGGTCTCGAGACCGATCTTCTTTATAAGCTCTTTGGGAAGAGCCTCACCGAGGATGGAGTTACGGAACTCCTCGTCTTGCCAGAGGTTCGACTTGGACAACTCCTCAGTCAGGTCATTAATTGCGTGAGAGAGTTCGTCAGAAAGAAGTGAGTTGGTCTTGCCAGTCAGTTTGTGTTCTCTCCAGATGGCCTCGAACTCCAAGTAAGCGTTGTTTTGGATAATCGATTGCACCTCCTTGACATAGTCCTTGTAGAATTGAGGAACAATATCGTTATGGACACACATGTGCTCGTAGAACTCAGTGTCATTGAAGGCGAGGGAGGCAAGAACTTCGAGAGATGACGAGGTCACACCACCCTTGTTGGCAGAGGCATCCTTGAACATAATAGCGCCAGCAGCCTCAAGACGGAGCTTGGCGTTCTGGGTAATGAACAAATTGGCACCCTCAACGATATAGGGGATCTTGGACTTGCCGTTCTCATCAATGAGCTTGCCAACGTTGTTGACATCAATGGCCTCGGGACGTCCTCCACATGGAACAAAGACTTGCAAGTCCTTGACCTCGTCAGCTGCGATCAAGTGGTACAAGTTACGGAAGGTAGTACCGTTTTCAACCAGAGTTCCGCTGGGCAGCTTGACATCCTTGTCGTCGACCAGCACACGGTAACCGTCGCTACTGAGCTTGCTGATATCGAACTCACTAATCATCTGTCTAGATTTAGCAAGACGAATAAGCTCAGAGTGGTCGAGTCCATTAGGATCACAGATGACACCAGAGCCATCGACAATGGAAACGTACTTTTCGTTGGAAAGCAGAATCTCGTTGGAACCAAGATCACCGTCGGGACCACCGGTTTGCAACTTCTTGATCTGACTAGGATCAATTTCAAGCTTGCGATAGATACCTTTGACGTATTCACGCACAGACAACGAGGTCATACCATACTCATCGTGGGGAATACCACCGAGTTCAGGGCTCTTGCCGGTGAAGAAGGACTTCCAGAAAGGAGCACCACGCTTCTTGGCGTGTTCAGTAGCCCAGTCAACAAGTCCAGCGGTGTTCTCATCAGGACCCATAAACAAGATCTCACTAGATCCGTACTTATCAACAATAGCATCCTTGATACCAGGTGTGACGCCAGGAAGCAACAAGTCGAGAATAGCATCAATGTACTTTTGGAAAGCCTGAGTGGCCTTGTCTTGATGCTCGTTATTGAGCAGAATAACACCCTTGGCACCGCCTTCAGGAATATCCTTGTTCTTTCTCTGTTGAGTATTGGCAAGATTGTAGTTTTCGTCGAACAACGAACGGGCATTGATCGAGTAGGCTTCCTTGTTACGGGACTTGACAATACGAATACCGCCTCTGGCAATGTCGCGGAATCTCAAGTGGAATCCACGGAACTCTTGACCCACAACTAAGAACATACCGAACAATGGTTGGGCGTACTCGCTGCTGGGCAAGAAGTCGGGCTTCAAACGGAAAGAGAGAGCCACCTTGGTAGGAGTGTAGAAGTTTGTCTTCAAAACGTGGTTGTTGAATCTCAACAAAGCCTCGAGCACAAGCACTTCGTGGTCGTTAGTAGCAGTACGACGGATAAAGCTCTCAAGCTCCTCAGAAGTCATGACATTCTGGGTCTGAAGACGTTGGTAAGACAGAGTTGGCAAGAAGCCATCACCTTCGCCATGAGACTGCACATAATGGTCGTTGGCAAACTGCAAATACAGTTGACGAATAACGTCAATGTTAGAGTTGATGATCTCTTGAATGTACTCTCTGGTAAATGTTTCAGAACGGAGTCTTCTCTTCAATCGCTCCAGAACCTCGACGTGAGAGCTGTTGTTGGCATCCAATACACTCATCAAGGTAGTATATTCAGATCCAAGACGATTCAAAAAGTGCGAAACGAAAATGAATCCACAGTGGGCATAAGCAGACTCTTGTAGAGACAAATCGCCCTTGGCAAAGTGGTCCTGGAAGGTGTTTTGAGGAACACAGTACAACAAACTGGCCTCCTTGACAATCTGGTGGATCGAGCTCTCGATAGGAGGGAACTGCTTGAGAGCCTTGAGCTCTTCCAAAGTGCGGGCAGTTTGAGGAGCGTTGGTAGGCACCAAGTAGAGAGACACAATGGTGACGCCGTTGGCGAATTGCTCGACGTACTTTCTAGTCGAAGTCAAGCCGTAGTAGTGGTACAAATCACTCAAGGCAGAGAAATAGCCAGGAGTGGATCCTTGTCTATAACCGATGATGATTCTTCTTTCACGAGATCCATCGACCTCGTAGAGTTCAATAACTGGACCGGTACGACGCACCACCTGGGAAATAATCGACTGGTAGAACATCTTGGTGCGGTCAGTGGCCTTCTCGTAGAAAGCCTTGTCAGAGATCTTGATCAGATCAGTCTCGTTCTCAGAAACAGGCTCCTTTGTAGCAGGGAAGTTACACTTGTAAACAAAGTAACAACGCAAGTTCTGAGCAATGCCAGAGTTATCAATAGCAGCGCCGACAGAACGGAAGGTCTCCAAACGATAGGCGTTCTCAGGGGTCGAGGGAGTCAAGTACTTCTCATCGATACGCTTCTCGTATCTAGGACCGTCAAGATTCGACACACCAGGGGTAGAGGTATCGATGTAGACAGCATGATCCTCAGACTCACGATCCAAACGGATCACGAGCTTCTTGTCGTCTCTAGCATAGGCAGCCACCTTGGCAGCGTAGAGCGAGTGAATATAACTGACAATGCTGTCAATGGACTCGGTAGCAAAGTACGAGTCGTCGATTCCAAGGTTGTTGTAGAACCACTGCGAAGGTGTTAGTAGTTGGTTGGGATGTGCCTCCGGCGGCTGGGGCGCTGCCCCAGACCCCGTTGTGCTCGCTTCGCGAGCGGCGAGGACCGTCAGGGTCTGTGAGGGGTGCAGAGAGGTGCAGCAGAGGGCATCGCTGATCCGGTAATCGGCGGACGCGCTTGTATGCACAAACGCACCAGCTTATACGGCATCGTCGATGATACCACGCGAACGGCAAATTGCTACTGTTCACGCCAGAAGCCCAAGGCCACAAACAGAAATATTAATCGCCGTGGTCGAATAAGAAATTTGAACTTTCAATTTCAATTTCAATTTCAAATTTTTCACTGACGATTGTTTCAGAGGCCCAAGTGCGTGTCGCTTGAAGCCGATTCTGTTGCAGGGGCAGCTGCCCTTGTGCTGCAACCCTCCGTACCCTTGTGCTCTTTCCTTGTGGCCATCCAAATCACCTCCTATCGCCTGAGATCCTGGTTCTCCCTTGTAATAAACTCACTTTTGTCTCGTTCTCAATTAACGCTTCAGGAATGAATCCTCTTCTGTCAATCTCGTCCATGACTATACCTGTTAGTACCGCATTCTGACTCCTAGTCTTCTTCTCTTCTCACTCCAACTCTCTCTTCTCTATGTATCCTCATGTATTCTCCAGTTCTTCTCCCACCCGCAACTCCTGCGAAGCAGGAGCAACGGGGTCTGGGGCAGCGCCCCAGCCGCCGGAGGCACCAACCTCACCCGAAGGAAACAGACCCATGTACTGAATAATACTTACCACTCTCGAGCTGAGTCTCTTTGCCCTCAAAGGCAGCAGAGTTGTATCCGGAACCCTCGTCAGAGGTGATGATACGGGCCTTGTGATGGCCATGGCCGTCGGGCACAGATAAACCACCGTGTTTGGAGCCGTGGCCCAAGTTGCGATGCGAGTGGTGGTGGCCAGTAACACCGGCCTCGTCAAGAACAGCAGCTAATGGGGAAACCATTGTAGATTCAAGTTGTATGTCTTTTGTGGTGTGTAATTAATAAATAAAGGCTTGTTGTTCGACAGTGAAATCAAAGTCCAAGTCAAGTCAAAGTCCAAGTCAAAGTAATCGAGATGTGGAAGAGGTAGTAGTAGAACTGATAAGAAGGTAAACAGCAGCGATATGCGTGCAATAAATAAATCTAGTCAAGTCAAGTCGAGTATTAGCAGTAGTAAATACAAGACAATCAATCAACCAGCTTGAGTGTTGTTTGAGATTCAATCAGAAGTCAAAGAAAGAAAACAGAAAATCAGACAAAGTCCTCGAGCAATCCTTGTGTTATATATACTTTTTCCAGTTAGCCTTTCTAACTGTTTGTTATATATTTCTATATTTTATTTTTATTTTATTTTTATCAACAAACGCATCACAAGTGTGTTCCCCGATGATCAGTTTTGGCGGGACGTGGGCTAGGGTATGGCCTATGGGGGCAGTTGCCGTTTTAATAGCTACTTTGGGCTGGATCTGGCCGGCGCTTGAAATGCGGAGGCAGGCATTCCAGGGGGTGAAACCTGCTAGCAGCTTTTGCGACTGATCGCTCTATCCACTAAAGGGAATATACATACAATCTTAATACGCAGATGGTTTATTCGGGTCCAGCGGCACCAGCTCTCAAACGGCCCTGACCTATGGCTTAGACCAGACCAACGAGACCACTCCAGACGGGACCTGTGACCTGTAACGGCATCTGGGGCGGGTCAGCGGGTACTGGCGGCAGTTACCAGATGCAGGACATCTGCGGCAGGCACTTACGAGTGAAATTCAAGAAGTGGCTCCTTCTGCATGTCGAAGCAGACGCACAGCTGGCTAGCTAGCCAGCAGTCAGTGGTCACCAGCCAGCGGCCAGCGGCAGCCAGCAGAAGCAGTTGCCATTGTCAGTTGCCAGTTGCTAGTTCCAGTTGCCAGTTGCCAGTTACCAGTTAGCCAGACGGCAGAAGTTACGCAAATGCGTTGTCAGATCTGGCTCGTGTTCATCTTATTACCAGGGGCGACAAAGTCTGACAAGATCTGACAAGGCCTACAAGCCTGACAGGGCCCGATAAGGTCCTACTCTGCTATCTCCCAGAGCCCCCCAGCTTCCAACTAACCGCTCCTCGACCTCCAACTCCACAACCTCAAAGCCCATTGCCGCGCTGTTTTACTTTACTTCCCAGCACTACCTTCTCGCTATGAACTGTCCCCAACACCAGCCATGGTCCACCCCCTGAATAACTAACTCTATTGCCGCCGTTCGACTCAGCCTGGCTATCCCCGCAAAAACCTGCCAGCAGGTACAAATGCCGCTGCAGCGTTGCCTAAACCGTCGCTACAATCATCCCGTCATGTGCAGATCTTGCGTGATGGGGTTTGTCCGTTTATATTCCCCGTTTGAGCTAGCTCCCTAACCGCCGAAGCTGCATTACAATACGCGGCAGCGTGGGCAACATGTAATGAATGTAATCAAACTTCGAAGAAGACAATGTTAAAATGTTCGAGTCTGTGGGGAGGTGGCCGGTGCCTCCGGCGGCCGGGCTCTGCCCGGACCCGTGGCTCGCTTCGCTCGATATGCTCGATATGCGGCGGTCTCCACTGGAGCAATTATGGCGCAATAGAGCGTCAGGCTGGTTGCTGGTCGGCTAACGCCAGGCAGCAAGCATGACCAGCGAGGTAGTAGTCTGTTGAATCGCTGCTTTATGTTGGGGGCAGTCAACCCACCTACAGCACAGCCTTCTGCTCATCTCATCTAACCAGATCTAACATTAACATTCTGCCAATATAGTGTGTTAGAACATCCTGCCCCAGTAGCAACGGTTATATAGGTATCGACCCGCAGTTTCTCCTCGAGCGTAGCTCGAGGAGCCACGGGGTCTGGGGCGCAGCCCCAGCCGCCGGAGGCACACCCACACCCACACCCACACCTACACCCAACATTCTCTCCCGTGAAGAAAGAGGACCCCAACTGCCATTCACGGCATGTTTGGCTGGCTGGATGGACGGATGGAGGATACCCCACAGTCGCACCCCACACATCGCGATGCGATGCCCCACGCTCGTTCCGATCAACCGTTACATGGCTGCATGCAGGTCTCGACGGCGGTTAAACCGCTGTTAGCTTCGCGATAGATGTTCGACGGCGATGCACAGCGCGGGGTAAGCGTGGAAATAGACAGATGCCACGGCGGTTGAAAATATTTTCAGCCTGCTTCTCGATACATCGAAAAGGGCCGGGATCAGTTCCCTTTCTCGCTGAAACACGGCAACCGACGTTCTCGTCCCCAACGCTGCCACACACGTGTGTTCGATGTCTCGTTTCTTACATTTCATTACATTTCTCAACCCACTCCGCACTCCCCTCCCCCGCTGCCCGCATCCCCGGGTCATCTGACCCCAGCCCGCATGCACACGGACCCTGTGCCGGAGTCCCTGCATAGACCCGTGCTCAGGTGTAGACCTGCCTCCGGCGGCTGGGGCTCCGCCCCAGACCCCGTGGCTCCTCTCGCTCCGCTCGAGTCGTGGGACCGCCGAATTTATCTCCCCCGGGTGCCCTGTGCCTCCGGCGGCTGGGGCTCTGCCCCAGACCCCGTGGCTCCTCTCGCTCCGCTCGAGTCGTGGCTGGGACCATAGCGTAATATCCTGCGAAGCAGGAGCAACGGGGTCTGGGGCATAGCCCCAGCCGCCGGAGGCAGCCAGTTCCAGTGTGAACCTCCTGCGAAGCAGGAGCTACGGGGTCTGGGGCGCAGCCCCAGCCGCCGGAGGCAACTGACACCTGTGTATTAATAAATAAGATCATTAGAGGGCTCGGATGACGGCGGCGATGGCCAGTGCGCAGCGGTTCAGGGACGCGGTGAACGATTGCAGGTCTATTGTGCGGAGGGAGGGGTCTTTGCTGCTTCGTGTTTCGAGCCACAGCATGCGTTTGGCGTGGCCGGCGTTCAGCTCGTCGAGGAGGCGTTTCTTGTCGCGTGCGCTCTGGGGGCCGTGGAAGACGGTGAAGCAGTCGAGGATCAGCTGGTAGATGGCCGCTAGTGTGTCCACTTCGTTGACGACGACCGCTTTGCCCGGCACGCACTGCACCAGACTGAGCATGGAGTTCATAGTCAGCAGGCTCTCGCTCTCTAATTGTTGATGTTGATGTTGATGCTGTCGCGCTTGTCCTTCTGGTGTGCCTTGTGATCCAGATAGTGGATGCGTCTGTTCGAAGTGGATGTATGCTGTCCAGTATTTCTGTAGGTTGTGTGGTAGTGCTGTGGCCCAGCCGAGACGCATGATCAGGTTCGTGGGAATGTTTCGTAGGCGTTGCTTGTTTATAGCTTCTGTGTCCAGTCTGTTAGCTCGGAAGTCGACTAATGATCCCAGCAGCACCGAGTATTTCCAGCTGTCTTGCATGAATATTCGTGAGATGTCTTCCAGCACAGAGTATATATAGTTCGTTTTTCCAGGCGCTAATAGATCTTTTTGTTTAAGTAGCAAGCTCAGCAGTCTAGATCGAAGGTCTAGTGACTTGCGGCTGCATTCTATTGGTCGGAGCATGACTTGGCCTGTAGTCGAGAAGCTGTTCTGGCTGCCTTGGCTGGCCTGGCTGGATTGACCCGCTTGACTCGACGGCACAGCCACCTCGAGATCCTCCTCATCATAGTCGGCTATCTCGTTTGGGAACACTGGTGAGTACTTCAATCTGCCACCGGGTTCGATTGTTGCAAATATAGCATCGAAGATAGACGAGTCCGTCACGGGCTCTAGCCATTCCCGGATAATTGTATCGCTCTCGGTACCGTTTCCCTTCTCGAGCTCGAAATCCTTCTCCAGAAGCTCTATCACAAACGTTAAAAACTTCTCCCATTGCGTCCATCTCGTCTGATATCGGGTGTCGTCAACAGTGGAACATGTGAACGCCCATCCAATCATATCCCATATGCTTTTAGCGTCGGCGAAAATGCTCGTCTCTATATACCCGGATGTGTCGAGGGTCTGGCGTTTATCCTCAAACGGGGTCCATGACGGTGGTTCTGACGACAGTCTCGAACCTGGTTCACTCTTCCTGACACCCCTCGTATCTTCGGTTCCGCCCTTATTCCCAGTCGACTTTTTATTCGGCCTTTTATTCAGTGTTGCACGAGCTGCCTGCGGGCTTGTCAAATACGCATTGGTATAATTGACTCTGGTCTGTGTTCTGGCGAAATGGCGGGTTCGAGCAACCTCGACCGGCACAAACACGTTTCTGAACTGTCTATACTGCCAGTCAATCTCAGACACCTCTCTCGCTGCCAAAGGTTCTGCTCCAGTCGCCCCATCTATCCCGTCAACCTCTCTTGTTCTCTCCTGATTTTTCTCCTGGTCTCTTTGCGATTGTGCCAGACCTTCAACAACAGCCTGACCCCTCTCGAACCTCCAATTGGCTATCATCTGTAGCAGTCTGAGACTCTGAGTAGACACCAGTCCCGACACCAGCATAGACTGTATTCCTCCAACGTGCACCAGCTTATGCGCTGGCAGGCCCAGCAGATGTGTCACCTCAGTAGGCAGTATTGCCAGTGCTACCAACAGATTTAAATGACCCACGGCCGGCAATTTCAATTGCGGGTACCATGACATCAAGGCCACTTCTATGGCTCTGACAAACAACCCAGCCCGTCCAATGGACTCAGCAGACTGATCTATGCCATACCCGCTCTCGAGTCGCGACGTCAGCCAGATCCCTGGAAACAGGTCTTCCTCTGGCGCATCCATGGCTCTCACAGTACCACTAATACTTCACTGTTGGCGACAAACATCGAATCTCTCGCACCAGCCCGCATCATTCTCGTTGCGGCTGAAAAATCACGTTCGCACGCGTCTTTCATGATATGCAGGTACTAATTAGAACCTGCAGCATGCTTCTCCCCCTGAATCTGGTGCTTGGGGTGGTGGGTTTGCCTCCGGCGGCTGGGGCTGCGCCCCAGACCCCGTGGCTCTTCGAACGAAGTTCGAAGAGGGCGTCGGGTGGCGGTAGAGTGCTGTTTTTGTGGCTCTATGACGGTATTCGACTAGCATGTGAAGAGTGCTACGCTGTATCTGGTGCAATACTTAGGTTCTGGTACCTTCTTTGTGTTTATATATGTTTGTGTGGCAATACTCCAATCAGACCAGCTGGAGTGAGAGCTGCGATGCTATGGAAAAAGAAAAAAAATAGCGACCTGGATTAAGCTGCTGAATGGCTGTCAACCACCGTCTGGGTTCTAGTTATGCCTATGCCACTTAGCTGGTATAATCTACGTATCCTGAGTAGACAGGAAGATGACCAAACTGCACCCCGTCAGGAGGTCAAAGGACACAAAATGCTCACTAGGATTCCCTCGAACATACTGGCAAAAAATCAATATTCACATGTCCTCCCTCGCACCTCACAGACCCAGGCATCATAGCCGAAAGACTGCCGATGCAGGAGCCAGTCCCTGCATTTTAGAGGTAGACGCAGCTGCAGACAGCCCATCTCGTACCACTCTCTGTCCCAAGTCATAGACAACACAGAACCCGTGTCAGCCGACTCACAAGCTCGAAACTTCCCTCCTCTTCCAGCACACTCTCCCCTCTTCCAAACCCCCTCTCCACAGCCCCTCTCTCCCCTCCCCAGACCAACCAACCCCCAAACCGCTCGCGAAGCGAGCACAACGGGGTCTGGGGCAGCGCCCCAGCCGCCGGAGGCAAACCCCTCCCCCTCCCCCAGAATCAGCTGGAACGAGCTGGAAGCAGACAGTAGGCCCGAGTCGCGGCCGGAGCGGCCTGCAGGATGCAGATGGAACGTTGTAGAAGCGGGTCGGCTTGGGGGGTGCAGCCGCAGGGAAATTTTTCACTGAGGCTCGTTTGTAGGAATATATTAACAGGGCGAATCGCTGACTATTGCAGAATTTTTCTTGTTTTCCTCTCTTTACTAGATTGCTAGTGGAACCAGTGGGAATAGAACGAAGTATTGGAGCCTTTTTTAGGAGTCATTTTTTCATTGTTATCTTCAATCCCCTTTGTACATAATAACTTTTTTGTTCGGACTCAGGAAATTTTTCATTGATTTCTGTTAACCGGTTTATTTATTATTAATTCTCAAAAATAATGTTGGCTGCTAGATTTGCTGCCCGTCGTGGGCCTGTCACTTCTCGTTTGGCCACTTCTACTTTGGCCACTTCGACTTTGATGAAGCGTTTCAATTCCAATGGCAAGGTTCAAGGATCCGTCATTGGTATTGATTTGGGTACCACCAATTCTGCTGTTGCCATCATGGAGGGCAAGATTCCCAAGGTCATTGAGAACTCTGAGGGTGCTCGTACCACTCCTTCCGTTGTTGCTTTCACCAAGGAAGGTGAGCGTTTGGTTGGTGTCCCTGCCAAGCGTCAAGCTGTCGTCAACCCTGAAAACACTTTGTTTGCCACTAAGCGTTTGATTGGTAGAAGATGGGAAGACAAGGAGGTCCAAAAGGATTTGGATCAAGTTCCTTACAAGATTGTCAAGCACTCCAATGGTGATGCTTGGTTGGAAGCCAGAGGTGAGAAGTACTCTCCTGCTCAAATTGGTGGTTTCGTTTTGAACAAGATGAAGGAGACTGCCGAGGGATATCTTGGCAAGCCAGTTAAGAACGCTGTCGTCACTGTTCCTGCTTACTTCAACGATTCTCAACGTCAAGCTACTAAGGATGCTGGTCAAATTGTTGGTTTGAACGTTTTGCGTGTTGTCAACGAACCTACCGCCGCTGCTTTGGCTTACGGTTTGGACAAGACTGAAGACAAGGTCGTCGCTGTTTTCGATTTGGGTGGTGGTACTTTCGATATCTCCATCTTGGAAATCCAAAAGGGAGTTTTCGAGGTCAAGTCCACTAATGGTGATACTCACTTGGGTGGTGAAGATTTCGATATTGCCATTGTTCGTTTCTTAGTCGACAAGTTCAAGCAAGACACTGGTATTGATCTTTCTGGTGACCGTATGGCCATTCAACGTATCCGTGAAGCTGCTGAGAAGGCCAAGGTCGAGTTGTCTTCTACTGTCTCCACTGATATCAACTTGCCATTCATCACTGCCGATGCCTCTGGTCCTAAACACATCAACGTCTCTATCAGCCGTTCTCAATTCGAAGGTTTGGTCGACGGTCTTATCAAGAAGACTATCGACCCTGTCAAGAAGGCTCTCAAGGACGCTGACATGACTTCCAACAACATCAATGAGGTCATTCTCGTTGGTGGTATGTCCAGAATGCCCAAGGTCATTGAGACTGTTAAGAGCTTGTTCGGCCGTGAGCCCAATAAGTCTGTCAACCCTGATGAGGCCGTTGCTATCGGTGCTGCCATTCAAGGTGCTGTTTTGGCCGGTGAGGTCCAAGACGTTCTTTTGCTCGATGTCACTCCTCTTTCTCTTGGTATTGAGACCCTTGGCGGTGTTTTCACCCGTTTGATCAACAGAAACACCACCATCCCCACCCGCAAGGGCCAAGTGTTCTCCACTGCCGCCACTGGTCAAACCTCTGTTGAGATCCGTGTGTACCAGGGTGAACGTGAACTTGTCCGCGATAACAAGTTGATTGGTAACTTCACCTTGTCTGGCATCCCACCAGCCGCCAAGGGTGTTCCTCAGATTGAGGTCACCTTCGACATTGACGCTGACGGAATCATCAACGTCTCTGCCCGTGATAAGGGTACCAACAAGGACGCCTCCATCACTGTTGCTGGTTCTTCTGGTTTGTCTGACTCTGAGATCGAGAAGATGGTCAACGACGCCGAGAAATACAAGGAACAAGATATGGCCCGTAAGGAGTCTGTTGAGACTGCCAACCGTGCCGACTCTATCTGCAACGAAATCGACAACTCGCTCTCCCAATACAAGGAGCAACTCAACAAGGATGATGTTGACAAGCTCAGCGCCAAGATCACCGAACTTCGTGAGCTTGTTGCCAAGGCCCAATCTGGTGCCGACGCTGTCTCTGTTGAGGACTTGAAGGCCAAGACCGACGAGGTCCAAAACGAGTCGCTCGACGTCTTCAAGAAGATCTACGAGGACAAGGCCCGTAACAACACCTCTTCCTCCGAGGAGCCCAAGCCCGAGGACAAGCAATAAGCGAGCAGCTGAATAACTAATCACACCCTGGACACTCGCTCGTCCAGGGGCTTAAAATTACTGCCCCTTCATTGTTTGTTTCTAGTCACGATTTATTATTTGTTTATATATAGCTGTCACTCCGTTCTCCCATAAACTTGTACATAGAGAAATAGCCTTTACTACTACTACCCTTAATTCTGCCTCCGGCGGCTGGGCTCACTGCAGTTTCCAAAGCTCCAGCAGGGGTTCCTTGCGGTTACAGGGCTCTATAGACATTCAGGACGACTTCCGCTGAAGTTTTCTAACTCCAGCTGGGGTATTGCAGGTTTCAAGCACAGTTTCAGTCCCCGTAGAACCCCAGGAGAAGTCCATCAGAATCCGAGCAAAACCCAGCAAAGCCTTAGGAGAACTCCAAAAGTTCATCCAACAGAACTACGGTGTCGCTTACTCCCAACACGGCACTGAGTTCTGCTGGGGTTGCGTTCTGCTGGCGCTCTTCTGGGAGTTCTTCTGGCGCTGTCCTAGAGTTTTGGCGTTTTGCAGGCGCTATGCTAGGGTTTTGGCGTTTTGCTGGCGCTCTGCTGGGAATTCCGCTGGCGCTGTGCTAGAGTTTTGGATTTCTGCTGGAATTCTCCTGGCGTTCTGCTGGAATACTGCTGGAATTTTGGAATTCTGGTGGAATACTGCTGGAGTTCGGGAATTCTGCTGGAGTTCCGCTGGAATTCTTCTGGCGTTTTGGAATTCTCCTGGCGTTCTGCTGGAATTCTGCTGGAGTTTTGGAATTCTGCTGGTGTTCTGCTGGAATTCTGCTGGAATTCAGCTGTGGTTTTGGATTTCTGCTGGAATTTTGCTTAGGGTTTTGGAATTCTGCTAGAGTTCGGCTGGAAATCTGCTTCAGCTTACCCAACCCCGCTAGAGGCATGTTGGGAGTTTAAAACTCGTCAGTTAAAGGTTGCAAATTTCCTTATAACCCCTATATTGCGATGTATTGTTTTCAGAATTCAGGAAGAACTTCAAAACCCCAGTAGAATCTAGCAGAATTCCAACAGAACTTCAGCAGAAATCCAAAACCCCAGCAAAAATCCAGCATAACTCCAGCAGAATTCCAAAACTCCAGTAAAATTCCAGCAGTAATCCAGCAGTAATCTAAAAACCCCAGCAGAACTCAACCAGAAATCCAAAATTCCAGCAGAATTCCAGCAGAATTCCAGCAGAACCCCAGCAGTAATCCAAAACTCCAGCAGAACCCCAGCAGTAATCCAAAACGCCAGCAGAATTCCAGCAGAATTCCAAAACGTCAGCAGAATTCCAGCAGAACTCCAGTAGAAATCCAAAACGCCAGCAGAATTCCAGCAGAACTTCAGCAGAAATCCAAAAGCCAGCAGAAATCCATCAAAATCCCAGCAGAATTCCAAACCCCGAGCAAAATTCCAGCGGAATTCCAGCAGAAATCCAACACCCCAACAGAATTACGGCAGAATTCCAGCAGAATTCCAGCAGAACTGAATTCCAGCACAACTTCAAAACCCTAGCTGAACTTCGGCTAAGGTTTTTGTAGTTGTCGAAACCGCAGCAGAGCCCTGAGTTTTTGCTGTGGGGTTTTGGAATTCTGCTGGCGTTCTGCTGGAATTCTGCTGGAATTTTGGATTACTGCTGGCGTTCTGCTAGAATTCTGCTGCAGTCCTGCTGGAATTCTGCTGGGGTTTTGGAATTCTGCTGGAGTTCTAGTGGAATTCTGCTGGCGTTCTGCTGGAGTTTTGCATTTCTGCTGGTGTCCTGCTGGAATTTTGCTGGAGTTTTGGAATTCTGGAGCTCTGCTGGAATTCTGCTGGTGTCCTGCTGGAATTTTGCTGGAGTTTTGGAATTCTGCTGGTGCCCTGCTGGAATTCTGCTGGAAGTTGGCAGCAGTTCTCCCAACCCCAATAAAGGCATGTTGGGAGTTTAAAACTCTTCAATTAAAGGTAGCAAACTCCTTGTAACCCCCATATAGCTATATCTTAATCTCAGATTTCCAGCAGAACTCTAGCAGAACTTCAACCGAATTCCAAAACCCCAGCAAAATTCCAGCAGAATTCCAGCAGAACACCAGCAGAACACCAGCAGAAATCCAAATCTCCAGCAGAATTCCAAAACCCTAGCACAATTCCAGCAGAATTCCAGCAGAACTACCAGCAGAATTACAAAACCCTAGCAAAATTCCAGTAAGGCTCCAGCAGAATTCTGGAACATCAAAATCCTAGCATAATTCTGCTGGAGTTCGGCTGGGTTTTGAAATTCTGCTGGAATACTTGCTGCTGGAATTCTGCTAGGGTTTTGGAATTCTGCTATGGAGTTCTGCTAGGGGTTTGGAGTTTTGCTGGTGCTGTACTAGGGTATTAGAGTCTTGCTGGCGCTCTGGTACGAGTTCTGCCGGCACTCTGCTAGTGTTCTGGGTTTTTGCTCGCGCCCTGGTGGGAGTTTTGCCGGCGCTCTGCTAGGGTTTCGGCGTTTTCTGGCGCTCTGCGGGGAGTTCCGCCGGCGCTGTACTAGAGTTTTGGCGTTTTTCTGGCGCTGTGCTGGGAGTACTGCAGGCGCTGTACTAGAATTTTGGCGTTTTTCTGGCGCTGAGCTGGGAGTTCTGCAGGCGCTGTACTAGATTTTTGGTGGTTTTCTGGCGCAGTACTAGAATTTTGGCGTTTTTCTGGCTGTATTCTGCGTAGGTTCTGCGTCGGCAAAGCCGTATTCCGCGTAGGTATATACTCGATATCCCCGTTTCTGCGTAGGCACAGCCGTACATGTGTACACGAAATCCCCGTTTCCGTGCACGCATGTACACGAAATCCCCGTTTCCGTGCACGCATGTACTCGATATCCCCGTTTCCGTGCACGCATGTACTCGATATCCCCGTTTCCGTGCACATGTGTGTACGATATCTCCGTTTCTGCGTAGATACAGCCGTACATTTGTACACGATACCCCCGCTATCTCCCTTTTTGAGAGAGTTGATTCCTGTTATCAGCTGGTAATTAAGCCACAATCTTGGTGATTACCACGTAATTAAGTGGACTCTGATAGCACAGGTCATTTCTTGTTTCTTCTACGCCGTAACCGTGGATCCAATTAGGCAACGTGCCTGCACGTCATTCATAGTGGTAGCCGAAAATGGCAAGATCCAAGACGATTTTCATATAATGGCTGGAGTTTTAAAAACTTTGTAAAGCCAGAATTCCAGCAGAATTCCAGCAGAAATCCAGCACCCCAGAAGAACTCCGGCAGAACCCTAGCAGGATTCTCTAGTAGAGCTTCAAAATTTTAGCGGAACGCCAGCTAAGCTTATTTTCGTCCTCGAAACCAGGCACAAGTGAAACCCTCGACCGTGAGATCGCAAGTCGAGTCCTGGGTTTTTAGTTGAATTCTGCTAGGCTTCTGCTAGGGTTTTGGATATCTCCTGGAAGTCTGGCAGAGCGCCAGCGGCACCCATGCCAGCAGAAAAACTCCAGCGGTGTTCCAGAGTTCCAGCATAATTCCAAAATCCCTAGCAAAATTCCAGCAGAATTCCAAAACCCCTAGCAAAATTCCAGCAGAATTCCAAAACCCTAGCAGAACCCAGCAAAATTCCAGCAGAATTCCAGCAGAACATCAGCAGAAATTCTGCTGGCGCTGGGAGTTCTGCTGGCACTCTGCTAGGGTTTTGGCGTTTTGCTGGCGGTCTGCTGGCGCTGTACTAGAATTTTGGTGATTTTCTGGCGCTCGGCTGGGAGTGCTCTAGAATTTTGGTGATTTTCTGGCGCCCGACTGGGAGTACTGCTGGCACTGTACTAGAATTTTGGTGTTTTTCTGGCGCTCGGCTGGGATATCCCCGTTTCCGTGCACATGTATGTACGATATCCCCGTTTCCGTGCACATGCAGTACTAGATTTTTGGTGTTTTTCTGGCGCTGTGCTGGGAGTACTGCTGGCGCCGTACTAGAGTTTTGGCGTTTTGCAGGCGCTGTCCTAGATTTGCTGGCGCTCGGCTGGGAGGTCTGTTGGCGCTGTACTAGAGTTTTGGCGTTTTGCAGGCGCTATGCTAGGGTTTTGGCGTTTTGCTGGCGCTCTGCTGGGAATTCTGCTGGATTTTTGCTGGAGTTTTGGAAATCTGCTGGAGCTCTGCTGGAATTCTGCTGGGGTTTTGGAATTCTGCTGGAATTTTGGATTACTGCTGGATTGCTGCTGGAATTCTGCTGGAATTTTGGAATTTTGGATTTCTGGTGGCGTTATGCTGGAGTTCCGCTGGAGTTTTGGATTTCTGCTGGAGTCCCGCTGGAATTCCGCAGGCGTTCTGCAGGAATTCTGCTGGAGTTTTGGAATTCTGCTGGAATTCTGCTGGAATTCTGCTAGAGTTCTACTGGATTTCTGCTGAGTTTTGGATTTCTACTGGTGCTCTGCTGGAATTCTGCTGGAATTTTGCTGGAGTTTTGAATTTCTGCTGGAGTTCTGCTGGATTTCTGCTGGAGTGCTGCTGGGATTCTGCTGCAGCTCTCCCAACCCCAGTAGAGGCATGTTGGGAGTTTGAAACTCTTCAGTTGAAGGATGCAAACTTCCTGTAACCCCTATATAGCGATGTATCAATTCCAAAATTTCAGCATAACTCCAGCAGGATTCCAAAACCCGAGCAGAATTCCAGAAGAACTCGAGCAGAATTCCAAAAATCCCAGCAGAATTCCAGCAGAACACCAGCAGAACACCAGCAGAACACCAGCAGAATTCCAGAACCCCATCAGAATTCCAGCAGTACCCCACCAGAAATCCAAAATTCCAGCAGAATTCCAGCAGCAATCCAGCAGTAATCCAAAATTCCAGCAGAATTCCAGTAGAACGCCAGCAGGATTCCAAAACCCGAGTAGAATTCTAGCAGGACTCCAGCAGAAATCCAAAACCCCAGCAGAACTCCAGCAGAATTCCCGCAGAGCACCTGCAGAATTCCAAAACTCCAGCAAAAATCCAGCAGAATTCTAGCAGAATTCCATAACCCCAGCAGAATTCCAGCAAAATTCCAGCAGAGCACCAGCAGAGTTCCAAAACTCCAGCAGAAATCCAGCAGAAATCTAGCAGAATTCCAAAACTCCAGCAGAAATCCAGCAGAACTCTAGCAGAATTCCATAACCCAGCAGAATTCCAGCATAATTCGAGCAGAGCGCCAGCACATCTGCAAAACACTAGCAGAACCAGAGCAGAGCGAAACCCCAGCAGAGCGCCGGCAGAACTCCCAGCAGAACTCCAGCAGAACTCCAGCAGAACTCCAAAACTCCAGCACAACGCTAGCAAAATTCCAATACCCTAGCTGGGCGCCAGCAGAACGCCAGCAGAGCACCAGCAAAACTCGAAAACCCTAGCGAACGCAACAGAACGCCAACAGAACACCAACAGAACCCCAACAGCAGAACTCCAGAAGCCTAGGAGAATTCCAGCAGAATTCGAGCAGAGCTCCAGCGACGGTACTAAATTTTTGGTGTTTTTCTGGCGCTCGGTGTACTAGATTTTTGGTGTTTTTCTGGCGCTCTGCTGGGAGTACTGCTGGCGCTGTACTAGATTTTTGGTGTTTTTCTGGCGCTACTGCTGGGATATTCCCGTTTCCGTGCACATGTGTGTACGATATCCCCGTTTCCGTGCACATGTATGTACGATATCCCCGTTTCCGTGCAAATGTATGCGTACTGCTGGCGCAGTACTCTCAACCGAGCGCCACAGCGCCAGCAGTGCTCCCAGCCGAGCGCCAGAAAAACACCAAAAATCTAGTACAGCTCCAGCAACATCCCAGCCCAGCGCCAGAAAAACACCAAAAATCTAGTACAGCGCCAGCAGTGCTCCCAGCACAGCGCCAGAAAAACACCAAAAATCTAGTACCGCGCCTGTAGTACTCCCAGCCGAGCGCCAGAAAAACACCAAAAATCTAGTACCGCGCCTGCAGTCCTCCCAGCCGAGCGCCAGAAAAACGCCAAAAATCTAGTACAGCTCCAGCAGCATCCCAGCCCAGCGCCAGAAAAACACCAATATTCTAGCGCCAGCTGTGCTCCCAGCACAGCGCCAGAAAAATACCAGAAATCTAGTACAGCGCCAGAAAAACACCAACAATCTAGTACGGCGCCAGCAGTACTCCCAATCAAGCGCCAGAAAAACACCAAAAATCTAGTACAGCGCCAGCAGTACTCCCAGCCGAGCGCCAGAAAACTACCAAAAATCTAGTACAGCGCCAGAAAAACGCCAAAATTCTAGTACAGCGCCAGCAGTACTCCAAAAATCTACCACATACTAGACAATTAATTAGTAAAACGTTAAATTATATATGAGTCGTAAAAAGAAACTTCGGCGGAACTCCAGTAGGGTTTCAAGAGTCTGGCACAACCTGTGTAGCACTTCAGGTCTAATCCCTGCTGTGCTCTGTTTCAAAGGTTGACGTTCTCGGTATACTTGGAGGTGGTTTCTCTTTGCAAGTATGTCTGACTCTAATTCCTCCGCCAGACCTTGTTGCTCCTCTCGATCCGCTCGAGCGAAAATATAGGGATTCTTCGGCGTCTTAATCGCGGAGAGACCGGAATTTATGGGCAATCTCGACGCCCGACTCGAGCGTAGCGAGAGGAGCCACGGGGTCTGGGGCAGAGCCCCAGCTGCCGGAGGCTTTCTCCACACCCATGAAATTCAGGGGAACTACCCCGCTAGTAAAATATTTGGAGTGGGGTAAATGAGCGTGCTGCGTATATTTTAACTTCACCAGATATGATCTGAGAGCAGGTAGTCCAAGGAGTTGGATCTATATAATTTGGAGGGAAAGGGATAAAGAACTGAGTATTTCGTTTGAAAACCAGATGAGACCAGATTATGCCAGGTGCCACTATCACATCGTTGCCGATAGAGCTGCTGATAAAGATATTCGAGCATGCCCAGCAAACCAGTGAGCATTTGACAGATGGGCTCAGTCAGACATGTTCCAAGCTACGCCAGGCCAGTATGGATAATATGCTATGGGCGGTCAAATGCACCCCCATTCTAGAAATTGCTCGGTTTAGTACTGCCGAGATCGATGCCGTTGAGAATTTTCGCGACCTATTTTTTGCAGAACGAAAGATAAGTCGTAAAGTCTGGCAACTGCTTGATACAATTGTATATGGCGGTCTGAATTTGGAGCAGCAGAAAGATCAATATGAGGCTGGAAACGTGACATATGAACTGTTCAGTCTCATTACGAAGATATCTGAGCTGGGAGACCTGGCTCTTCCAACGCTGTATAATATATATCACCATCGTCTACGGACTGGTGAAACGACTCTGTCTCACAGATATTATGCCATGGTCAGCTTGCGTGTGGCGCTTTGTTCGAAAGGTTTAATGCAATTAATGGATATTGCTGAGTATATTGATAATAAGCCTGGAACCTACAATGGACTGAAGGACTATAAACCAATTGATCTAGCACTGGCCATGAATTGGATGCAGTTTGTGGACATGAATGGCAAGATTCATGCCTTTTACTCCAACTCCACTGTGACAGATGTAGCTGTGTTTGTGAAAGAGAATAGGAAAAGTGCCTCAACTAGGGACACTCTAAACTGTTTAAGTGAGTACTTTATTCGATGTTTAAGCTCAGATTTGGATTTGAAGAGCTTTGTCCATAACTCAGTGCCGTTTTTTATCTCTGCTGCATATGCCTATTTTGCTGAGAAAATAGGTCTAAAGCCGTCAGTTATAGCAGTCCCTTACTGGACTGTAGTTGTATTTAAAGACGAGGAGACAGTTTCATTGTCCAGATGGCCAGAAATCATTACGCGAAACGAGCCTGAAGCACCACAAATTGATAAACTGGTAGCAGTGGACATTATAAATAATTATCGAACTCGAAATATGAGCGAAATACCCTATCTATCACAAATGGTGGTGCAGAATCCATACCGAGACTCTCGAGATATTCTAAGAGACATGGTTAAATGCATCTATGTAAAATACACAGGAGAGATACCCAGCGACCCTGCCATTAGACGACAGTGGTTATATTTCAGCGATATCTTTGTACATCTATTCAATACGCCACGGATAAAAGCCACTGATTTTGAATTTAGCGATTCTATTTTCCAGTCCATTGTCTTACAAAAGTACTGCAACCGAAGGAGACTACAAACAACACTCGATCCCTCAGACAACCGTTTAGATTATAACACCATTCCACCTGTAATTAATGCCCTACTTGAAAACGAAAATGTTGAGGTTCGCCGTAGGTCGGATCCACCAGAAATGGACTTGAAATTCCACATCGGGGACGTTGTATACAAAGCTGGTAACAAGTCACAACTGCACTTTGTGATCGATTGGTACAAAGGACATCCCAAGTTCCCCAACAGCTTCCCTCACTATCGCGTGCTAAACCTGCAAGGGCGAAAGACCCTCGTTCCCGAGGACAGGCTGGAAGAAGCTGACTCTGACAAAATAGACCCTGCCGCTTTCACCAACATCGTGCTGGGCGAGTTCTTCCTGGGAGCTGAAGACCACCAGCTCATACTCACACGATTCCACAGCCACACCTACCCCGAGAAGTGACCATACCTATCTATTTGCATATCTACTCTATTTATTAAAGCATTCTCACTCATCTTGCGAGGACACGAGTCGTGCGGAGCGAGACGAGCCACGGGGTCTGGGGCAGAGCCCCAGCCGCCGGAGGCTTGTCCCCTCAGACGCTTCCACGAGATACAGGGGTGTCGCCTCCGGCGGCTGGGGCTCTGCCCCAGACCCCGCTGCTCCTCTCGCTCCGCTCGAGTCGGGCGTTGGCGGGTCAGGCAGCGAGGTTGGTGGGCATGGAAGAGGAAGTGTGAATCTAATTAATGCAACTATGGAAGGAGATATTATTATATGCAATTGATCTGTCGGTGAAGAACTGTTGTTTCGCGAATGGCGTATAAATATTGGTTGGGCAAAAAGAGGTGAAGGTGGTTAGTTCCTAGATTATACAGGGGGACAGGCCAGCTGTTGGCGGATGTGTCCCAGGCTTGTGTTGTGGAAGATTTTGACAGCTCGTATCTTGCCCACTTGTACGACGGAACAGAATTGTGGCAGTTTTGCCGCAAGTGATATGATGGCGTGCTCAGCATCTTGGGCGCTGAGTTTGCATCGAAGGCTGTCCGTGAGCTTCGTAATGAGGAATTGCAGAGAATGGCTGGTGGAGATCTGAGAGGGGTCTTTGGATATACTGAGAAGAACCGCAGAAACACTTTCCAGTTGGGCTGTGATAAACCTGTGACGTTTTTCTTCATCGGATAGCTTTGGGGTCAATTCATTAAGTTTTTGCTTAGCACGGATTTTCTCCAGTAAATTGGCGTACGATGTCTTTGGAACAGCCCGGTTTTGCTGCCCGTAGCTGGCAATACTGCTATTGGTGGTTTTACGAAGTGCTTCAAGTCGCTCTGACATGGGTTTCTTCATGTTCAGTTTAGTGGAAGACAAATCAGCGAGAGGCATCCCTAGCAGCGGGTCGCTACTTCCATTAAAGGAAGCTAGTAACCGTTCAAACTTTGCTAGTCTTTGTTTGGAATTGTTGACAACCATTGGAGCACTGATAAGATAGTCTTGATGGTCAGCGTAGTTTGTATCGATGTTGTATGCCAAAGGGTAGATAGCTTTAATCTGACGGAGATGGGCTAATTGCAAAGTAAGACGCGATTGATGCGCCACTCGAGTCTTTAACTTGGCGAAACTCATAGTATTAGAATTACTGGTAGCATAGTAGAAAATAAAGGAAGCGTCAATTGACTTGAAAAGTTGCAAAAGAGATGTGGTTTTCTTAGAGCTCATAGTAACGAATGGAAAAATGTGACGAACGAGTGAAATGAATATAATTAAATACAATGATGAGAGATGAATGATGAGAGATGGAAAACGAGTGTGGTGGAAATAAGAACGATTTTTCACTGTGAAGAATAAATATAGGAAGGTCTCCACAATGGGCAACTGATCGAAATATATATGTATGATCAGATCTTACGCGACGCGTTCTTTATGCACGATTTAATAAAGAGACGCGTCTTTCCTACGCATATCCAGCAGGGCTAGGAGATTAGACTTAAGCTTGAAATGATACAGAAAGAATTCAATCTGAAAGGCGTCTCTGGACAAATATAAGTTTAAATGGGCTAGTTTTATAGTTTGGGTTCGAGGAGAACGATATATTTTTTTTCAATGCCCGTTGCAATCAACTTGGCTCCGCAGAATACGGCTGTGCCTACGCAGAAACGGGGATATCGAGTACGCGGAATACGGCTGTGCCTACGTAGAAACGAGGATATCGAGTACATCTACGCAGAAACAGGGATATCGAGTATATACCTACGCAGAAACGGGGATAACGTGTACACATGTACGGCTGTATCTACGCAGAAACGGGGATATCGTACACACACGGAAACGGGGATATCGTACACACATGTGCACGGAAACGGGGATATCGTGCACACATGTGCACGGAAACGGGAATATCGTGTACACATGTACGGCTGTGCCAACGCAGAAACGGGGATATCGAGTATATACCTACGCGGAATACGGCTGTACCTACGCAGAAACGGGGATATCGAGTATATACCTACGCAGAAAAGAGGATATCGAGAACATACCTACGCAGAAACGGGGATATCGTACACATGTGTGCACGGAAACGGGAATATCGTGTACAAATATACGGCTGTGCCTACGCAGAAACGGGGATATCGTACACACATGTGCACGGAAACGGGGATATCGTACACACATGTGCACGGAAACGGGGATATCGTACATACATGTGCACGGAAACGGGGATATCGTGCAGACATATGCACGGAAACGGGAATATCGTGCAGACATGTGCACGGAAACGGGGATTTCGTGTACAACCTGTTTCCGCGTAGGTAGTACTCGATATCCCCGTTTCTGCGTACCCGTGTACACGATATCCCGAGTACATCTGAACCTGAGACAGCCGGACAAGTGTACTGAATATTACCCTAAACACTACATATCTCCCCATATTCAAAAGTCAACGGATATGCATGATAAGCGGCAGCAGTTCATATAAATAGGGGTCTTGCATATTTCACTCATATCACTTTTCCAACATTACTTCCTCATTTTATCATGACCGATAATCATGGTATTAACCAAGCGGGCTCTATAGAAGAACATGGCAGAGTTGATCAAACCCATGCTGATGTCATTATGGGTGCAAACGCCTTAGATGTGGCTTATCCAAATTCTCCGTTTTTGCAATTCAGTGATTTTCCTGACGAATATTGGGCCAGACAGGATATTCCTCTGTCGACCTATGAACTAAGTTGTATCTTAAGCTACTTCGGAATTTCAGCCGATGACAATAATGCTTCAACAACAAATGGATATATTCAGGCTCGGCGTCAAGTTGATCTCCGCAGTTGTAAGTTTGACGTATTATCTCACTTGAGGCATAATCCAAATAGGAAGGAATTCCTGGTAGGTGGACCTGTCAACTGGACCCAAGAAGCATCCAAAATGTTAGATATTGCCACTCAGCCTAGTTTCCACGCTCACTGCGAGCAGCTGGTTACAAAAAATCCAAATTGGACGGAGGAACAAAAAGCTTACTTTCTTCAATGGACCAAAGCGAGATGGATATTTGAGTTGAAAGCAGCCAAAATCTTGAAAACCTTGACCGATGAACGCTGTGCTTCTGATGCAATCTCTCGGTTTAAAGTATTTCTCAACTCTTCACCATACAAGGACCCCCATCGACTCCTTGATTTTGAGAAATTTGTACGAAGTGGTTATGACTGGAATAGAAGACTATGGTCATACCGCTCTGCTATGATATATCTTCAATTACCAATTTCAGATGTCTTGAATACTCTCGACCGGTTTGACTTGGCACAAACAAACGCAATTGGAGGCCACTTCTATACCGCTACGGAAATTTCGAAGGATACCTTTGTGAAAAACAATGTTTCTGGCTTTATTGAGAAACTTAGAGAGGCTGATAAATTCTTCGAGACAATTCAAGATAAAATTTTATCTCACGAATCAGCTCTTAATCTGTATTACAGTCGTCTTTTAAAGGAAGACAAACCTCGTCCATATGATACTGAGTCCCTGATGCCTAGTGTAATTATGACGATAGCTGAAAACATTATTCAACCAATTATTGCAAGCCGAGGTGAGAAGTGGCATATGGCCTACAGGATAATAGATTCGAATCGGACTACCAAATATTTGCACAGTGATGGGCCGGCTTCTGTTGGCTCACTTGATATTATTCAAATGGACAGTATTCGACGAGTCCAAGGCGATTCTGCTATTCTACTGGCGCTTGTGATTTATTATAAATCTCGAACCAATTTAGACTTGTGCTATGAGAGTCCTCATTGGAATTTGGTCATGGATGAATTACGCTATAACTTGCTTTGTCACAAAGTTAATCATTTCATTGTATCTACTTTCTACGAGACGTTCATAATCGATATCACCGGTTACCGTAACAGCAGATTGACTTACAACTTGTTTCGAGTCAAAAGAGAGTCAAATGAGCCTACTGTTCGAACCACCTTAGCTGCTTATATATTTCAATGTTCTGAAGGCAACCCGCCCTCTGCTCAAGCGCATACTATTATTGAGGCTATGGCAATGGAAGCGAATCCTTTTTCAATCCTTCCTCTTAGAAACAGTCTCGAATTTACCTCGGCGAGGGCAATGCGTGCCAGTAACTTGGCCGAAAAATATAGAAGAAAGATGGAAAATTTGCCAAAGTCGCGCAATACTATGTACCCAATCAGTTTGAACTTGATTGCTCCTCCTCAACTCGAGGTTGCTCCTTCCAGACCGGCTTTGGGTGAACTACTACCAAATGATCCTGATCTCAATTTTGACAGTGCCAAATTATTGTTTAAAACCAAGGAATATGTTGTAGTCTATCTAGCGAGTCATTCTGTTTGTGCTAAGCTCTATCCTAAAAGATTCAAAAATAATCTGAAAAACGAAATAACAACCTACCAGAAATTAAAGCCTCTTCAGGGAACTACAATTCCTCATTTTTATGGAAAAATCAAAGGCACTCGTGGCGCACAGAAGGTAGAGGGGTTCTTTTTTGAAGACTTAAGAGATTATCGCCCAATTTTAGAATTTTTCTACGAGCGGACTTTTGGAATGAAGCTAAGATCAGTTACAAGCGAGTTCGAGCTCAATTGTTTGCGTGAAATAGAGGTGTTACACACCTCCCTCAAGCAACGTTACCAACGCATACATGAGTATAACGTAGTTCATAACAATGTTTGCAGCAGTAGCATTTTGGTTCGAGCTACCAATGATATTATTATAACTGATTTTAATAACAGTTACTCAGCGACCAATGCCAAGGGCCCCCCAACTGAACAAGATTGGGGACAGCTGGCCAGGCTGCTATCGAAACTAGTTCTGACCAAGTGATTTTTTACTCAATGTTCCCTCTCCAAGTCCATTTTCTGCGTAGGTATCCCCGTTATCCCCGTTTCCGTGCATATGTGTGCACGATATCCCCGTTTCTGCGTGGGCACAGCCGTATTCCGCGTAGGTATCTCCCCGTTTCTGCGTAGGTGTGTACTCGATAGTAGGTATGTACTCGATATCCCCGTTTCCGTGCACATGTGTGCTCGATATCCCCGTTTCCGTGCACATGTCTGCACGATATCCCCGTTTCCGTGCACATATCTGCACGATATCCCCGTTTCCGTGCACATATCTGCACGATATCCCCGTTTCCGTGCACATGTCTGCACGATATCCCCGTTTCCGTGCACATGTCTGCACGATATTCCCGTTTCCGTGCACTATCCCCGTTTCGCGTGGATACAGTCCGTGCACATGTGTGCTCGATATCCCCGTTTCCGTACAGCATATCCCCCTTTCTGCGTAGGTACAGCCGTTCATTGAGTAGGTATGTACTCGATAAAACCCTAGCAGAGAGCCATTCTGCTGGATTTTTGGAATTGTGCTGGCGTTCTGCTGGAATTCTGCTGGGGGGTTGGAATTCTGCTGAAATTCTGCTGTGGTTTTGGAATTCTGCTGGAGTTCTGCTGGAATTTTGGTGGTGTTCTGCTGGAATTCTGATCTTCTGGAATTCTGAAACAGATACAACGCTATATCAGGATTACAAAGTTAACTGAAGAGTTTTAAACTCCTAACATGCCTTTATTGGGATTGGGAGAGCTGCAGCAGCGCTCCAGCAGAATTCCAGCAGAACTCCAGCAGAAACCCAGTAGAACTCCAGCAGAACTCCAGCAGAAATCCAAAACTACAGCAGAACGCCAGCAGAATTCCAAAAACTCCAGCAGAATTCCAGCAGGACACCAGCGTAAATCCCAGCAGAATTCCAGCAGGACTCCAGCAGGACTCCAGCAGGATTCCCTGCATTTTCCAAAACTCCAGCAGAAAGCCAGCAGAATTCCAAAACTCCAGCATAATTCCAGCATAATTCCAAAACAGCAGAATTCCAGCAGAACTCTAACAGTACTTCAAAACCCGCAAAAAGCTCAACACAAGTTCTCTTGTATTTTGCCAACATTTTGCAGATATTTTAGTGCAGTTTGGCTGGAGTTCAGTTGGATTTTGAAGATCTGCTGGAATTCTGCTGGAGTTTTGGAATTCCGCTGGAGTTCTGCTGGAGTTCTGCTGGAATTCTGCTGGAGGTTTGGATTCCTGCTGGAATTCTGCTGGCGTTTTGGAATTCTGCTGGTGTCCTGCTGGAATTCTGCTGGCGTTTTGGAATTCTGCTGGAGTTCTGCTGGAATTATGCTGGCGTTTTGGAATTCTACTGGAGTTTTGGAATTCTGCTGGCGTTCTGCTGGAATTCTGCTGGAGTTCTGCTGGAATTCTACTGGAATTCTGCTGGCGTTTTGGAATTCTGCTGGAGTTCTGCTGGAATTCTGCTGGCGTTTTGGAATTCTGCTGGTGTTCTGCTGGAATTCTGCTGGCGTTCTGCTTGGAATTCTGCTGAAATTTTACATCGCTATACAGGGGTTAC
The DNA here is from genome assembly GCA_001939105.2 of Sugiyamaella xylanicola (nom. inval.). NCBI lineage: Eukaryota > Fungi > Ascomycota > Dipodascomycetes > Dipodascales > Trichomonascaceae > Sugiyamaella > Sugiyamaella xylanicola (nom. inval.). Next base: position 172,215 of record MQSX02000025.1, read on the forward strand.
AAGGATTTTGCACCGCTTAACTGAAGAGTTTTAAACTCCCAACATGCCTCTACTGGTGTTGCGAGTGCTGCAGCAGATTTGCTGCCGAATTCTAGCAGAATTCCAAAACCCTAGCAAAACTCCAAGCAGAATTCTAAAACCCAAGCAGAATTCCAGCATGGCACCAGTAGAAATCCAACACCACAGCAGAATTCCAAGCAGAATTCCAGCAGCACACCAGCAGAATTCCAAAACGCCAGCAGAATTCCAGCAGAACTCCAGCAGAACGCCAGCAGAATTCCAAACCCCCAGCAGAATTCCAAAACTCCAGCAGAAGTGCTGTACTAGATTTTTGGTGTTTTTCTGGCGCACTGCTGGGAGTACTGCTGGCGCTGTACTAGATTTTCGGTGTTTTTCTGGCGCCGTACTAGATTTTTGGTGTTTTTCTGGCGCTCGGCTCGGAGTATTGCTGGCGGCGTACTAGAGTTTGGTGTTTTTCTGGCGCTCTGCTGGGAATTCTGCTGGCGCTGTACTAGATTTTAGGTGTTTTTCTGGCGCTCGGCTGGGAATTTTGCTGGCGCTGTACTAGGTTTTTGGTGTTTTTCTGGTGCTCGGCTGGGAGTTCTGCTGGCGCAGTACTAGATTTTTGGCGTTTTTCTGGCGCTCGCCGGGAGTACTGCTGGCGCAGTACTAGATTTTTGGTGTTTTCTGGCGCTAGGCTGGGAGCACTGCTGGCGCCGTACTAGATTTCTGGTGTTTTTCTGGCGCTGTACTAGATTTCTGGTGTTTTCTGGCGCTCTAGTACTGCGCCAGCATTACGCCTCGCCCAGCGCCAGAAAAACACCAGAAATCTAGTACGGCGCCAGCAGTGCTCCCAGCCTAGCGCCAGAAAAACACCAAAAATCTAGTACTGCGCCAGCAGTGCTCCCAGCACGGCGCCAGAAAAACACCAGAAATCTAGTACAGCGCCAGAAAAACACCAAAAATCTAGTACTGCGCCTGCAGTACTCCCAGCACAGCGCCAGAAAAACACCAAAAATCTAGTACAGCGCCAGCAGAACTCCCAGGAGAGCGCCAGAAAAACACCAAAAATCTAGTATAGCCCCAGCAGAACTCCCAGCAGAGCGCCAGCAAAACACCAAAAATCTAGTATAGCCCCAGCAGAACTCCCAGCAGAGCGCCAGCAAAACCGCAAAACCTAAGCTGGAATTCTGCAGGAGCTAGGGTTTTGGAATTCTGCTAGTGTTCTGCTGGAATTTTGCTGGAATTTTGCTGGGGTTTTGGAATTCTGCAGGAGTTTTGCTGGAGTTTTGGAATTCGGCTGGCGTTCTGATTGCGTTTTGAAATTCTGCTGCAATTCTGCTGGCGCTCTGCTCGAATTCCGCTGGAATTTTGGAATTTCTGCTGGAGTTCTGCTGGAGTTTTGGAATTCTGCTGGTGCTCTGCTGGAATTCTGCTGGATTTCTTCCGTAGTTTTGGAATTGTGCTGGGGTTTTGGAATTCTGCTAGAGTTCTGCAGGAATTCTGAAATTTAGAGATCGCTATATGGGGGTTATAAGGAGTTTGTGTCGTTAAACGGAAGAGATTTAAAACTCCCAACATGCCTCTACTGGGGTTGGGACAACTGCAGCAGAATTCCAAAACTCCAGCAAAATTTCAGCAGAACTTCAGCAGAAATCCAAAACTCCAGCAGAATTCCAGCAGAGCTCTAGCAGAAATCCAAAACTCCAGCAGAATTCCAGCAGAACGCCAGCAGAATTCCAAAACCCAGCAGAATTCTAGCAGAACGCCAGCAGAACTCCAGCCGAAATCCAAAACTCCAGCAGAATTCCAGCAGAACTCCAGCAGAATTCCCAAACCCCAGCAGAATTCCAACAGTAATCCAAAATTCCAGCAGGGCGCCAGCAGAGTTCCGGCAGAACTTCAAACCCCTAGCAGAACGCCAGCAGGATTCCAGCAAAAATCTAAAACTCTAGCCGAACGCCAGTACTCTAGCAGAATTCCAGTAGAACTCTAAAACCTTAGCAGCAAGGCGCCCGCCAAAACCCTAGCAGCATAACGCCAGCAAAAAGCCAGCAAGAAGCCAGCAGAACGCCAGCAGAGCGCCAGTAGGACTCCCAGCAGAACTCCAGAACCCTAGTAGCAGAATGCCAGCACAACTTCAAAGCCCTAGCAGAACCCCAAAAAACTCATTGAGGTAGAATTAAATATATAAGCTAAATATTGTTTTGATAATATAGATAAAGTTGAATTAAATGAAAGTCTAAACGTTATTATCAGGTATGTACTTCATATTAAAGAAAGAAACCTCAGCAGCAGTCCAGCAGAAGCTGAGCAAAACCTGAACAAAATTCCAGAAAAAGTCCAGGAAAATCCTAGCAAAACTGTAGAACCCCACCAACCCCCTGGCAGAGTTCAAGAAATGCTACAACTACGCTCAACCAATCTGACGTGCAGATCTCCCAGAAGAAAACCACTTCTTTGAGATTTCGAACAAGCCCAAAGTTTCTCCCGTACAGTCAAGCCTCAGGGCAACGTTGAGCCTCTGAATTCACCACCGCTACAGAACTGCTCCTGTTTTCCACCGTATTTTTGATGTTCTTCAATGGATCACGTGCAGCTGGCGCGATTGTCGCGTCAAAATGTAAACAAAAGAGACGTGATAAGATTAGTTGACATTTTAGTTGTCAGTCCAACGACATTTCACGAGTTCATAACAATGAGTGTTGCACAGGCTGTCTATGCTTATGTTAAGTCTGTCGAATCATATAATCAACTGGAAAAGGACGATTCATTACGCACCCAGGAAATTACTCAGATTTTTTCCGAATATGCTTATCAACAGAAACTTCAGCATCAGTTCACTTCTATTATAAAGCAGGTTTCCAGCCATGCTGAAGAAGAAAGGAGCCAGTTACAATTAACCATCAGTGATATCGAACGAAGTCTTGGAAGAGTGACCTCTGAATTAGAAGGAACCAAGAAACAAGCACAAACAAATAGTCAAAGCGTATCTGAAAAAAGAAGACTTGAGAAGCAAATTATCGATTTACAGGCACAGCTTGAGAGGGAGAAGGCCGCTGGACAGCGCAAGGAAACAGAAAAATCGAGCCTTTTGTCTAATGAAAAGGCTTTGAAAGTAGAAGTGAATGAACTTAAGTCCCAACTCAATAAACAGAAGGCTGCCACGGAGAAGGAAGCCAGGGAAAGGGAAAAACTCAAGTCGCAATATACAAATCAAAAATCAGTTCTCGAGTCCAAGCTTGACGCTCTAAAAGCCAAATTAGCAAAGTCATCGGGTAATAGCAAAAGTGGTTCTGCCGGCTCAAGTGCAGTTTCTAGCTCTTCCTTTCCCCTGAGCCCCATTAAATACGATGTTACAAACAGCAGCATGAGTCCCTCTGCCCCACCTTCTTTCTCTCCCGCAAGACCTCGAGAGTTATACACGTCGAAAACTGCATCTTCTCTGCTGAGGGCGTCGACTGCTTCTGCTGCAACCGGAAAAAAGCTGCCATCCATTAGTAAGGCTATATCAACGGCAACTTCACTTTCTCTCCCGACACCATCGATACCGGGACTAGCAACAGATACGCCTAAAACCCAAGACAGTACCAAGAAATCAACTGATGCGACACCCTCTAAATCGGAGATACAACCCGTTCAGGCAATATTCTCACCCCTGCCTTCATCTACTAAACTTGCAAACACCACAGATCAGGAACCTACGTCGATATCTTCTGTAACTGATAACGACTCTTCATTTCAAATATCGGCCACTGCGGCGAGACGAAAACCGCGTCCCAGTCTTCAAGGGGAAATGTCCTTCACTGCAACGACTAAAAAGGGTAACAAAAAGATATCTCTCTTTGATGATAGCGATGATGAAGACTCAGAGACAAAACTGTCTAATTCCAAATCCATTCTACCAGATACTAAAGCTAAACGCAAACGCAAGCTCAAGGCGAATGTCAACATCTTTGATGAAGACGACCCTGACAACCCAGGCTCGCAGTTTAAAAGAGTCAGCTCTAGCAGCAGTCCCTCAATCTTCGGGAAAGAAATCAGTCCTCTTAAATCTCGGAACGATGGCATACGTAAGATTTTCCGTATATGATTCATTAATTACTACTTTGTCAATGGGAATTCCAGTCGCTCCGCGAAGCGGAGCACTACGGGGTCTGGGGCAGCGCCCCAGCCGCCGGAGGCAGAACAACATCAAGTATTTAATGCTCTGCCGACTGATACGACCAGGACCAATATACCCACTTAAAGTGGAAGGGTCGAGGTGTCATGATTATTGAGAAGATGATAGCACGGAAAAATGGAGACAAATGTGAACGTAGGAGTCAATTTCTAGGGATTATAGGTAGTGCCTCAGATAATAAATAGATAAATAATAGGTCGACTAAAGCTTAGACTGTATAGGACTGAGTCGGTACTTCACATCTTTGAGAACCTTAGATTCTGGCCGCCACTGATTAAACTCCTCGTAGAGTTCATTGAGGTTTTCAGAGAACGCAGCACGGACTCGCGCCTCGTTCACTAATCCCCTCATTGCCCAGGGCAGAATATAAGGATTGTTCTGATTTGGTTTAGGAATCTCATAATCTGTCTCCACCTTAACTGGTACGCCATGGCCAGCATCTGTAGTTTCCAATGCAAAGCGGAGCATCAGATCATAGACTTGAGATTCATTGTATATCTTAGAGTGGCCCTTTCCCGTAATTGCCCCTGCTAGTGCCCCCGAAAGCTGTTGAATAACTCCGTGATCAGACGACCCGATGTTTCGCAATCTCAACGCAATAGTTAATAAATTCGAGATAAAGCCTGGAGCAACATCCTCACCATCGATATAAACTCCTCTATAGATATTCGGATGTGAGACATGGCTACAAATGGACGAGTAGAGAGGTACAAGCTGGTCGTCCAGCGACCCAACAAAGACAATCTTCGCATTATGAGCAATTATAACTCGTAGTGACTCGAGATACTTTCTTGATTGAATACTGTCAAGTTTCTGGAATTCGAACAACTCCAGCAGAGAGTCATTCTCTATAGAGGAGATTGCTCGCATGATTATTTTCTGATCCAGCCCAGACATTGGCCCTAGAGAAACACCAGCCATTCCCAAAAGTGCTAGCTTTTTGTTTTCTACATGGCCTTCCTCTACTAACCGCGCCAATAAGTGGACCGCCACGGGAGTTCCTTGTGAATGAGCAGCAAAATAAATAAAATCGGCCTCGCGAATCAAATGAAGCCAGTTCATAAGCAATTGATATAGTTTATCGACACGGTGACCCACTCGTCCTTCGCCCTCAAGAGCAATTTCATCAACCTTTATCTCGTATCCCTTTTCCTCCTGCCACCTCTTTATCGACTCTGCAGCTTCTCTGGCAAATTTAACTGATGTGCCTGTAGGTTCACCGAGAATGGTCCGTACCACTTTGGCAGGGAAATATCCATGAACGCCGAAAACCACCACTCTCTGAATCTTGTGCGGGGCACATCTGTATGGATGCTGGTGATATTGCGTTTTGAAAGGGTCCTGGAAACGGGGGAATACATATTCAGAGACCTTCGATAGGGAAGACTTTATCCGTATAGAATTTGTATACAACGGGTAAGACTCATCCAACGAGGGTGTTACAACGTTAGGCCGGATGGTCTTCTTGAGTTTCTTATTAACATGTTCGTTGGGCGCTGGATTCTGAACAGCAGGCGAAGATGGTAATGTTCCCAAGTCTACGGTTCCAGGATTCATAGGCAACTCTTTATCCAAGTTTTTACTATCTGGATCTAGAGCGAGTTCTGTGCGGTTGACGGTTCGGGGGTGACTTTCTGTAGATGTTCCTGAGATCGCTAGTTCTCCCTGTTCCGACAAGTTGTTTGAATCATTAGCTCCAGGGCCTGTTGACGACGAACTTCGAAACCAGAAAGCCCAAGATCTATCTCCAGAGGGACCAGCTATCACATTTGGATCTTTAATCGATTCGGAATCAGAATTATTCAAAATCTGTTTATCCACATTGGGTGTTGCTGACTTAGGCACTAAATTATCAGTTGATGGTTGATCTAGAGTCTTATTCTCAGGCGTCTGCTCATTGGTAGTAGAGGAGTAGTTTGACCCAACCAGACTCCATATGCTAGTATACCAGGATTCATTTGTAGAAGTCGCTTTCGTCGATTGATCATCTGAAGATTTCAATTCAGTTGGCGTCTCTGTCACAGCTCTTGAGTTCTCTAGGCTCTGTTGTGCTGCCTGATCTATATTAGTGCCAGTTTTGACGTCATTGCCATTATTGTCATTATTATCACTCTTCCTTTCTAAACCACCATCTCCTTCGGGAGAGTTATTATTATTGTCGCTGTCATTATTACTCTTAGATGCCCATGCCCAGGAATACCAGGCTGTTGACAACGATGCAGGACTATCAGAGGGCTTAGCAGTCTTTGGCGCTGCCACATCAACGTTGGAGCTATCAGCACCACTAATTGCAGTCTTGTTATTGCTAGGATTATCGTCACTCATGGCTATATTCAGACCCTTCACGTTGCCTTCTGCAGACGCAGACTCTAGTTCGGATGCTTCTATATTTGAATCGCGAGTAGGGCCGGAGTTTGTTTTAGAAGCTATTTTGGAGGGTGGTTTCGATGGTAGTTTGGATGCCTTGGATGATGCTTTGGATGATCCTTTGGGTGCTGCTTCAGATGGTGCTTCAGATGGCGCTTCGGATGGTGTGCGCAGTGTCTTTGCCTTTGCTGACAAGTGACCGTCAGGGTCATCACTTTTCATCTTATCATCGTTCTTGCCGCGATCGTTTGCAGCAGTACTGCTGGGCCATAACTTAGACTTGCCTGGAATCATTTTTGCCACAACTCCAGAAGCTGGCTCAGTTGAGAGCAAGATAGGGGCCACTTTAGACTCTGGAACTTTAGGTGTAAACACACCACTGACTGTTGTTGAAGTCACAATTAAGTCCTGTGGCCGACCAGCTTTGTTCGTAATATCAGTACTGGCGTCGACGAGCTCGCGTACATTCCTTTCGTCTCGAGCTGTGTTGGTTGTACTTGCCTCGGAGGGTCCCGAAAGTACCGTCGGTTCTGAAGCAGTGAGATCTGTGGACTTCGCAGAATTTGGCCTTGCACTACCTGAATCAGCGCTGTCTGACTTGAAGCCAATCGAGTCCTTAATTGACGATGTCGAGTTGTTCTTCGGTTTACTGTGTTTGTTCTTTCCAAAGCTGAACAAATACCCCTATTGCCACTGGTTAGATGCTGCATTAGTACCGATAAACAGCCACTTACTGAATATTCAAGTACCGAAGCCTATCAATTACGAAAGTCTACTTACCTCTCTCATACCGCTACCGGACTCTGCGATAGCTCAAATGCCAGTAAACTAAAGGTTCAAGCGTGTTACGATATCGGAATGGCAAAAGTGAGAGCTGTATTCATATCTGGCTTGCCAACAGATTAGCATGTGATAAATGCACTGATCCGAATCATGGCCGCGATAGGACGTCTGCATGAGCGGCCCTGCGTTTGGTCTATCAAACGTCAACAACGTAATCTAACCAATTGTTTAGTGTACTTAACCCAATCACGCCTTCGTTTATATTACACTATGTGGAAATACATCCCGGAAATGTACTTCTCAACACTGCGCGACAACATCTACGGCCTCCGGCGGCTGGGGCGCTGCCCCAGGCCCCGTTGCTTCTCGCTGCGCTTGAGTTGAATATCTACGGTTCCCGGTCCTCGAAGAGGATCACAATGGGCGTCCTACCCGACGGATGTATCTCCTCGGCGATTATTATTAGCTTCTAAAGGACTTTGGCCGCGTGAGGATGAGTCCCGGCTTTTAGAGGAACCATCCATATCATAGAGTTATTATGTAGATCTGCCCAGTGTAGAGTTGGCTTCAGATTGGAAATCTGCTGGAGTTCTGCTAGGGACTTGAAGTTATCCTGAACAATAAATGTATTATTAAATATAGATAAACCTTTTCCAATAATAATTAATGATGAACTATTTCATAATATTAATAAACTGAATTCTGCTGGGGTTCTGCTGGAGTTTTCAAGTTCTGCTGGAATTCTGCTAGGGTTTTGGAATTCTGCTTGAGTTCTGCTGGAATTTTGCTGGAGTGCAGGTGGAATTCTGCTGGGGTTTTGGATTTTCTGCTGGGATTCTGATGGCGTTTTGGAATTCTGCTGGCGTTCAGCTGGAATTCTGCTGGAGTGCTGCTGGATTTCTGCTGGTGTTCTGCTGGTGTTCTGCTGGTGTTCTGCTGGTGTTCTGCAGGAAGTCCTGCTAAGGTTTTGGGAATTCAGCTGCAGCTCTCTCAACCCCAATAGAGGCATGTTGGGAGTTTAAACTCTTTCGTTTAAGGACACAAACTCCTTTTAACCCCCATATAGCGATCTATAAATTTCAAAATTCCAGCAGAACTCCAGCAGAATTCCATAACCCCAGCAGAATTCCACCAGCACTCCAGCATAAATCCAAAATTCCAGCAGAATTTCAGCAGAATTCCAAAACCCCAGCAGAATTCCATCAGAACAGCAGCAGAATTCCAAAACCCCAGTAGAATTCCAGCAGGAATCCAAAACGCCAGCAGAATTCCAGCAGGCCACCAGCAGAATCCCAAACGCCAGCAGAATTCCAGCAGGACACCAGCAGAATTCCAAAACGCCATCAGAATTTCAGCACAACGCCAGCAGAAATCCAGCAGAACACCAGCAGAATTCCAAAACCCTAGCAGAATTCCAGCAGAAGTCCAGCGGAACTCCAGCAGGACTCTAGAATTCCAGCAGAATTTCAGCAGAATCCAAAGCCCTGGCAGAATTCTAGCAGAATTCAAGCCCAGCAGAACTCCAGAACCTCAGCAGAATTCCAGCAGAATACAAAACCCCACAGGATTACAGCAGAACTCCAGCAGTAATCCAGCAGAACTACAAAACTCTAGCTGAACGCCTCCGGAATTCCAACAGAATTTTCTGCTGGAGTTTTGGAATTCTGCTGGCGTTTTGCTGGAATTCTGCTGGAGTTTTGGAATTCTGCTGGAGTGCTAGTGGAATTCTCATGGCGTTTTGGAATTCTGCTGGTGTCCTGCTGGAATTCTGCTGGCGTTTGGGATTCTGCTGGTGTCCTGCTGGAATTCTGCAGGCGTTTGGAATTCTGCTGGTGGCCTGCTGGAATTCTGCTGGGGTTTTTGGAATTCTGCTGGTGGCCTGCTGGAATTCTGCTGGGGTTTTTGGAATTCTGCTGGTGGCCTGCTGGAATTCTGCTGGGGTTTGGAATTCTGCTGCAGTTCTGCTGGAATTCTGCTGGGGTTTTGGAATTCTGCTGCAGCCCTCCCAACCCCAGTAGAGCATGTTGGGAGTTTAAAACTCTTCCGTTAAAGGACGCACACCCCCATATAGCGATCTGTAAACTTCAGAATTCCAAAACTACACCAAAAATTCAGCAGAATTCCAGCAGAGCACCAGCACAATCCAAAACTCCAGCAGAACTCCAGCAAAAATTCCAAAATTCCAGCAGAATTCCAAAACCCCAGCAGAATTCCAGCAGGCCAGCAGCAGAATTCCAAAAACCCCAGCAGAATTCCAGCAGGCCACCAGCAGAATTCCAAAACCTTAGCAGAATTCCAGCAGGCCACCAGCAGAAATCCAAAACCCCAGCAGAATTCCAGCAGAATTCCGGCAGAACCCCAGCAGAATTCCAAAACCCCAGCAGAATTCCAGCAGAACTCTAGCAGAATTCCAAAGCGCCAGCAGAATTCCAGCTGAACTCCACCAGAACACCAGCAGAGATCCAAAACACCAGCAGAATTCAGGAGAACTTCAGCAGAATTCCAGCAGAACCCCAGCAGAGTTCCAAAACCATAGCCGAACTTCAGAATCCTAGAACTCCAGCAACCAACAACGTCCATCATAACCAAGGATTCTGCGGTGATTTCAAAGACTGGAAAAACTTCAACCGAAGGTCTGCCGTACTTTTGCTAAAGTTCTGCTGGAATTTCGGCTGGCGTTGTTCTGAGGTTTTGGAGTTCTGGTGGAATTCTGCTGGTGTTCTGCTGGAGTTTCGGAATTCTGCCCGAGTTCTGATGGAATTCTGCTGGCGTTCTGCTGGAGTTTTGGAATTCTGCTGGTGCTCCGCGCTGTGCTAGATTTTTGGTGCTTTTCTGGCGCTGTACTTGATTCTTGGTGTTTTTCTGGCGCTGTGCTGGGAGCACTGCTGGCGCAGTACTAGATTTTTGGTGTTTTTCTGGCGCTCGGCTGGGGGTACTGCTGGGGGCGTACTAGATTTTTGGCGTTTTTCTGGCGCTGTACTAGATTTTTGGTGTTTTTCTGGCGCTGTGCTGCGAGTGCTGCTGCCGCTGTACTAGATTTTTGGTGTTTAGTACTGCGCAAGCAGAACTCCCAGCCGAGCGCCAGAAAAACGGCAAGAATCTAGTACGGCCCCAGCAGTACTCCCAGCACAGCGCCAGAAAAACGCCAAAAATCTAGTACTGCGCCAGCAGTACTCCCAGCAGTGCGCCAGAAAAACGCCAAAAATCTAGTACAGCGCCAGAAAAACATCAAAAATCTATTACGGCCCCAGCAGTGCTGGTGTTCTGCTGGAGTTCTGCTGGAGTTTTGGAATTCTGCTGGAGTTCTGCTGGAATCCTGCTGGAGTTTTGGAATTCTGCGGGAGTTCTGCTGGAATTTTGCTTGGAATTCTGGAATTCTGCTGGTGTCCTGCTGGAATTTTGCTGGAGTTCTGCTGGAGTTTTGGAATTCTGCTGGTGCCGTGCTGGAATTCTGCTGGGGTTTTTGGAATTCTGCTGGTGTCCTGCTGGAATTCTGCTGGGGTTTTGGATTTCTGCTGGAGTCCTGCTGGAATTCTACTGGAGTCCTGCTGAAGTTTTGGAAATCTGCTGATGTCCTGCTGGAATTCTGCTGGGGTTTTGGATTTCTGCTGGAGTCCTGCTGGAATTCTACTGGAGTCCTGCTGAAGTTTTGGAAATCTGCTGGTGTCCTGCTGGAATTCCGCTGGGGTTTTGGAATTCTGCTGGTCTCCTGCTGGAATTTTGCTGGAGTTTTGGAATTCTGCTGAAGTTCAGCTGAGGTTTTGAAAATGGGCTGGAGTTTTGAAAACTCGTACATTGCTATATAGAGGGTTTAAAAGGTGTATAGAGCTTTATTGAAGTTTTATAAACTCCCAACATGCTTCTACTGAGGTTGGCAGAGCGTCAACACCTAGTAGAATTCCAGCAGAATTCCAAAACTCCAGCAAAATTCCAGCAGGGCACCAGCAGAATTCCAAAACCCCAGCAGAATTCCAGCAGGACACCAGCAGAATTCCAAAACTCCAGCAGCACTCCAGCAGAATTCCAGCAGCACACCAGAAGGATTACAGCAGAATTCCAAAACTCCAGCAGCACTGCAGCAGAATTCCAAAACCCCAGCAGAACTCCAGCAGAACTCCAGCAGAACTCCAGCAGAATTCCAGCAGGGCTCCAGCAGAATTCCAAAACTACAGCAGGATTCCAGCAGAACACCAACAGAATTCCAAAAACCCCAGCAGAATTCCAGCAGGGCACCAGTAGAATTCCAAAACTCCAGCAGAACTCCAGCAGAACTCCAGCGGAACTCCCGCAGAATTCCAAAACCCCAGCAGAATTCCAGCAGGACACCATTCTGCTGGAGTTTTGGATTCCTGCTGGTGTTCTGCTGGAATTCTGCTGGGGTTTTGGAATCGTGCTGGTGTTCTGCTGGAATTCTGCTGGAATTCTGCTGGAGTTTTGGAACTCTGCTGGTGTTCTGCTGGAATTCTGCTGGCGTTTTGGAATTCTGGTGGAAGTCTGCTGGAGTGCTGCTGGGGTTTTGGAATTCTGCTGTAATTCTGCTGGAGTGCTGCTGGAATTCTGCTGGGGTTTTGGAATTCTGCTGGAGTGCTGCTGGAGTTTTGGAATTCTGCTGTAATCCTGCTGGTGTGCTGCTGGAATTCTGCTGGGGTTTTGGAATTCTGCTGGAGTTCTGCTGGAATCCTGCTGTAGTTTTGGAATTCTGCTGGAGCCCTGCTGGAATTCTGCTGGTGTTCTGCTGGAGTTCTGCTGGTGTTTTGGAATTTTGCTGGAGTTCTGCTGGAATTCTGCTGAAATTTTGGATTTCTGCTGCAGTTCTGCTGGAGTTCTCCCGGTTTTCTCTCAACCCCAGTAGAGGCATGTTGGGAGTTTAAAAACCTCAGAAATTCCCTACAAACTCCTCGTAACCCTCTATATAGCTATGTAGAGGTTTTTAGAACTCCAGCAGTAATCCAAAACTCCAGCAGAATTCCAGCAAAATCCCCCAGTAACCCAAAATTCCAGCAAAACTCCAGCTGAAATCCAAAACTCCAGCAGAATTCCAGCAAAACTCCAGCTGTAATCCAAAACTCCAGCAGAATTCCAGCAAAATCCCAGCAGTAATCCAAAATTCCAGCAAAATTCCAGCAGCACTCCAGCAGAATTCCAAAACCCCAGCAGAATTCCAGCAGCACTCCAGCAGAATTACAGCAGAATTCCAGCAGAACACCAGCAGAGTTCCAAAACTCCAGCAGAATTCCAGCAGAACACCAGCACAATTCCAAAACTCCAGCAGAATTCCAGCAAAACTCTAGAAGAAATCCAAAATTCCAGCAGAATTGCAGCAGGAATTCCAAAAACTCCAGCAGAATTCCAGCAGAACGCCAGCAGAATTCCAAAACGCCAGCAGAATTCCAGCAGGCCAAGCAGAATTTCAGCAGAACTCCAGCAGTGATCCAAAGAACTCCAGCAGTTATCCAAAATTCCAGCAGAATTCCAGCAAAACCCCCAGGAAAAGAACAAATTGTACTAAGACTCATAAGAATAAGACATTATTTAATGAAAAGAGAAGCTATAAAATATTTAGATGAGTTTAGTCTACTATCCATGTCAGCCTTTGGGTTTCCTTTTGGCTGGGATTGTATGTTCTATTAACTTGGCACTTATCGTATTACACCTCAGAAACTGATGTTGCGGACTACTCTGAACAGAACAAATGAGTTAGATATGCGTATGACATATATATAGGTACGGTGGAATCCACTTGCAACCATCTGGTTGACATCGAGTGGCCCATGGTCAACATCACATGACAGACAGATATCTCCGATCAGTTTGTTTATTTTACGCCTAATGCGGAAATGATCTATATTGAGTGTTGCATGCAATGCGGTTTGAGGATGTTCATATTTTCAGCAACTACGAAACACTTCATTCACAGTCAACTTCATCGCTTTCAACAAACACATTCATTACTTCAAAAGATCTGACGAGCTGGACTGCCAGTTGAAGGACAACCTCGTTTGGATCTGTGTGAATAGCGAATGGACCACATTCTTTGTGTACATTCTCCTGTTAAACTTTAACGTAAAAATATTGAGGTCAACTGAATACTTTGGCATTTGCATCTTGGATCATAATTCAGTGCTATAGTTAATTGAGCTCGCGAGTGTCCTTGGCCTACAGAAAGAGCTTGTTTGACGATTTCAACATGGCCTCGAGTATCCTACCACCAGGCATCCCAAAATGGGTTCGAGCTGTGTATTCTTGGTCAGGAGAGGAGAAGCGTAAGTAGGAGGAGTGTCTGTCTCTATTTGATATTGGAGCTAAGTAATTCTAACGACACAGGCGACTTGGGATTTATAGAAGGAGATATAATAGAAGTGCTCAATACTGGTGATGGTAATTGGTGGCTGGGTAAACTTCGCAGGAACAAGATGGTGGGGTTGTTTCCTTGTAATTTTGTCGAGTTCGTTGAAGACAAGGTCTCCCCTCCCCCAGAAGAGAAGAAGCCGGTCAGACAGGACTCGAGACAATCCGTTTTTTCAGTCATGAGTCGGGCTAGTCACATTTCGAGAGAACCTAGTCCTAACTTGAACTCTACGGTACGGTCCCGTAATAGTGTATCTCCAGGACCAGATAGCCCCTGGAATGGAATCAGATATGGTGTAGATGCTACTTCTTTGAAATCTTTGGCTCGTTCTAGCTTCAGCAGGGGTAATGAGGGGGAGAACATAAGTCGAAATGCTAGTAGAACAGATTTCAAATCTAGAGAGGCAATTCTTCAGGATCTTAGTGCAGAACTAAGCAGGGGCAGCTCATCAATAAGTAGGTTCTCATCAATTGCAAGCAGTACCAACTTTCATTCTCAGCAAAACGACCTTGGCCATTCTTCGCTGCCACCAGAAGACGATGACTATAGCGACAGTAGTGATGGCAGCTTTGCGCCAAGCTTCGCTCCTTCGAGGGAAAGCTCCTTCTCGCAAGTGAGGCAGAAACATGCATATAAACAGCATCAAGAGTACTCCCAGGAAGATGATTTTTTGGATGCCTACGGTTCAGGAGATGAATCACGTTCCGACGATAGCTATGACGACTATGAACAGGACGACCGGGAACAAGACGCCCCACCACCAGTTCCGCCTCAACACTCTGTCCCAGTACAATCAATGTCAAGAATGAATTCAGCATATGTAACACCTCCTCCAAAATCTCCTAGCAGAAACTCCCTGAATCTTGATAGAACACCTTCTCCATTACGTAGTGCTATGGATGACGTTCTGGAAAGTTTAGATAATCTCGACGATATGTCTAGAAGCACTTCAATGATTTCCTCAAATGGTTTTGATAATGATGAAGATGAAAGCTTTTCCGCCACAATTACTAAATCAGTTAGATCAAAAGTAGTAGGAAGTAGTAGTGGCAGTACTAGGCTAAGTGGCAGATTTTCTCAACTAAGCATGGGAGAACGAAACCAATACGCTCAGAGGTCTGAATCGTATGAAGAAGATGATGGTTACATACCGTATGATCCCACATCCTACAACAATATTGCTACAGCAAACAGCGTAACTCAGCCTGATTGGCAAATTGGAAGAGCTGATACTGCTAGAAGTACCAACTCGTCGATCAACACCAACAGCTTGTCTATCGTCTCCCACAGCACAACTCCTACTACATTCAGTCAAATGAGCTCATCGCTATCTGGCGAGAATAGCAGCTATATGCCACCAACGTCCATGATCCGGGCTAGCACGGTTTCGACCACGTCCAGTGACTCTAGATCTTCAGGGTTAATGTCAGATTTCATGGACGATACCCCAGTAAACCTGCCAGATGCCAAGCGTGGTAACCCTGACACTCAAGCCAAATCCCTGAAATTTAAAAAATCAGCAGGATTTTTAAAGAAATTCTTTCACTCTTCGAATGGAGATCCTGATCCACTGTCAGAATCATTTCGAGAGAATTCCATGGTTGATTCGATGTCCTTGAAAAGAACAAAATCCCACGCATCAAGAAAATCAGCAGCATCTACATCCAGCAATTTCCGTAATTCTCTCAAAAGGATGTCTGGAATAGCTTTGCTCAAAGGCGGACTGTCCTCTTCGTTTGGCAGCAAGAACTCGGGGTCACACCAGAGTGCCATTTGGATGGAGGCAAGAAGAGATATTCATCGTTCAAACACAATAACCTCAAACGAAGCAGAGCAGCGTAAGCTGCAATTGGAGCTCCATGGAATTAGTGTTAGAGAGCCCTTGAAAAGCCTCTCTTTGGTGCAAGGAAACGAGACGCTATCAGGCGCTACAAAAGGGCAAGGTAAGAGGGATATTGCTCTTCAAGATTTTACAAAGGTCGATGAAACAATTGCTGCCTTATCTTCTTGGCCAAAACTAATGACTCCGGCGGTTTTTGCTAGCAGTCGCATTGGACGCCAATTCGAGTATGATATAGAAAGAGTCCGTGCTGTTTTCGACTTGTGTGCGTCCAAATTTACCTGGGAGCAAGCACTGCCACATGATGATACAGAAGATGAAGTATCCAGTTTCTCGAGACTCATGCAAACTAAAAGGGCTACTTCTCAAGAGTTAGCGTACTGCGTGAAATCCATGTGTGATGCAATGGATATTCCCTGTGAAGTCATAAAAGGGCATTTAAAAGCACCTGGTGAGACTTTCGATAATACTGGTATTGCCAGATTGAATCATTATTGGAATGCTGTCATTGTTGACAATGAATGGCGCATGCTAGACGTCACGCTAGCCAATCCCTCTTTCGAAAATCGCGATTCTTATTATAGAATAGAGTCAGATGCATTTTCTAGATCCGCCTCCTCGGTGTTGCGGATCAACCACTTCTACTTCATGACTCGCCCTATGGACTTCATATACACCCACGTTCCTTGCAGCAAACAAGACCAGTTTATCGTTCCTCCTTTGGACCCTCAAGACGCCCTGACTCTGCCTATTGCCGGACCCGAGCTATTCAAGTACGATGTTAAGCTCGTTGATTATCATACTGGCCTGACTAGATTGAATAACTTGGAGGTCGCTGAATTGGTATTATCTGTGCAGCACGGAATCGAGCTTCTTGCCGAGGTAATCGTGGGAAATACTGCCAACCCAGAGGATTGTGTAAAGGTCCCTGGATTGGCGCAAGCATTTTGGGAAAACAATAGACGTTTTTTCCGCGTCAAGGGGTACTTGCCCGAATCTTACAGACAAGGAGTTCTTAATATCTATGTTGGTGAACGCGGTAGTCTACAATCCCTCAGCAGAAATACACTGGGCATGGCATACTCAATTGGAATCACACACACAGGAGAGAATGCTCCTCTCGAACTGGTAACACGTCACCCTACGCCACATTGTAAACGACAGGATCTGTACGTTAAGCAACCACAGTGTAAGAAGCTTTTGGAGGGAAATACATACATGTTCTCGATCAAGCAACACCCGTCTGGCGGGATTACATCAGGATCGGGCTTCGCTCGCATCAAGCTCGGAGTACAGTCACCTTCTGGAAGGATAACAAAGATGCATCTGGCTGACGGCAGTGGCCATGTTCATGGCACCTGGGAAGCCTCTGTGAAATGTTCTGAAATAGGAACGTGGAGGGGTCTGGTCCTGGCTGACAGCGGCAATGCTTGGAGTGTATTTGCCGAGTGGTTCTGCACATAATCTATTTATTTTCTTATTTCTTAAATCTCTATTATAGATCTAATTTGATACGACCTTGACTGCAATTGCCTCCGGCGGCTGGGGCGCTGCCCCAGACCCCGTTGTGCTCGCTTCGCGAGCAACGTCCCCCTAGGCTTTATTGGTGGGTATGTCTGAATATTGTATTTTTAGTCTAAAATATTTCCAAAATATTGAAAGGGTAGCCGCCATTCTTGATCTGAAACTTGGACATCAGGAAACTGAATGCGAGGATAATGGCAAGCGAGAGGCATGAGATAGAGAACATTTGGATGTGAGGGTTCTCAATGCGGGGCACTTTGACGATAAGCGAAATGGTAGAAAACGCAAGAATGGCATAAGTGATAGCAATGATCTGAGTCTCTACTGCCACTTGGTTCGAATGTCCACCTACGAAATAAAGCACTCCACCTCTACCGTCTCCTGCAATATAGGGAGTCTTACGAATCTGATTGAACATATGGCCCGAAGTAAACATGAGGATAGTAACGATAGAAAAGGCAATCCAAAGCTGCTTCTTTTGCAAAATGTTAATGATGATTCCAGAAGCAAATCTGAGTATACCAGCAAT
This sequence comes from Sugiyamaella xylanicola (nom. inval.), assembly GCA_001939105.2. NCBI lineage: Eukaryota > Fungi > Ascomycota > Dipodascomycetes > Dipodascales > Trichomonascaceae > Sugiyamaella > Sugiyamaella xylanicola (nom. inval.). The sequence goes on from MQSX02000025.1 coordinate 189,790, forward strand.
AAGAGCAATGCCTCCAATAGTAATAAATAACCTATCCCAAGCAAATGGCTCATGAATGACGATGTTGAAGCCATATGTGCGTGCAAAGTATTCAGTCATAAGCTTGACCTGGCTCTCATTAGGAACAAACTGGTAATGGTCAAATCCAAGTTCAATTGTACTTGTTTTCTCTGTAGGAGGATAGATATAAAGATTGGGAGCATGAGTTAATCCCAATTGCATGAAGCTTCCTTGAGTATTTTCAATGTCAGCAACTGCAAAGAACAAACCATCTCCATTAGGATGGTCCTGTTTCCAACTGGAAGCAATTTTTTCAAAAGGAGGTCCAACGATTTTACAGAACTGGCAGCCATACTTAGGAGAGTCAGCAGTTAGTAGCACTGCTACTGTATAGTCTCTGGGGCCCTCAACTATCTTGGAGAAGGTAGCATCGGTCAATCTGACGATACCACTGGAATCCTTCAACGAATTGACATATTTAGAATCATACTGAGCATCAGCACAGCTCACAATTGAAGCCAATGCCAGCCACAATGCCAGAAGATGGAGCTTAATCATCTTCTAACACAACAATTCACTGAAACTCTCCAAGGATGTTTTACACGTTGAACTCTCTCGGAAGCGTTTAGGTCACGTCTGAACATGCACATCCGAGATATGCCCTAACCCAGATGGATATTGGATCTCTATAGGGCTTGAAGAGATCCCTTTTCACTTGTATTGTCTATCTGATTATAGCTAAAAAGGCCTTGCTGAAGTTGGCTGAAGGGTTGAAGAGTCCAGCACCACATTGCCTCCGGCGGCTGGGGCTCTGCCCCAGACCCCGCGGCTCCTCTCGCTTCGCTCGAGTCGATGTTGCGACGGGCTGGCTATCTCCTGCGAAGCAGTAGCAACGGGGTCTGGGGCGGAGCCCCAGCCGCCGGAGGCTAACAGGAACCGTCCTATTAACTTGTCAAGTTGGTCAATGTCTAATGAACATGACACAGGTATATTGAACTAATCTGTTGGTCGCACGGCTCGAGGGAAGACGAAGATCGGCCCAACGGTTGCCTGGTGCAGACATATATTTCTTGTGATTTTTTTATAGATGCAGCACCGATCATCTTTCTGGACTACAGTCGTTCATCTTCTTCTTCATTTTATTCTTCCTCTTACACGATATATTCGAGGCTAAATTTGTCTTTATTACAATGTCTTTGTCAGAAATTCAGACCACTTTAAAAGGAAAGCTTCGTCAGTTCCAAGACTTTCCCTCTAAGGGAATCTTGTTTGAGGACATTATGCCTATTTTCCAAGATCCTCAGGCGTTCCAACTTTTGTTGGATGGTCTTAAGCTTCACTTGAAGGGCAAGAAGGTCGACGTTATTGTTGGTCTTGATGCCCGAGGTTTCCTCTTTGGCCCAGCTTTGGCTCTTCAACTCGGTGCTGCTTTTGTTCCTGTTCGTAAGCAAGGTAAGCTCCCAGGTCCTACTGTCCAAGCTATCTACGAAAAAGAGTATGGAAAGGATATTTTTGAGATCCAAGCTGATGCCATCAAGCCAGGTCAGACTGTGGTTATTGTCGATGATATCATTGCTACTGGCGGTTCTGCCGCTGCTGCTGGCGAGCTTGTCACTAAGATCGGGGGCTCTGTCAGCGAATATTTATTCATTTTAGAGCTGTTGTTCCTCAAGGGTCGTGATAAGTTGAATGCTCCTGTTTTCACTCTTCTTGCTGGACAGTAAATTATTTGTATCATATTTGTACTGTTAGATTTTATTTTGGCATCGACTGGTGGCCAACCCCTTGCTTCATGTAGTATACAATTGATTCCAGTTAAAGCAAATACCGCCTGTCTAGATAGCTTTTAACGTTATTAATTTATTTTACTATTTTAAGATATTACATGTCAAATAGAATGTTGATAGAAAGCAGGTTTCATTATTAATAGAAAAGTACGTACTTAGGTCTGGCTCGTTAGCCTTTACGTATGTAGTGCCCAACTGGCGGTGAGTCTGCACCAAGACATATTGTAAAGGTACCACTACCATTACTGTCTCGTCGTCAATATGGAGGTCAATACATCCTTACTATTACTATTTTATTGACAATATGTTTTTAAAGACCCAGCTCAAGTTTATATAAAGGACGAACACTATAAGCCCCGACATTGATGATAGCTCACGAGATCTATCCAATAGATTGCCTTCTTCTGGCATTGTGCAAGGTAAATACTGGGCGCGCTTTCCTGCACACAGGTCTGATAGTCTGCTAGGTATCAAACTACATGTGGCGAGTAAGACATGGCTGATATGTCACGATGGAGAGCATAAAACATGGTTGATTCAATCTGGTATTGAACAGTGATTCTATTGCAACTCCGCCTTGACAGGCTTCAGGGAAATGCAAGGTTCAATAACTTAATCTGCACTCAATCTTGCATAAGCTATGCCAATTACAGTCAAGTCGTAACTATATCTTGCATATTTCACTACAGAACGCGAAATAATCACGTGAAAGGCAAGTTTATCAAGAATAACTTCAAAATAGTTTCGCCATGGCCGAGTCGCTTATTTTCCATTGATTCTATAAATAAAGTACTTTACCGCAGAGCCAGCTGTGAGGTTTCCTTCGTAGCTGTGGCTTGGAGACCCTTGTACTATCGGTAAGATCTCCATCCCACGTCTTTCTAAGCCCAGTCGGAAAACCCCGAACATTCGTTCCCAGAACTCATTTCCTGTTTATCACAAGCTAATTCTCAATAAATCTGATTATAAAAGGATTGTGATAGGGTATTCATACAAACTTGTGTTTGGTTTCGACCTCTCTAGGAGAGAAGTCCCTTAATAAAATATGAAAGACCTTTAATAACAAGCACGTCAAGGTAGTGAATGAACCCGCCCATGAAGTTACCTCCATGTGAATAAAAACAGGCTGAGATGTTAGGAGAATTGCCACTATCAAAAAATGAGGAAACGTTACGCAAATATACCAAAGGTAAGGGCTAGACTTTGTTATAATAGCTACAGGCTCGGTTTGTAGACGAGCTAAGCACGACGGACTGAGTTGGAATGTCTCCTGTCTCCAGTGGGTACAGATGGCAGCTGAGAAAGCAAGTCTAACTAGAACAGAGAAAAAGGTTGGAGAAGGTACATATGCCGTTGTGTACGTGGGGAAGGCTAAAGACACAAAAAGGCAAATCGCTATAAAGATGATTAAAGTAGGCGAGTTTAAGGATGGATTAGATATGTCTGCAATTCGAGAAATCAAGTTCCTACAAGAACTGAGACACCCAAATGTCATTGAATTGCTAGATGTTTTTTCTTCAGAAACAAATCTAAATATTGTGCTCGAATTCCTACCCGCGGATCTAGAGGTACTTATTAAAGACAAAACAATCATTTTCAGCCCGGCTGATATCAAGTCCTGGCTCTTGATGACTTTAAGAGGTCTACATCATTGTCATCGAAATTTCATCCTTCATCGAGATTTAAAACCCAATAATTTACTACTATCGCCATCTGGTCATTTGAAACTGGCAGATTTTGGTCTCGCTAGAGCATTACCAGCATCTCCCAGGGTGAACCTGACACCTCGAGTGGTCACCCGATGGTATCGAGCTCCTGAACTACTTTTTGAGTCTCGCCATTATACCACTGCAGTTGACATCTGGTCTGTGGGAATCATCTTTGCAGAACTTATGTTACGTACGCCATATCTTCCAGGAGCGTCGGATCTTGAGCAGATCGATGTGACTTTTAGAGCACTTGGAACACCCACTGAGGCAATCTGGCCCGGTGTTTCTAGTTTACCAGGATATAAACAAGTTCAGAACTATCCAACACCTAGTCGGCAAGAGCTTCAGAACAGGTTTTTGGCTGCCAGCGACCATGCATTGGACCTAATGAATGATATGATCCACTTCGATCCTGCTAAGCGTATTGATACAACAGAGGCATTGCTATCTAAATACTTCACAGAGTACCCGCCACCTACCAGGCCAGAGAATCTTCCGAAAAAAGCTGTGCAGGATTCCAATTGGGAGGAAAAGTCTCTGAAGAACCAGGAAAGGGACAAGCTGATTCAAAAGACAAGAGAGGCCCGAATGCGGGCATAACTCGTAGAGCGATAAGTGCCACACAACCCCAGATATGAGTCTCGTCAACGTACAAAGGGTTCGATAATGTGCCCTAATTCTGTATATATCCCCACATGATCGGGTTTTAAAAGCTACCATAGGGCATCGCCTCTCCAGAGCCAAGGTCAGCTTTAGAATTCCATTATAAACCTGCTCGATGTTGTAATCAACGAAAAGAATACAGTAATTACAAACTATAGAAATGACTTCTCAATCTTGATTCTCCAGCTGGGAATATCATCTGGAATACTGGGCTGAGCCCAGGCCGGTTGTGATTGCCCCAGCACCAGTGGAGTCTCGGAACAGAACTACTACCAATATTTTTTCACTCGTACCACCCTTAAGCTATTCTATGTAGTTAGTCATTAATCGCCGTCTTGGACGGTTTTTGTGTCAATTAGAGTTAAAGTCATAAGCGAGAAGCACTTCTTGAGATCAGAAGTGACGATCGGATGCTCTAAATCGTTCATAGTGGTTAGGATGTAGCAAGAGCGAGAACGTTAATCACTGACTTAGACAGAGTTTTGCCGGAGTTTTGCTGGAGTTTGCTGGAATTCCACTGGACAAGACCGTAGCAGAATTCCAGCAGAATTCCAGCAGAACACCAGCAGAATTCCAGCAGCAAGCATTCCAGCAAAATTTCAAAACCCCAGCAGAATTCTGCTAGGGGTTCGAAGAACTGCTGGAACGATACTAGAGTTTTGATGTTCAGTTGGAATTCTGCTGGAGCCTTAATGGAATTTTTGCTAGGTTTTTGGATTTCTGCTGGTGGCATTCTGCTATTCTGCTAGGGTTTTGAATGTCTGCTGGAGTTCTGCTGTAGTTCCGCTGGAATTCTGCTGGGGTTTTGGAATTCTGCTGGAGTTCTGCTGGAGTTCTGCTGGAGTTCTGCTGGAGTTCTGCTGGAGTTCTGCTGGAGTTCTGCTCGAATTCTGCTAGGGTTTTGGAATTCTGCCGCCGTGCTGCTGGAATTTTGCTGGAATTCTGCTGGAGTTTTGGAATTCTGCTGGTGCTCTGCTGGAATTCTGCTGGAGTTTTGGAATTCTGCTGCTGTTCTGCTGGGGTTTTTGGAATTTGGCTGGTGTTCTGCTGGAATTCTGCTGTTGTGCTAGAGTTCTGCTGGAAATCAGCTGTACCTCTCCCAACCCCAGTAGAGGCATGTTGGGAGTTTAGAACTCTTCAGTTAAAGGATGTAAACTCCTTGTAACCCCCATATAGCGATCTATTCATTTAAGAATTTCCAGCGCAACTCCAGCTGAAATCCAAACCCCCAGCAGAATTGCAGCAGAATTGCAGCAGAACGCCAGTAGAATTCCAAAACGCCAGCACAATTCCAGCAGAACTCCAGCAGAATTCCAAAACCACAGCAGAATTCCAGCAGAACTCCAGCAGAAATCCAAAACTCCAGCAGAATTCCAGCAGAACGCCAGCAGAATTCCAAAACTCCAGCAGAATTCAAGCAGAACGCCAGTAGAATTCCAAACCGCCGGCAGGATTCCAGCAGAACTCCAGCAGAATTCCAAAACCTTAGCAGAGTTCCAGCAGAATTCCAGCAGAGCACCAGCAGAGCACCAGCTCAGCACCAGCAGAAATCCAAAACTCCAGCAGAACTCCAGCAGAACTCAGCAGAATTCCAGAAAAATTCCAGCAGTACTTCAAAACTCCAGCAGAATTCCAGCAGAAATCCAGCAGAACTACAAAACTTCAGCAAAAAGCCAGCAGATTTCCAGCAGAACTCCAGCAGAATGCCAAAACCCTAGCAGTATTCTAGCAGACTCAAGTAACAGTCCAGGAAAAACGCAGGACTCGACTGCGATTTCCAAGACTACAAGAAGCTTAGCTGAACTTCAGCCCGGGTTTTGAAATTCTGCTGGAATTCAGCTAGGGTTTGAAGTTCTGCTGGAATCCTGCTGGAGATTTGCCAACCTCAGCCCGCTCCCCCTGAAACACGCTAGGGTCTTGAAGCTGTGCCGGAATTCTGCTGGCGATTTGAAATACTGCTGGAATTCTGCTGGCGTTCTACTTGGGTTTTGGAATTCTGCTGGGATTCCGGAGGCGTTCAGCTAGGGTTTACTAGTTCTGCTGGAGTTCTGCTGAAGTTCTGAGGGAATTCTGCTGGAACTCTGCTGGGGTTTTGGAATTCTGCTGGAGTTCTGCTGGAATTCTGCTGTGGTCTTGGAATTCTGCTGGAGTTCTGCTGGAATTGTGCTGGCGTTTTGGAATTCTACTGGCGTTCTGCTGGAATTCTGCTGGAGTTTTGGAATTCTGCTGGTATTGTGCTGGAATTCTGCTGGTGTTCTGCCGGAATCTGCTAGAGTTTTGGAATTCTGCTGCTGTTCTGCTGGAATTCTGCTGGCGGTTTGGAATTCTACTGGCGTTCTGCTGGAATTCTGCTGGAGTTTTGGAATTCTGCTGGTATTCTGCTGGTATTCTGCTGGAATTCTGCTGGAATTCTGCTGGAATGCTGCTGGAATTCTGCTGGTGTTCTGCCGGAATTCTGCTGGAGTTTTGGAATTCTGCTGGCGTTCTGCTGGAATTCTGCTGGAGTTTTGGATTTCTGCTGCTGTTCTGCTGGAATTCTGCTGGAATTTTTGGAATCGTGCTGGAGTTCTGCTGGAATTCTGCTAGGAGTTTGGATTTCAGCTGGAGTTGCGCTGGAATTCTTAAATGAATAGATCGCTATATAGGGGTTACAAGGAGTTTGAATCCTTTAACTGAATAGTTTTAAACTCCCAACATGCCTCTACTGGGGTCGGCAGAGCTGCAGCAGACTTTCAGCAGAACTCTAGCGGAATTCCAAAACCCTAGCTGAACTCCAGCAGAACACCAGCAGAATTCCAAAACTCCAGCAGAACTCTGGCGGAAATCCAAAACTCCAGCAGAATTCCAGGAGAGCACCAGCAGAATTCCAAAACTCCAGCAGAATTCCATCAGAGCACCTGGCGGAAATCCAAAACTCCAGCAGAATTCCAGGAGAGCACCAGCAGAATTCCAAAACTCCAGCAGAATTCCAGCAGAGCACCAGCAGAAATCTAAAACTCCAGCAGAATTCCAGCAGAACTCCGGCGGAAATCCAAAACTCCAGCAGAATTCCAGCAGAGCACCAGCAGAAATCCAAAACTCCAGCAGAATTCCAGCAGAACGCCAGTAGAATTCCAAAACCTCAGTAGAATTCCAAAACGCCAGCACAATTCCAGCAGAACTCTAGCAGAACTTCAGCAGAATTCCAAAACCCCAGCAGAATTCCACCAGAACGCCGGTAGAATTCCAAAACCCCAGCAGAATTCCAGCAGAATTCCAGCAGAACTACAGCAGAATTCCAAAACTCCAGCAGAATTACAGCAGAGCTCCGGCAGAATTCCAGCATTGCGCCAGCAGAATTCCAAAACGCCAGTAGAATTCCAGCAGAACACCAGCAGAATTCCAGCACAATTCCAGAACCCCAGCAGAATTCCACCAGCACTCCAGCAGAAATCCAGCAGAAATCCAAAACTCCAGCAGACTACCAGCAGAATTCCAGAATAAGGCCAGCAGAATTCCAAAACGCCAGCAGTATCCCAGCAGAATTCCAACAGAATTCCAGCAGCATTCCAAATTCCAGCAGATTTCCAGCAGAGCTCAAGCAGAATTCCAAACTCTAGCAGAATTCCAGCAGAATTCCAGCCGTAATCTAAAACCCCTGCAGAACTCCAGCAGAAATCCAAAACCCTAGGGGCATGGTGTGGTTTCGGCTGTAATTCTGCTAGTCTGCTAGACTTCTGCTGGACTTCCGGTGGACTTCTGGTGGACTTCTGGTGGACTTCTGCTGGACCTCTGGTGGACTTCTGGTGGACTTCTGGTGGACTTCTGGTGGACTTCTGGTGGACTTCTGGTGGACTTCTGGTGGGGTTTTGGAATTCTGCAGGTGCCCTGCTGGAATTCTGCTGACGTTTTGGAATTCTGCTGGACTTCCGCTGGACTTCTGGTGGACTTCTGGTGGACTTCTGGTGGACTTCTGGTGGACTTCTGGTGGACTTCTGGTGGACTTCTGGTGGACTTCTGGCGGCCTTCTGGTGGGGTTTTGGAATTCTGCAGGTGCCCTGCTGGAATTCTGCTGGCGTTTTGGAATTCTGCTGGGGTTTTTGGAATTCTGCTGGAGTTCCGCTGGAATTCTGCTGGCGTTTTGGAATTCTGCTGAAGTGCTGCTGAAATTTTTTGCTGGGGTTTTGGCTGCAGCTCTCCCAACCCCAGTAGAGGCATGTTGGGAGTTTAAACTCTACAATTAATAGTTACAACCACCTTGTAACCCCCATATAGCGATCTATAAATTTCAGAATGCCAGCAGAACTCTAGCAGATTTCCAAAACCCCAGCAGAATTCCAAAACTACAGCAGAAATCCAGCAGAATTCCAAAACTCCAGCAGAACTTCAGCAGAAATTCCAAAACCTCAGCAGAATTCCACCAGCACTCCATCAGAATTCCAGCAGAATTCCAGCAGAACTAAAGGAGAATTCGAAAACTCCAGCAGAATTCCAGCAGAACTCAAGCAGAATTCCAAAACCCTAGTAGAATTCCACCAGAATTCCAAAACCCCAGCAGAGTTCCACCAGGCCACCTTCAGAATTCCAAAACCCTAGCAGGATTCCAGTGGAACTCCAGCAGGACTCCAGAATTCCAGAAGAATTCCAACGCCATGGCAGAACACCAGCAGAAATCCAAAACCCTAGCATAATTCCAGCAGTATTCCAGCAAAAGAACTCCAGCAGAATTCCAAAACCCCAGCAGGGTTCCAGCGGAATTCCAGTAGAAAAATTCCAAATGCCTAGCAGAACTCCTGCAGAATTCCAGCTTTGGCTTTGCGGTTTTGCTGGCGCTGCGCTGGGAGTACTGCTGGCGCTGTTCTAGGGTTTTGGTGTTTTTCTGGCGCTGTACTAGATTTTTGGTGTTTTTCTGGCGCTCGGCTGGGAGTACTGCTGGCGCTGTACTAGATTTTTGGTGTTTTTCTGGCGCTCGGTTAGTAGTACTGCTTGGGCCGTACTAGATTTTTGGGCGTTTTCTGGCGCAACTGCTGGGGCAGTACTGGAGTTTTGGCGTTTTTCTGGCGCAACTACTGGGAGTTCTGCTGGCGCTGTACTAGATTTTTGGTGTTTTCTGGCGCAACTGCTGGGAGTTCTGCTGGCGCTGTACTAGTTTTTTGGCGTTTTTCTGGCGCTCGGCTGGGAGTGCTGCTGGCGCAGTACTAGAGTTTTGGTGTTTTTCTGGCGCTGTACTAGAGTTTTGGCGTTTTTCTGGCGCTCGGCTGGGAGTGCTGCTGGCGCAGTACTAGAGTTTTGGCGTTTTTCTGGCGCTGTGCTGGGAGTACTGCAGGCGCTGTACTAGATTTCTGGTGTTTTTCTGGCGCTCGGCTGGGAGCACTGCTGGCGCTGTACTAGATTTTTGGTGTTTTTCTGGCGCTACTGCTGGTGCTGTACTAGATTTTTGGTGTTTTTCTGGCGCTGTACTAGATTTCTGGCGTTTTTCTGGCGCTCTGCTGGGTGTACCGCCAGCGCCGTACTAGAATTTTGGTGTTTTTCTGGCGCTGTGCTGCGAGCGCTGCTGGGGCTGCACTAGATTTTTGGTGATTTTCTGGCGCTGTGCTGGGAGCTCTGCTGGGCTGTACTAGATTTTCGGTGTTCTCCTGGCGCTGTGCTGGGAGTACTGCGCCAGAAAAACACCAAAAATCTAGTATTGCGCCAGCAAAACACCAAAAATCTAGTTCGGCGCCAGCGGTACTCCCAGCCGAGCGCCAGAAGAACGCCAAAAATCTAGTACAGCGCCAGGGAAACACCAGAAATCTAGTACAGCGCCAGCAGAATTCCCAGCACAGCGCCAGAAAAACACCAAAAATCTAGTACCGCGCCAGCAGTACTCCCAGCCGAGCGCCAGAAAAACACCAAAAATCTAGTAGGGCGCCAGCAGTACTCCCAACCGAGCGCCAGAAAAACACCAGAAATCTAGTACAGCGCCAGAAAACCACCAAAAATCTAGTACAGCGCCAGCAGAACGGCAGCAACAGTACAGCAGAATTCCAGCAGAACTCCAAATCCTTGGTAGAACAGGACTCCGCCGACGGACGAAATTAATTGAACCTCATTTAAAGATAACTGGTAGAAGTATAGATATGTTGAATAGATGAAGACACAAAAGTTGCTATGCTCTTCTTATTAATCCATTAATTGGTTTATAAATTTGTCAATTTCAAGTATATTAATATAGATGTTAGTGTATTCTACTATATCTCAGTCTTTGGATTTCCTTTTGGCTGGGATATTCTATTCGCTTGGTGATTCGCGCCTACTGAAGAAACTACTCTGCACGTAATAAATGAATTGGTATATGTGTGCACGATCTCTTCTTCACAATGTATCAAGAAGAAGATGAAGAAAATAAACATATACACTTGTAGGGTGGAATCCACTTGCAACCATCATAGAAATAAATATGGCTGCCGCGAACGTTCCCGTTCTCCAGATGGGACATCCAGGAACACAAGCGATCCCTGCGATACATACACTGAGAATCATTAGGAATGTGGGCCAGGACGACGGATTTCTCGCAAATGCTGTGCTGACGATTCTGCCATACTCCTATCCACAATCTGACAAGAGTAGGTCAGATTGGAGCAGGTGCAATGGGGTCTAGGGCCGGCCAAGTCTAACGGGGCCAGACTTCGAAGCCAGTTAAGAGATCACGTGAGACTATGCCTGCGGTGAAGATGATTTAATCGTAAGATGTTAGAAGAAAAGAACAATCAAGATGCTAGGTAGTATAGGAAGGGGATCGGTTAGATTCGATTTGCGGGTTATAGGACGGTCTCGGTTTAGCTCACTGGCTACTGTAAGTCAGAGTTCTCTGCAAAACGGAGGGACCATACATGATGGACAGTATCGTCTGACCTGCGGCCTCGAAATTCATGCTCAGCTGCTAACGAAACACAAATTGTTTTCCAGTAAGTACTCATATTGTAAGGCATTCTGGATAGTTCATGGACTTTGTATCTGCTCTGTGAACATTGTTTTGTGATTCCTGAGAGCCAAGATCAAATGCTAACAATTGCAGACTCCAACACTTCGTTTCAATCTGTACCCAATTCACAGGTGTCTTATTTTGATGCTGCTCTGCCAGGAACTCAGCCAGTGTTCAATTGGAACGCTCTGGGATTGGGTATCAGGGCAGCGGTTGCACTAGGATGTACTGTCGAGCCTAGAATATCGTTTGATCGAAAGCATTATTTCTACGGTGACCAGCCGGCGGGTTACCAAATTACACAGCATTACGAGCCATTTGCAAAAAATGGCACCTTGGGCTTGTTCGTAAGAGACGGGCTTGAAAATGATGTACATGTGCGGATTAAACAGATTCAAATAGAGCAAGATACCGGGAAAACTACCTATATCGAAGGAACAGGTGCTCATATTGATCTTAATAGAACCAACACTGGGCTGATTGAACTTGTAACAGAGCCAGATCTACCCACTCCAGAAGCAGCAGGTTTATTCGTAAGGAAGCTACAAGGATTACTGAGGTATTTGAAGGTGTGTAGTGGAGAGCTGGAATCGGGTGCGATGAGGGTCGATGTCAATGTATCAGTCAATGGTGGGCAGAGATGTGAAATTAAGAACCTGTTTAGTACGAGTGCTGTGGTTCACGCTATTCGTGCTGAGTTTGATAGGCAGAAACGGGATATACTCAATGGCAAAAAAATCGAGTCAGAGACGAGAGGTTGGGATGGCAAGAATACCTGGAAACTAAGAGGAAAGGAAGATGCAGTAGATTATAGATATATGCCGGATCCTGAGTTGATGCCAATTTCTGTAGCACCAGAAATTGTTAATGAGATCAGGCTCCAGCTCCCCAAACTGCCTGACGAAATCTTCCAAGAACTACTAAACGCTCCATATTCAGTGCCTGTTGTAGATGCCAGAACGCTCATGGCGGGAAGTACTACAAAACTGGTCGACTATTATTTTAAAGTATATGAATCATTCAAATCCAATGGAGGGACTAAAACGTCCGCAATCTCGAATTGGATCGTGCATCGACTGCTAGGTGAACTGAACCAAGTTAATAAACCATTCGAGGAAAATGTGGTACCAGCAGAGTTCCTGTCAGATCTCATTCTAAGAGTGGAAAAGAAGAATATAACAAAAACATCAGGATCACTGATTCTGAAGCATGTAGTGGCCAACGGACTGGGCAATAACCAGTCGATTGACGAACTGATAGAGCAGTTCGACCTAGGAAAGGCAGAAGACGCATCTGAAGACGTGCACCTTGCATTGGAGACTATGTGTAAACAAGTAATCCAGAAGCACCCAGATGTCATTGCCCGCATCAAGACGAACCCAAAATCCATCAAGTTCCTGGTCGGCCAGGTCATGCGAGAATGCCAGGGTCGCGTTGACGCTGCCTCTATCGAAACCACCCTCAAAACCCTCCTCTAGCATTAATGTATACTACTCTTGATCTCTTGTGTCCCTGCGTCAACGTTCTTCGCAGTGACGATGCCTCCGGCGGCTGGGGCTACGCCCCAGACCCCGTGGTGTTCGCTTCGCGAACAAAATGGGTTCCAGTACCGCTGAAGCACCCCATGCTCGACTCGAGCGGAGCGAGAGGAGCAACGGGGTCTGGGGCAGCGCCCCAGCCGCCGTAGGCACTGTCACAGAAGATGTAAACCATTTATACATACAGCTATTTGTATCCCAGGGACTTGAGGTACTCGAGGGTGTTAAGGACGGCGCGGATGCCGTATTTGAAGTCGTCAAGGTCTACGTAGACTTGGGCACTCCATCTGCTCCACCACTGGCCGTTGTAAAAGCCGATGGGCACGAAGGTGTTCCACTCGCGGATGATGTACTCTATGTATTTGTCGTTGATTTCCCCTTGAAGGCTGCTGGAGTCGACCGGGGCATATGGCAACCTTACCGTGACCATGCTTGTGATGAGGTTGTCTTCTTTGCCCGAGAGAATTTCGGTGCCAAACTCTTTCGCGACCAGCGCTCCTCCGCGAGTGGCCAGGTCCGTACAGTACTGTCGGATGCGTTCTTCTCCTCCGCAGATGTCGTTGCGGAACTTGATACTATCGGGAATAGTCAGAATGGCACTGTAATCGGTGGTACCAGTATATAAGAAAGTGTCCGCCAGTCGAGACTGCTCTTTATCTCCTCCTAATGTTGTATTATCATCTAGATACACCGCAGAGACTGGCAGTGAGTGAACATAGTGATGTTGTGAACGGTCGACGTATAACAATGCGACCGAGTTAGGAGCAAATAGCCACTTGTGCAGGTTAGAAGTGAAGAAGTCTGGACGGGCTGTTCTCAATGAGAGCGGAATCAGGCCGATTCCATGGGCACCGTCTACCATGGAAAGCACCCCTCTGTCTCGACAGAGCTGGCAGAGCTGTTCCCAGGGAATAGTTGCAGAAGGCATCGATGAAACGGTATCGAAGAATGCCATTCGCACATTTCCATATGAATCGAGAGCAGTGGTGAACAGATCGATAATCTCACTATGACTCATGGGATACTTGAACGTCAGTTCCACGACTCGAACTCCGACCCGATCCTGAAGAAACTGAATGGTGTTTCGACAAGATCCATAAATAGTGTTACAGATAATAAAGGTATCTCGCTTCTTAAACGGATAACTGCGCAAAATGGTGTTGACAGCAGTAGTAGCATTGGTCACAAAGACCAGATTGTCCGGGTCAGCATCCACAAACTGAGCGACCTGTTCTCGAATAGGAGCCACTTCTTTGAAAATGCCTGTCTTGAAAAAAGGGTCTGGATACAGCTGAATGTCCTTCATATGACGAACCCTCGCATCAAGTACAGCATTGGGGATAGCGCCAAAACTGCCGTGGTTGAGATTACGCACTTTCTCGCCAAAACCAAAATACTTCTTGCCAAACTGCCGTCCAAACGGAACAACCTTGTCGTCTTCTTTACCAGATCTCACCTCCGTTTCCGGCAAAACGTCTTCGATACTGACGAACTCAAAGTCCTCAACACCTACTCCAGCTATATCAGTTGAACCAGCTGAGATTCCAGTAGGCTTAGTAGCATCCATGACTCCTCTATTTTCCGCACCACTTGCACTTGTACTGGCAGAACCACTCTGAGCACCCGAACGACGAAACAAGAAACTCATCCTTCCTCTGAAATGAGTCACTCCAGCTGTGAATGTCCACGATAGCGAACCTTATCACACACGGACTTCGTCGGAGATGCGAACGGCACTCGCGCCGTGCCCCCACCAGATCTGCCCCGCATCGCATGAGATAACAGACGCAGGGACGCCGATAAGCTGCAGGGGCACTTCTCAGCCTCCAGTAGCTTCGGCTCTGCTCCACCGCTGGTGATGCTCCGCTACGCTGGTGATGGAGGGGTTGAAAGGAAGGGGTGTTGCGCCTCCGGCGGCTGGGGCGCTGCCCCAGACCCCGTTGTGCTCCGCTTCGCGGAGCGACAGGGGATCCCCACGCCCGACTCGAGCGGAGCGAGAGGAGCAGCGGGGTCTGGGGCGGAGCCCCAGCCGCCGGAGGCGCAACACCCCTGCCATCGAGACCTGGAACCTCTCCAACTCAGGAACCAGGCACAGCTAGGAAGACCGTTACCCGGCCTGGTTTTTATGTACGGCTGTGTTGGTGAAGTGTCTGAGTGTATGCGAGAAGCGGATTTTGTGAGATGAGCTACTGATACGCTGACCGCTGAAGTGTGGTGTATATAAGTTCTGATATAGAGAAGCCATTCCATTGGTATTTGAGCGTTGTAGCACTTGAACTGCAGCTGATTTGAAATCGTGCACCAGGATCGAAGAGTGTGTGTTCGGCAGCAATTCGATACCATAAGCTGTGACAGCAGACCAGATAAAAGGCTGCGGGACCATTCCAAGCGCAATAGCGGAATCCTAGTCTGAGATTTAGCACAAGCGTGTCGCTGTACTGTGGGGGACAGTCATCTGTAGAAGAAAGGTGTTCGTAGTGACGGCTGCGGTGCGTGCCCATATATATACTTACTATGGCTGCCACTAGTAGGACGCTGTTTCTCGGCGACATCCCGTATGGCGTCACAGAAGACGACATTGCGAAGGTTTTGAGAGGCGCTGGCCAGATAAGCATTCGATTAGTTGATCGTGGACGTGACCGTAATAAGGGCAGTTATGGCTTTGTGGATTTTCCAAACCACGATGCCGCCGCTCGTGCTATGGGCACTATGAGTGGTCTGATGCTCGGTGGACGAGAGCTGAGACCTGAGTTTTCAACGAAACCTCTTGCTGGAGAGGGTCGAGGAAACGATCCCCGGAGAAGAGCTCGTTCTGGTCGTGATCGAGACAGAGACAGGGATAGGGATCGAGATAGAGATAGAAGAGGCGGTCGTGGTCGAGACGGTCGCGATGGCGGTCGAGATGGTGGTCGTGATGGAGGCCGTGATGGAGGCCGTGATGGAGGTCGAAATAGGGATCGCGACAGAGACCGTGATAGAGACAGAGAAAGAGATTATCGTGGCGATGGCAGAGGGGATCCTCGAATGGATCCCCGTATGGACCAGCGTATGGACCCACGAATGGACCCACGAATGGATCCACGGATGGACCCTCGAAACGCATATTCAGATCCCTATTCTCAAAACAAAAACAACAACAATTATAATAATAACTATAGCAATGGCGGTAATCGTCAGGGCTCGCCGTATGGCAACAACCAGAACCAAGGCTCTTCGTATAATCAAGCATCGAATAACTCAGGCTTATCGTCGGGCCCTACTGCAGCAGCAGTTTCTAGATTACCTTCAAACCTGGTTGTGGATGATAATATTTCACGGACGCTGTCGCATCTGGCGCCCCTAGAGCTGTTAGAAGTGATCAGCTCAGTCAAAAAACTGCTGGCCACTAATAACGGAGCATCGCAAGCATACGACTTGCTGCAGTCTAATCCGACACTTATCTATGGCATTGTACAGGCTCTACTGCTAATGGGACTTGTCGACGCTAACGTCGTCACCCAGGCAGTGCAAGGTGATTCACAAGACCACCAGCCAGAACAGCTCGAGCAACGATTCGCTCAACAACAGATCCAGCAGCAACAACAGCAGTCGCAGCAGCAATTCCAACATCAACAACAACAGCATCACCAACAACAACAACAATCATACAATACACCACCTCCCCCGCCTCCACCGCCACCATCCACATCCTCGTCTTCTGCAGAGGCAGCCCTTGCTTCTCTCGACCCCCAACAGGCGGCGCTCGTCAAACAAGTGCTCGATCTCACCGACGAACAAATCAGCTTCCTGCCCGAGGACCAACGCACAACCCTCTACGACCTCCGCGACAGGTACCGCCGTGGCATCTTCACATAGAATAGTTCTGTCTGCATATTTATATTTATGATTACCCTCTCATTTGCCTTCACATAGAGGCTTACTAGTCTGCCTCCGGCGGCTGGGGCTCTGCCCCAGACCCCGTAGCTCCTGCTTCGCAGGAGATGGCTGGGATCGTACATTTTTCTCGACCGACCGGTCAATACTCACTTCTACACTCGGGGCTAAGCCCGGAATTACTGGCGTTAGCGGCAGTTAAGTGGTATTGAAATAGAGTGGTTTGAGATCTAGTCCTGTCCACTAAAGATTATATTCAAAGCTTTATTAAAATTCGAGATAGTTCATAGATAGATAGCCAGGGGTTAAGCTCCTCCTCTGAAGCATGGGAGCCCCAAACATGAGAGGCACTCCCGGAGTTGCTGGGTTTAGCGGTTGAAGATGTCGTGCATGGGAAGCGGCAGGGCTCGGCTGTCGATGGGCTGATCAGTACAGCAGTACTTGGCAATGAAATTTTCGTGTTCGTGCAAGCTAGTTAGTTGTTTACTGGCTATTGATTTGATTTCGGTCGCTGTATTGTAAAAGCATTTTCTAGACAACTGTATAGAGAGAAGCGCAAAATGGTTGGACAAATTCTCGATACTGTGCTGGACCAGATTGGCGACACGCCTATGGTCAAGTTGAACCGCATCCCACAGTCGCTTGGGATCGAGGCTACTATTTGTAAGTGCATCGCCATGTCTCATACTGTCAGGGGCTCTACAGGCCTCTGGGGTAGATTGCATGTCTGGTTGTTGTGATTATTTCTTGCTGTTTGATGTTATTTCTCTTTTATGATGTTGGAAGCTATGTACTATCGTTTCCATTCGCATTAAATGTTCGCTTTGGCTCTCTGATCCTGCTGGTTGTCTTCCTGGTGGATGCTCAACCAAACACCTGGTCATCTCTCGCACCTCCCCTTCTTCTCTCCTTACTTGAGTAGAACGAATGATATATCGTATGCTCTAAGGAGCTCCGCGAAGCGGAGCACAACGGGGTCTGGGGCAGCGCCCCAGCCGCCGGAGGCGAATCCTGAACCCAAGCAGTATAGAACTAACAGTGCTGATAGTGTGTAAATTAGAGTACTTCAATGCTGGCGGCAGTGTCAAGGACAGAATTGCCAAGCGTATGGTTTTGGAAGCCGAGAAGTCTGGCAGAATCAAGCCTGGCTACACCTTGATTGAGCCCACCTCAGGTAACACTGGTATTGGTTTGGCTCTTGTGGGTGCTGTTAAGGGCTATAGAACTATCATTACTTTGCCTGAGAAGATGTCTAATGAGAAGGTCAGTGTTTTGAAGGCTTTGGGTGCTGAGATCGTTCGTACTCCCACTGAGGCTGCTTGGGACGCTCCCGAGTCTCATATCGGAGTTGCCAAGCGTCTGGAGAAGGAGATCCCAAATGCTGTTATCTTAGATCAGTATGGTAACTTGGACAATCCAAAAGCTCACGAGTATGGAACTGGTGAGGAGATCTGGGAACAGACCAACGGTAAGGTCAATGTCCTCGTTGCAGGTGCGGGTACTGGTGGTACCATCACTGGTATTGCCAGAGCTTTAAAGAGACATAATCCTAAAGTCAAGGTCATTGGCGCTGATCCTAAAGGTTCGATTCTCGCTGTTCCTGAGTCTTTAAATGACTCTATTGAATCTTATAAAGTCGAGGGTATTGGCTACGATTTCGTTCCTGACGTCTTGGACCGTACTTTAGTTGATGAGTGGATCAAGACTGAGGACAGAGAATCGTTCCTCTTATCGAGACGTCTGATTCGTGAAGAAGGTCTGCTTGTTGGAGGCAGTAGTGGTTCTGCCCTTGCTGCTGCCTTGAAGGTTGCCAAGGGGCTTACCAAGGACGATGTTGTAGTGGTTGTTCTACCAGACTCGGTACGTTCGTATCTCACCAAATTCGTTGACGAAGACTGGATGAAGTACAACGGATTTGTTGACGATGCTACCCTGGCTGCCCAAGCCGAGAAGAAAAGCCAATACAAAGGTGCCACAATCGCCGATCTCAACCTCAAGCCTGTGGTTACTGTCAAAACGTCTACCAAGACCGGGGCTGTCATTGACCTTTTGCGTGAAAAGGGCTTCGACCAACTGCCAGTTGCTTCTGAATCCAATAAACTAGTTGGTCTCGTGACGCTTGGTAACCTCTTGTCCTTCATTTCCCGTGGTAGAGCTACTATTGACACCCCTGTTCAAGACGTCATGCTGGATTTCCGCAAGCTGCCTTCCTTCAACACCCCACCCACTCCTGGTCCCGCCGACGTCGGCACCCCTCGTGCCTCGACCAAGTCCTCTCCCTTGGCCAAAGCACGAAAGTTCTCTGAAATCACCGTCGACACCCCGCTCTCTGCCCTCAATCACTTCTTCGAACACAACTCAGCCGCCGTCGTCACCGAACGCACCGCCGACGACTCTGTCAAAGCAGTGCACATCGTCACCAAGGTCGACCTGCTCACCTACCTCGCCAAGAACGTGGAGTTGTAGCTCCTATAATATCAATATTTATAATTTAATCGTTGACCCCTGTGTGCCTCCGGCGGCTGGGGCTGCGCCCCAGACCCCACTGCTCCTCTCGCTGCGCTCGAGTCGTTACGTCGACGACTCAGTCAGAAGCTTAGGGAGCAGGAGCTGCGGGGCCTGAAACAGAGCCCCAGTGGTGGGAAGCTGACTACAGTATGTGTATATATACTATTATCTATGGACAATTTGAACTATTTCGACTCGCCCTGGCTGAATCCGAGGACCTTCATGAGAGCCTCAACACTGCGTTCTGTTAGTCTCCCTAGTTACATTCATCGCACAGGGCAAACAGACGCTCGACTCGAGCGAAGCGAGAGGAGCAGCGGGGTCTGGGGCAGAGCCCCAGCCGCCGGAGGCCAATGCTGACCTGAGATGGAGCACTTACTCTTCTTTCTTGAGCTCGATTCCAGCATCGTCTAGAGTTTGTTTCACTGGTTTGTTAGTGGGTTGATCAGTGGGTGAGAGTTAATTCACACTTACTGACTGTGAGTTGTTCTCGCACTTTACTGTCTGAAAGGAGTTTCATTTGGGCCCAGACGCTGGGCTTGCCGCCCTGGTCAGCATATCCACGCTCTCGCAAGAGCTCTCCAGTCTTTTTGAGAGCTTCCAGAGCTTTAGGAGAGTTGCTCAGTTTCTGGATCAATGGGTTTTTGGCAATTTCTTCTGCCTGCTCGTCATTTACTTCGGGGAATCCGTTACTGCCACTTGACTCACTGGAGTATCTGCGGACAGCAAGCATCGAGAGGGTCTGTTGAGGACGAGCACTTCTTGCAATGGCTCTCGAGGAGAACCTTAAATTGGCTGTGAGTGATCTGCGAAACATCTTGAATACTGAGATTCTAAATCTATTTGTGGATCTGGTTCGGATCTAGTCTACGACAGAGGATCTGGTCAGTGAAATAGTCTGCGGGATGCTGATCTCTGCCAAGAAAGTTGCGATGGCTCGATGGTTATTCTACTACAGAGGTTCACCAACATCATCCCCAGTTTTTCAGACATTTTATCGTGCAACTCTATTGTCTCTAGGCTTCTCTAGTTTTAACAGATCAGAAGCAGTAGCGACGCTCGCGTAACGACTCGAGCGCAGCGAGAGGAGCCACGGGGTCTGGGGCAGAGCCCCAGCCGCCGGAGGCAGACCCATCCTCCCCTGACTACTGAAATAAATAATAAATAAATAAAAATACAATGCCATTCCGTGGTGTTAGTTACTCGTAGAAGACCTGTTCGCGGGTGAGGTTCGGCTTCTTGTTGAGTGCGATGAAGTACATCTCTTTTGACTCGCTGCGGGATGCTGCGGGCTTGTCGCGCTTTACCTTCGCAAACACTTTTTTCAGCCTGGCTTCGAGGAACTTGTCTTCGGATCCCGTGTAGAACTTACACACGAAGTTCCCGCCCGGCTTCAGTGTGTCGATGGCGAACATCAGTGCCGCGTCGCACAGGTCCTGGTGTGGTTAGTTAGCATGCCTCCGGCGGCTGGGGCTGCGCCCCAGACCCCCTGGCTCCTCTCGCTCCGCTCGAGTCGGGCGCTGGGGAGGTGCTTCAATGGAGAGTGATGGGGAGAGGAGGATGGGGGCTGAGGGGTACTTACAATGCTGGCGCCGTGGTCTCTCACTTGCAAACCGCTTGTGTTTGCCATCCTAATATATGGGTCGTTAATACTTCTGAGCCAGAAGCCCGTGGTTTGGGGGAATGTATCGCACATGTCACTTAGCACAAGATCCACTGAATTCTCTGATGGTGATGGCGCTCCCAGGGGATGAGGGTGGGCTGCCGCATGACGTTCTTTATCGATGTAGCTGAGACTGGCTTCGTTCTCTGGATCTAGTTCCGTAGCAGTTGATTCAGTTGCGGTCTCTGTATCGATTTCTCCTGGCTTCAGTATTTTCCTAGGCGGAAATGGCCTTCCAAGGTGTGGATCCGAGAGAATCGCTTTCAGCTCATTTTGGACTTTAGAGCTCAGAAAGTTCCCTTGAATGGCACTCACTCCACGTGGGGGCTGGCAGGGCAAAATATCTACGCCAATAACCCTTCCAAGAGGACTTGTCTTTTCAACTGCTACTTGTGACCAGGATCCTGGAGCAAAACCCTTTCAATTTGTTAGTAAACGGGTCTGGAATTTCGAACTGGTTTCGAAGAACCTCACTCGTGAACCAACTCACCAAGTCTACTACTGTCATGCCAGGCTTGAATAACCGGAATTTGTCGTTCAATTCTATGAGCTTAAATGCTGCTCGCGATCTTAAATCGAGGAGCTTGGCTTCTTTCGTATAATGATCTCTTCCCTGTCTGTTCAGCCATCGATTAGATGAGGACGACCTCTTGGCCAGACAAAGTGAAGTTGAACAGAAGGTCCTCGATATGAGCGTGTTAAACCCCACGAGTTTACTTGATATCGGTGGGCGGATCAGCAACAAAGCTGCTGGTCGTGTGGAAATAACAATCATAATATTTCAATCAACCTCATCAGTGACAGCATATACTTGCAACTAAATATTGGAAACACTGGGTCGATGCGCAGCCATTTATACTTCGTCCATGCGTAAGTGCGGCGCACGTTCAGGGTCCAAATTCAGGGGTAACGCCAGCCTCAAAATGGCTTGCTGCATGAAAATCTTGAAAATACGCGGGATAGCCATCTGGTAAGCATTTCATTTAATGGATAAAAGATTAAATAATTATTTAAAGGTATTTATATCTGTATCTGTAACCATCAGTTTTCTTCTCTTCCCCATCGGCATATTGAGAACCGTC
Source organism: Sugiyamaella xylanicola (nom. inval.) (assembly GCA_001939105.2). Lineage (NCBI taxonomy): Eukaryota > Fungi > Ascomycota > Dipodascomycetes > Dipodascales > Trichomonascaceae > Sugiyamaella > Sugiyamaella xylanicola (nom. inval.). The sequence goes on from MQSX02000025.1 coordinate 211,556, forward strand.
TCTAGCCTCTCCCGTTTTGGACCCTCTTCTTGTTCCTGCTTCTTTTCCTGCTTGTTTTCCTGCTCGTGCTCGTTCTCCTTCTCGTACTTATTCTCCTTGTCCTGTTCTCGTATTTCGAAGATCACAGGTTTGATTTCGCCCTCCTTGAGTTCCTCGTATCCAGCAAAAGGACTATAGAGTTTGTAGATGTATTCTGGTTCTTCGCTGCCGGCTTTCTTGACTGCTCTTACGAGTCTCGACTTGAGCAGGCTATTCAGTGATGCTTCAGTATTATCAAAAGAGCAAGACATTATTTCCTTTTGTGAAACGGGTCCTGCAAATCCTATTATAAACTCTAGCAGTTTCATGTCTCTCACGCGAATCTGAAATAGTCAGCTTTCGAATATAAAAGGACGAGTTTGTTACTTACATTTTGATCTCCAGGCTGCTTCTCCGTGAGAAGGAGCCATCTGTACTTGGCATATTCTGGCATGGTTATGACAACGTCTGTTCTTGTTCCAAAAAGAGTTTTCTGCGATCTCGCACTTTCACCGGGTTCAGTGAATTTGAAATTGTGAGATTTGGCAAACGACTTCCAACATCTTTCTTTGAATGCAATGTCTGCTCCTAGCAAAAGTCGTCTTGATCTCATCCACAGTTTATGAACTGAGATACCTAATTAGTTAGATAGGTAGGGTATACGAACCTTTTCAGCTATTAAATAACCCCTCGGTCATCTAACGTAACGTCTCATTACATACCTGTTTCAGCAGTAGCACAAACCTGGATTGCAAAGTGTCGTGATATTTTTTTAGGATCCAATTCGTTATCAATAAGCATGGCGTAGATGAAAAAAAAATTATGTGGAGTTAAACTCTCGTCAAATGATTACATTCTTATGAGATTGGAATTACGACGAGTCACATTAACAAGGATTTACGACTGCATACCGTTTGTTCGACCTGTCAATCCTCATCTAACTGAGCGGTTTCAATGCTGTCAAATGTATTACTTTCTATATATATTGATGGTTATTGTCTGTAGTTATTTCATGATTCCAACCAGCTCTGCTTTATCCGCTAAATCAACGAGTTGGTCGATATCAGGCACAGGCGGAGGAGTTTTTAATGCTACTTCTGCTTCCTTTTTATCTGGCGACGCTAGAACTGCGGTGATAAAGATGTTCTCTTTACCAGGCAAGATCTCACCCTGGAGTTGGGGCACCAAAGTTCTTGAAAACATCAGATTAGTATTCCCTTCTGGCTTATGTACACGTCCCATTCTCTTTTCATCTGAAAGCTCCATTATACAGCTGATATCATCATCACCCTGAACAAGGGCATAGTTTTCCCTCTGGAATTTGAGATTCCTGTTAAAGTCTGCCAATGGTACACAGAAACCGCCCTCAATAGAGGACAATTTTCTAGGAGAAAATATCTTATGAACGCGGGTATGCCAAAGTCCACATGGAATCAGCCAGGTTTCAACTTTGACATCACTCCATGGATTCCACACAGAATACAAAATAGTGCCTGAAATCTTGGCAACTGCACATCGCTCTCTGACTCTAAAGTGGTAACCATCATCAGAAAACGCAATCATGTTGTCAAACACACCCATTTTGAATCTTTCGGGATCTGCCTCAATACTAAATCCATATCTTGATGAATAAGCAAATTTGTTATACTTCTCGGTTACAAACCTCATATCCTGTTGCCTCGGGCCTGATACTAGCATCACAGCGTTGTTCGGATGGTGAGAGAAGACAAATCCTGGTACTGGTGAGACAAAAGGAATCTTTTGCTGGTCGAGTTCAACTTCTTGAGCAGACCAAAATGGATGTGATTCAGGTAGTGCTAGTGGTAAAAATGCTTTCATTGCCCAGTACGGGGAACAGGCCGAGTTATACCCCTCCGAGAAGAAAGTATTTGGATAGCAATAGCCGATAGAAAGAAGGTTAGAATTTAGGGAAGAAATTGGCTGCTTTGACCACCATCTGAGATGACGCAGATATAGTCCCTTGATTACTCCCCAAGGCAAAACCTCCTGGTTAGCAAATGCTAAAGCTCCCCAGAAACCACCACATGCAAATCGATAAGTTAGACTCCGGCCATATGGAATACATGATCCACTGTCGTCGAAGAAATTAATAAATTGTTTTGCAAATTCGCGACTACGCTCCTTGTATCTCTCACATCGTTCAGTCTCGTCTGGCTCCAAAACTGAATATATCAAACCATATAAATGCATTGCAAATGGATTATAGTAATCCATTCTGAATGTCTCACCTATAGGGTCGCCATCTCTATACCATCCCTGGTCAATATAATATCTCTCTATTTTCTCAAAGCTCTTGTTGCTAAGTCTCTCAGGATCATAAGAAGCACCCACTCGTTTTAAACCTAGATCCATCATAACTCGAAAGAACTGCCAATTGCACTCTGGAAAGTCATGTTCTCGACCTGATATCAGATATCTGATTACGTTTTGTTTGGCTTCTTCTGTCAAAGGATCCCAGAAGTGTTCCGGTACAGCTGCCAAAGCAAAACCAATGGCAGCAAGCTCAACCAGTCTCTGATCAAAATCAGAGAGTTCACCCCAATACTCAGGGTGATTTGGGTCTGTTCCATTAGAGAGCCCTTTATTAAACAGTTCCCAATTGTCAAACTTTCCGCCTCCCATTACATAAGGAACTATACCCCACAACGGTCTGGCAAAACCCTCCATCGAAATAGCTGCCCTATCAAACACGGCTCCGCTTTGATCTATCTGGACAGTGGCACCAGCGGGAGAAAACGCTGCCTGCAGAGGCTCAAAGATACTAAATAGAGCCTTCACAACATCGTCTCTTCCGGAAAACCTATTACCAGCGATAGGAGAGAACTTGGAGGACATTCTGATTGAACTGGCATCCCCAGGGGTACAACATGGAACCTGGGGTTTATATATTAAGGTCGTGAAGTAGGTGCATGTATGTGGGGGTTCCGCGGAACTGGTCCGGACATTTCTCCGGAGAAGTTCGAACGACAATATGGGCTGGATGTTTCGGTACTCAATCATAAAACACTACTAACACTGCTACACTGGTCAATTAGATCTCGTTTTTCCCAATTAATAAAATCAAAGCTGACTTATGATGCTTATTCCTACGACATATCATGCGTTACCGTTTCAAGCGGATTATGCCAGTGTCATTATTATTAGCAATTCAAAATCGAACACATAACAACGTAACGAAGCCTATTATTCTCAATCTGCCATTGCCATTGTCATGTTGACTAGGGAGGGGCTGGACCGACGTGGTGAAGGGGATGGTAGAAATGGTCCCTGCTTTGTTTCTGCCGTACACGTCGTTTCCTAAAACGGAAATATCAGGGGTCACTGACGTGAAGAGCTGCAAATTTCAATCAGATTTTACCCGTGAGTTCATTTGGATACGGGCTCTGCCTCCGGCGGCTGGGGCTCTGCCCCAGACCCCGTAGCTCCTGCTTCGCAGGAGATTGCTAGGACCGTGTAGGTAACGACTCGAGCGGAGCGAGAGGAGCAGTAGGGTCTGGGGCAGAGCCCCAGCCGCCGGAGGCACAGGCCTCACTTCCATAAATGAGTGTAACCTCATATGCCCTCTGTATGTAAAGATATATACATCTACATAACAACTGATAAACAATCTGCTAAAATATTTATCTTAATATCGTGTGATGCTGTGACCTAATAGCCTCTGAGCTTACCATTTGCCCTGCCTCTATACCGGGTGCCCTTACGGAACTAGTTCCCATCGTATCAGGCTCCACTCTAGACTTCAGAGCTTCTTTCGCTTCGCCGAGACCATGGTTCCAGCAATGTGTGCTGAGCTTTAGGTTCGAAAAACTGTTGTGTGACCTCCTGAGTCACGTAAATCAGAAATAATGTTAGCAATTCATTTATTAGGAATTATAAAGACAACATACAAACCAGTTATAACTTGTTACTTACATACTGTGAAGGATAAGAACAAATCCTGAGATCAAAGCCATCCTTTTTATAGACTAGAGACCATGGTTATGCAGAGATCTTCAAAAAGGAAAATAGTACAACCCACAGCCTACACAGCCTCCAGAAAGCTTGTGACAACCTTGTAGTCGTTGCTGATCCCTGATCTGTCAACTCCTGATGATATGATACGTTATATGCGGTGACGCTCGATTGATTCTTTTGCAAGGTTAGGTGAATGCTACATAGTAAAAGGGGGCATGAAAATTATAAAAAGGGCATGACCAGCTCCTGAATTTGTCATACGTACGTGAAAATATATTTACTCAATTGGCTTATTTCTATATAACTGCTGAAAATAAAATTGCTTACTTATGTCCAAGCCAATCGAGATATCTTCACAAAGATAAAGACGAGGATGCCACACAATAACCTACTGCCATGCCATCGCAATAAACCTAGAATAAACCCAAATCACAGACCCCTGTAGTGCTGAGGCCAAAGAAGGTCGCCAAATGTAAAGAACTCTCTGGATAAATAATGATAAATCTCTCTGGATAAAAATCCAAATCGCAGGAAGATCAGCAGGCGATCTTGTTCGCAGTTGGTTATAAATTACCGTACCTTAATCAGAAGTTCCAGAGCCTCGATTACACATGTATACAGGGGTTTGAATATCACTTGCGCAGGTGATGTATCGGGAGGGGAACCAACATGATCTATTTACGTCTGGAGAATCTCACTTGCGACTCAGGTGCACAGACTTTTTCTGCAACAAGAAGCGTTAATGGTTTAGTGGTAAAATTCATCGTTGCCATCGATGAGCCCCCGGTTCGATTCCGGGTTAACGCATCGTTTTTGCATTCCCGGAAATTTCCTGTCAATATATTCCTTATCCGTTATTCTTTTTTGGCATCGAAAGTAGCTACCGAGAGATAGCCGATATGCACAGCACTGCACCCTGCATATTTCACTCTCTAATTTTCAGTGAGTCGGTATACAGCCGTTCGCCGTACTTGACTGTTAATTTCCTATTTGGGAAACTGTAACAAGAAAACTTCCTGTTACGACCAGAGGATATAACAAAATTTCAGGTGCAGGTGAGTTCTACCTTTCCTTCTCTTCACAGAACTACGGAGTAGAACCAATTCTTTTGGGAGACAAAGTATTCACAACAAAAAATGTCGAAGATTACCGTCGCAGGAGTCCGTACCAATGTCCAACAGCTCTTGGAGCAATCCGAGAAGAAGAAGAGAAACTTCTTGGAGACTATTGAGCTCCAAGTTGGCCTCAAGAACTACGACCCCCAAAGAGACAAGCGTTTCTCTGGTACCATCAAGCTTCCTCAAGTCCCTCGTCCCAACATGACCATCTGTGTTTTCGGTGATGCTGTCGACTGTGACCGTGCCAAGTCCGTTGGTGTTGATGCCATGTCTGTTGATGACTTGAAGAAGCTCAACAAGAACAAGAAGCTCATCAAGAAGCTTGCCAAGAAGTACAACGCTTTCGTTGCTTCTGAGGTTCTTATCAAGCAAGTTCCCCGTCTCCTTGGTCCCCAACTTTCCAAGGCCGGTAAGTTCCCTACCCCCGTCTCTCACAACGAGGACCTTGGTGCTAAGATCAATGAGGTCAAGTCCACCGTCAAGTTCCAATTGAAGAAGGTCTTGTGTTTGGCTGTTGCCGTTGGTAACGTCGAGATGGAGGAGGACGCTATCGTCTCTCAAATCATGCTCGCTTCCAACTTCTTGGTTTCCTTGTTGAAGAAGCACTGGCAAAACGTCGGATCTTTGGTCATCAAGTCTTCCATGGGTCCTCCTTTCAGAATCTACTAAACGTTATGTTTGTATTATGAATAAAAAGTGTTTGTAGTTTTGCATAGTATGATGAGAGCCCGGTTTTGCCTCCGGCGGCTGGGGCTTTGCCCCAGACCCCGTGGCTGCTCTCGCTGCGCTCGAGCAGGATTGTGTATGTAAACCTGAGTATCGACCCCTGTATTCAATATCTGGACATGGAGATATTGCTCGAAAATTGCAAGAGTCCTTTTGGCTGTAGTTCACCAACTTAACTGATCTCTGAAATCAACTATCCCATAAAGTATACGAATAAAATTGTGGAGTCTTCTGGGCTGACTTCCTCTTACGCTCTGGGTTGCTGCGGCCGCATGCTTTGAGGTTGAGACCATTTGCCTAGCCAAGAATATCTACTCCGTTAGCCAGATGGTCTTGAGAATCTTTTCATTTGTACTACGAGTTCACCCTCACCCAAAACAGAAAAGTCCCGAAAGCTTGGCTGCTCTTGCGAACGAGGCTTCTGCGATCTCAACAAATGCTTATCCTTGGTTGCTTCGATACTTGTTTCGCAGGATTGGAAATCTCATTAATGCTTTTAAGGAGTTATTACACCCTGGAGTCAACTGTAATTTCAACGCCTACTCAAAGCTCTCACATGGGCGTCGAAGTTTACAATCGTGTCAAAGCTGGAAATGGCTGCGTATTAAATTCCATATTTCTCCCACCCAACATTCTAGTCCCTTCTGTAACAGACAAGATTATCCTGACATGTTGATAAATACGTATCTAACTTAGCTTTCTGAGATATTATCACCTTCTATTGGAGATTATTGGGTACTAATTGCGAGCATGTGGTAGAGCACTTCACACCATGCAGCACAGTTGGCAAAGCGTGCCTGAAGAAGGGAAACGTGTACCGAATTTGCTGTTGTGAGATGCTGATGGACTTCATTTTTAGCATCTTGTGGAACATGGGTTCTATACTCTATACTTTTTGCTATGTACCTTCCTGGTATTCTCAAACGACCCCGTCAGAGGCAGTTTGTTGGTGATGCATATTGGACAATCTGTTTGCCTAATTGGGAACACAACACCCCTGATATAGCCCTGTTAGGCATTATAGCGGTAGGGAGCTATGTCACGAGGATATCTGGATGTACCCTTCTTTAGCTCCTGAAAATAACATATAAATAGAAGCCCCCCCTCAACTGTCTGTGACAACTTCCTGCTAGTAGTAGTAGATTATAGGTCAAACTCTAGGAATCGCTTGTACCCCGGATATCAAACAACTCGCAGAATATTAGTGATAAACATCTCAGCCATGATGCCTGGATTTTCGACAACGAAATGTATTGATGAATTGGTCGATTTCACAAGCCTGAAAAACGCTTGCCGTCAAGATAACGAGAATATCATTCAAGATGTTGTAGAAGCTATCGACGGGTTGTATAGTGGACTTCAAGTTGCAGATCAGTTTAGACAATACGCCATCAAGGCGGAGGATGCCTGTGATATCCTACTGCTACGTGAAGATTTTTTTTTGAATTACGCAAAATTATTTGGTAGGCCTAGATACGTACCAGGTTCAGTGGGTATATCGCTTTCAGAGCCAAACAGCGAGGGGATTCGTTCTATAAGAGTAGTTCAGCACGTGGAAGAACGCGACTTTCCATTCTTGGTCGCTCTACCTTGTCCTCATTTAAAAAAAATTCTGGACCAGTATAAATACGAAAGCGCTGCTCGGTTTCAAGCTATTCTCAGTGATCTTTACATTGCTTGCTATATTGAAGTCAAGGGAATGGAGGTTATTAGAGAAGCCGGAAACGAGAAAATCAACAGCAGTATTCAAAAGGCATCTAGCGTTGCAGATTTGATGTAACATCAGTTTCAACACCACAAACTCAGCGTGTAATGGAAATTTTAAAGATTTCAGTTTCAACTGACGAGTTCTTTTGACAGATGCCCATTTATTATTATATTATTTATTACTCATAACCACTTACAAATATTATTACATTGCTATCTAACGTATACGCGGAACTTATAAGTTGTTCCTTTGGCATAGTGTTTGGATTGCCAGGATGAGGCATGAAAGCCTCACCGTGGGCATACCAAGCATGCCTCATATCACATCGCATCACATTTCATCTCGCTTCGAGACCCCATTAGAGGCTACAATACATCCCTAAGATACTAGCTCCATATCTGCCCCCAGCACAGATCCTAGTAAGATAGATCTATATATCGCTCTAATAGACCCATATGAGGCAGCGTGGACCCTATAACCACGTGACCAGGACCCTGAAACGCACTTTAATAGGCCCCCCTACGCCCGACTCGAGCGTAGCGAGAGGAGCCACGGGGTCTGGGGCAGAGCCCCAGCCGCCGGAGGCAGAAACACATGGCCGTTTTTGTGCCTCCGGCGGCTGGGGCTCTGCCCCAGACCCCGTGGCTGCTCTCGCTGCGCTCGAGCAGGATCGTGTCTGTAATCTGAGTATATGACCCCTTTATTCAATATCTGGTCATGTGAGATATTGCTCGAAAATTCCGAAAGAGTCTTTTTTGGCTGTATTTCGCCAACTACTTTTTTCTATGTGCCTTCCTGGTATTCTCAAGCGACCCCTGTCAGGGGTAGTTTGTTGGTGATGCATATTGGACAATCTGTTTGCCTAATTGGGAACACAACACCCCTGATATCACCCAGTTAGGCACTATAGCGGTAGAGAGCTTTGTCACGAGGATATCTGGATGTACCCTTCTTTAGCCCCTGAAAATAACATATAAATAGAAGCCCCGCCTCAACTGTTTGTGACAACCTCCTGCTACTAGTAGTAGATTAGAGACCAGACTCTAGGAATCGCTTGTACACCGGATATCAAACAACTCGCAGAATATTAGTGATAAATATCTCAACCATGATATCTAGATATTGGGCAACGAAACGTTTGGATAAACAGGTCGACTTTACACTCTTGATAAACGCCTGCCGTCAGAATAACGAGAATATTATTCAAGATGTCGTAGAAGCTGTGGACGGGTTGTATAGTAGATATCAAATTGCAGATCAGTTCAGACAATTCGCAATGAAGTCAGAGAAAGCCGGAATGATCCTGATGCTACATGAAGACTTTTTTTTTAATTACGCAAAATTATTCGGCAAGTCTAGCTGGGTACCAGGTTCAGTAGTCATATCGTATTCGGAGCCAGACAGCCAGGGGAATCGTTCTTTAAGGATGGTTCCGCGCGTGGAAGAACGCGAGTATCCTCACTTGGTCGCTCTACATTGTCCTCATTTAGACACACTCTTGGACCAGTACAAATACGAGACCCCCGCTCGGTTTCAAGCTATTGTCATTGATATTTACACTGCTTGCTATATTGAAGTCAAGGGAATGGAGGTTATTAGAGAAGCCGGAAACGAGAAAATCAACAGCAGCATTCAAAAGGCATCTAGCATTGCAGATTTGATATAAGATCAGTCTCAACACCACATGGTTAGTGCCTAATGAAAAGTATAAAGGCTTCAGTCTCAACTGACGGGTTCCTTTGGCGGATGCTCGTTAATTATTATACTATTTATTGCTCATAACCACTTACTAATACAATACATTGCTATCTAACTGACCCCGCTGCCCTCTTGACGAACTTACAGGCATGAAAGAGATACTGGAGACAGAAAGCAAAACAGATATGAGACGGGATCTCAGAGCCAACATGTTTACGTATCATGCAGAACTAATAAGTTTCCTTTGGCATAGTGTTTGGAATGGCAGGATGAGGCATGAAAGCCTCACCGTTAGCATACCAAGCCATGCCTCATATCACATCGCACCACATTTCATCTCGCTTCGAGACCCCATTAGAAGCCACAATACATCCCTAAGATACTAGCTCCATACCTACCCCCCAGCACCAGATCCTCATGAGATAGATCTATATATCGCTCTAATAGACCCATATGAGGCAACGTGGACCCTTGAATCACGTGACCAGGACCCTGAAACAGAATATAGTAGCTCCCCTCCCCCACGCCCGACTCGAGCGCAGCGAGAGGAGCCACGGGGTCTGGGGCAGAGCCCCAGCCGCCGGAGGCAGATACACCTGGCCGTTTTTGTGCCTCCGGCGGCTGGGGCTCTGCCCCAGACCCCGTGGCTCGCTTCGCTCGGGTTTCTGGGTGCCAGTTCTCTCGATCTTCTGGCCGGGAGAGGGACAGGGTCGCTGGGGGAGAGGGCAGTGGGCCAGATCGCGATCGCGGTTGAGCCTCGGGCCAGCGGCCGTTGTGGGGAAAGCTCGATCGGGAGGCCAACAGGCAGCAGGGCTCGCCGTTGGACCCTGTGAATGCCATGCTGACGGCAGTGCATATGTCGATGAATATTGCGGTGGTTATACATATTTATGTACATAAACACATACAAGCCACCAGGTTTGGGTCTCATATATGCATCTGGTGGAATCAGGCGTAAACTTTAAAGCACACAGCAATAACTCCATTCCTGCTAGGAACTTAGACTTTGCCCAGACCTCTATAGTAGGATCTTTATTTTCTTATTCCGTCTACACTGTTGAGATCTGTTATTCGTTCTTGTTTCAGGGTCACGTAACTAACCCGTGTAACTAACCCTGCAAATATCTCTAGCCCTGCGTAACCCTTTCAGCCTGGCAATTGGGTATAGTATAGTGGGTATTATTGTGGATCCTATTGTTCTGAATTCTTCTGGATTGTTCGAATTCTCGTGGATTGTTGTTCCCTGCAAGTTTGTAGAAGGATTGTGTTTTTGATTCGCGCTTTTATAGTGGTCGATTGCATTTATTGACAGGGATTCAGGCAATTGAACAACCAATTGGTATCCGCGTGTCAGGGATTCCGAATACGACCGAACATCACCTTCTAAGAGCATATCTCTTTACTCGTATTGGCTCCTGTATCCGACCCTTGGGGGTGAACTTTATTGCTCTGCTTCCTGATTTGGTTCCTGGTTTGGCTACTGACTTGGCTACTGACTTGGCTCCTGACTTGGCTCCTGATTTGGTTCTCGCTTTACAGTTGTTGAGAGTCTTATTACGACTTCGTTGCGACTTTGCTGTGACTCTGTTCTGAGCTCAGCGATACTCACGAGTGCGACTGATAGTTTGACTTTGGCTAGGCTTCAATTCAAAGCTATTGACTAGAATTCATTACAAAGACTGGATTAGGTGGTTATATTTCATATCAATTGGCCTCTTATTCCTGCCGACACCAGCAGCATCGCGTATTAATTGCCCAGCCGGTACCTCTATCAACTGGCGTAGTCAGTCCAGCTTAAGTCTGAATCACGCTATGACTGAGGAATGGCACGATAATGATAAGCACAGTACGATGGACTCTGAAGGCGTGAGCACAGCCCCTGGTGCTGATGATAATGCAAGTTCTGACTTACATCAGGCATCTGCCACTGATCCCAACACAGCTACAGAGACCAGTTCAAACATAGAGGGAAGCAATGCTGGTACCGTGCCTGATGTTGGCGCCAGCGGGAGTATAAATACAAACGTCAAGACCGACGGTGCTGACGATAATCCGACTTTTGATGAATCTTTTCCACCGCTCTCATCACAGCAGGATATCATGTCCATATCCCCCAAACAGGCCTTGTTCTACCTATATCAACTGCTGACGAGTCTTATAAAGTTGCATGAAAATTTGTTAGTAAACAGAAAAGACTCGCCAGTTATTGATGACGACGTTATAGACAGTGGTAGTGAGGCTACGAGTGGCGGATTTAGTGGTACTGGGGCAGGTAGTGGCTCTGGTAAAAGCAGCGAAGTACCTACAACAGGGCCTATTACCGAGACACCAGATTCTCCAATTAACTCAGGAAACGTACCTCCTCCATCTTCATCTTCAATGGGCAATTTTCAAAACTTTCGGAGGCGGTCTCATCGTTACAGCGACATCTCTCCGTTTTCGATGTCCGACAGACGATTGTCTTCTGGCGGTGGTTCCTCTGCCCCAGGAGGCTTTTCTGGACATAATGTAAAATCAAACAACGAAGACGAAGACTATGATATGCTATCTCCAAATAGTCCAGGAGGCTCGACTCATCCACACGGAAACCATATGTCCAACTACCAGTCTTATCTCAGACGACAGAAAAAATCGACTTCGTTACTGGCGGAAGCCGCCGAGGTCGCGTCTCTAGTTTTACAGGGTGGAACGACAACTCTTCAGGATGAATATAGCAGACTTAAAAAATCATCTATGAGCTGGTCCGCAGGTTCGCCATCAGGACCAGGAAGTTCGCTATCCTCGCCATCTACATCTCCTGTCTCGCTACGACCCAGCCCCTCTACTGGCTCGGTTTCTTCTATCCAAGAACAAAAATTGGTCATTGCGAGGCGATTCTGGTCGAAGACAACCCCGCAAATCAGCGTCCAAAAATACCTCTTACGACTCTATAAATACTGCCCCTCATCAACAGCAGCATACTTATCTGCTGGATTATACATATACCGTCTCTGCATTATTCTTCAAACAATCCCTCTGACTGATCTCAGTGTCCACCGACTGGCACTAGCGGCGATCCGGATAGCATGTAAAAGCATTGAAGATATCAACCACAGCCAATCTCGCTTTGCAATGGCTGCGGGAGTGTCTACTTCCGATCTTTATCGACTAGAAATTGCATTACTATTCTTGCTAGATTTTAACATCAAAGTCGATAGCGACGCTCTACAACGAGGTTTGGAAGTATGGGCTGAGATCGAAATCCAAGCTAGACATGTTTTGGAACGTCCCATATTATCTCCTGTCATCCAGTGATAATTAACAATGTTAGAAAAGCAATAATCAGAACTATCATGTTTTTTGATAAACGGCTTTATGTATTGCGATCTGCCTTATGCTTCCCAGAGAGTGTATACTATTTATTAATTCGATTATATTTTTCCATAAATTATGCGACCAAGCCAAATTAAGCACAAGCCGGAACGTAGCTGTTGAAAGATCAGCTTGAACCACTAACAAGCAGGCACCAGCAGCATTCCAGGTTCAACTTCACACTTGAATAAACAACAAGGCCAAACCAGAAAACATGTTTACTGATGAGAACAGTACTCTACAGTATTGTACTACTATTGTCCCTTGCCTATCCTGTAAATTCGACTTGGTTGGTGCGGGAGGACAAAGTGTGCGATCCTGCCCAAGAGAACTTCCTGTTTCCCTATACAGGGTTCCGGCTTCAGCGCCAATACACGTACGGATTTCCAATGCTACATCATATCCGTCTCTCGCACTGCGATCACGGCGTAGTTGACATGGAATCATTTCTTGTTACAGACAGAAACACTGACCTGGTTTGGGCGACCGACATGTGTATGAATAGTCAGATGTGTTTCCGAGCAGTGCGGTACAAAAAGTATGCCAAACGTAACATGAGCATTTATCTTCCATACACAGCAGTTGGAGGGCTGTTTCTGTGTCCAGGAAACAACACCGTCTGTACCAATGAAAACGCCCGCCCTATCCTGCCTCTCATCGCAGACAGGATATGGCTACAGTGGTACGATTTCCCCAAATACCGACGCATCGTGCAACGAATCCCATACTTTTCCACCCCCAACTACGTAGATCCAAGATACCCCCATAGACAAGACAAAGGAGCAGAATGGGCAGCCAAGCTCGATGTCAATGAGGACTACGAATACTCGCAAGCAGACTCCTTCACAATCTCGTCTGTCGTCAACAACGTTCTCGACCTCCTAAATAACATCTTTAGCATATCACCTGGCTACCTCCTCTGGGAGCACGATCCCGTAGTCGACACCCTCCGAAAGGACACACACGAGACTCTTGGCCCAAAGCTCATGAGAAAGATCATCACCCTGCTGATGACCCCCGACTCCGACTCCCAGGTTTCGCGGCTTCTTCAAGCCATCCACACAGAGCTCGAGCCCCTCGAAACCATAGACGATGACATAACAATCCAGCATGGCGAGATACTGCCCCCTTAACGAAGTTTATATCTTACATTTGTACATTTGCCTCCGGCGGCTGGGGCTTCGCCTCAGACCCCGTAGCTCTCGCTTCGCGAGAGAACGAGCGTCGTTATATCATAAACCTCACCATCTCACTAACACCATGGTACTCTCGCGAAGCGAGAACCACCTCAGACCTAGCCATGTGGAGTGATGTTGGGTAATTATATTAACTGGTCGAAGATCTTTAAAAACTCCTTTCAAATGGTCGATGTTTTTGGCCATAACCAAATTCGTGTGGCTTCGGTTCTTCCGGTGTGAAACAAGTTTAGTATTGTTATCGAATGATTCTTCTAATCTTTCTTCTATTTTATTTATTTAGGATTTAGTTTCAGAATGCCTAAAAATGGCCATCAGCGACAGATCTCTGTATTTCCCTCAAAGTAAAAAGGTAAATTTTTCTAATCTATTGCCTATTGCACTCATTAATATCACGTCGTACTTCTTTTTTATTAAAACGATCGGTTAATCGATAGAAACGATTACTAGTCATATGTAGGATGCCGTTGTTGAAGGTCATGACAATGATTGCTTAAAAAATTAGCCTCAAGACCATAGATTTAGTTTCAAAAAACTATTTAACACTCAACTAATGTAATAAAGATTACTTGGCGAGAACTAGTTTCGATAGCAGCTTGGCCAGCTGCTCCCAATCTTGTTCAGATGGGGGACCCTTGGCTTTGGTCGCTGAGAAACTGTTATTGAAATCAGTTATAACAATATCATTGGTAGCTCGAACCAAAATGCTAGTGCTGCAAACATTGTTATGAATTACGTTATACTCGTGTATACGTTGGTAACGTTGCTTGAGAGAGGTGTGTAACACTTCCATTTCACGCAAGCAATTGAGCTCGACCTCGCTAGAAACCGATCTTAGCTTCATTCTAATTGATCGCTCGGTGAAAAAATCTAAAATTGACTGATAATGTCTTAAGCCTTCAAAAAAGAACCCATTTACTGCCTGTGTGCCAAGGATGCCGCTGATTTTTCCATAAAAATGAGGAATTGTCGTTCCCTGAAGAGGCTTTAATTTCTGGTAGGTTTTTATTTCGTTTTTCAGACTATTTTCGAATCCTTTAGGATAGAGCTTAGCGCAAACAGAATGGCTTGCCAAATAGACTACAACATATTCCTTGGTTTCAAATAATAATTTGGAACTGTCAAAATTGAGAGCAGGGTCGTTTGGGAGTAGTTCTCCCAATGCCGGTCTGAGAGGAGCAAGCTCGAGTTGAGGAGGCGTAATCAAGTTCAAACGGATTGGGAACATAGTATTGTATGATTCTGACGATTTTTCCATATTGCGTTTATATTTGTTGGCCAAGTTACTCGCACGCATTGACCTCACAGAGGGAAATTCGAGACTTTCTCGAAGAGGAAGGACTGAAAAAGCATTCGATTCCATTGCCATAGCCTCAATAATGGTATGTGCTTGTGCAGAGGGGGGGTTGCCTTGAGTACATTGAAATATGTAAGCAGCTAAGGTGGTTCGAACAGTTGGCTCAGTTGAGTCACTTTTGACTCGAAAAAAGTTGTAAGTCAATCTGCTATTAGAGTAACCCGTGAAATCAATTATGAACGTCTCGTAGAAAGTAGATACAATGAAATGGTTAACTTTGTGACGAAGTAAGTTATAACGCAATTCATCCATGACCAAATTCCAATGAGGACTCTCATAGGACAAGTCTAAATTGCTTCGCGAATTATAATAAATCACAAGAGCCAGCAGTTTAAAAGAACTGCCTTCAACTTGTTCAATACTGTCCATGTGAATACGATCAACTGAGCCAATAGAAACCGGCCCATCGATGTGCAAATATTTGGTACTCCAATTCGGATCTGTTATATTGTAAGCCACTTTCCATTTCTCACCTCGGCTTTCAACAATTGGTCGAATAATAGTTTCAGCTATCGTCATGATTACACTAGGCATCAGGGACTCAGTATTATATGGACGAGGTGGGTCTTCCTTTAAAAGACAATTGTAGTACCGATCAAGAGTTTCTTCGTGATCTGAGTCGTTGTTTTGAACCCTCTCGAAGAAGTTATGAGCCTTTCTGAGTTCCTCACGAAAGCCAGAAACATTGTTTTTCAAAAAAGTATCCTTGGATATTTCCGTAGCGGTATACAAGTAGCCTCCAATTGTCTGTGTTTGGACCAAGTCAACCCTGTCTAGAGTATTGAGGACATCTGAAATAGGTAATTGAAGATATATCATTGCAGAGCGGTATGACCATGGTTTTTTTTTCCAGTCATAGCCACTTCGTACCAATTTCTCAAAAACAAGGAGTCTATGGGAGTCATTGTATGGTGTATAGTTGAGAAATACTTTAAACCGGGAGATTGGATCAGAAGCCCAGAGTTCATCACGCAAGGTTTTCAAGATTTTGGCTTCTTTCAACTCAAATATCCATCTCGCTTTGGTCCATTGAAGAAAGTACGCTTTTTGTTCCTCCGTCCAATTTGGATTCTTTGTAACCAGCTGCTCGCAGTGAGCGTCAAAGCTACGCTGATTGGCAGCATGTATCATATGGGATGCTTCTTGGGACGAATCGGTAGGGCCATTTCGCAGGAAATCTTTCTTACTTGGATTATGCCTCAAGTGAGCTATTGCGTCAAACTTACAACTGCGAAGATCAACTTGACGCTGAGCCTGAATATATCCATTGGACGTTGAAGCATTTACATCATCGGCTGAGATTCCGAAGTAGCCTAAGATACAGCTTAATTCAAAGGTCGACAGAGGAATGTCCCAGCTGCCCGAATATTCTTCAAGGTCAAGAGGGAGTTGCAAAAACGGAGCATTTGGATCAGCCACATATGAGGCGTTTGCACCCATAATGACATGAGCATGGGTTTGATCAACTCTACCAAGTTCTTCGACGGAGATAGACGAAGAGGAGGTCGTGCTATCATCTGGGCTCAATCCAGAGCCCGTTTGGTTAAGACCACGATTATCGGCCATAATAAAATGAAGGGGAAAATGTCGGTCTGTAATACACTCCGATTATATAAGAACAAAGATTATTAATTAACTGAATAGACTTAAAACGGAAACATCACCTCAATAGCTTTTGTAGAAACCAACAATGTCCCCATGGAAACACTTGTGAGGCAGAAAGCTGTCAAAGAGACGGCATCACTTCCTAACAGCATAATCTATTACCATAAAAAACTTGATAACACTGAGATCTAGAAATCTTTCCACCCCTTTGTCTAATTGTCTGAAGTTATCTATTGTAGTATTTCATCAAAGAAATCTCCAATAGGCTTCAACATCCCGATTCTAATCTGATGCGAAAACTACGTGTACATCTTACTAGCTGCAGCGATAGGTGGATTATTTGACCTTATCGCAGCTGGAGAACACAGGGTCCAGGGGGAGGGGGGACCTGCCTCCGGCGGCTGGGGCTGCGCCCCAGACCCCATGGCTCCTCTCGCTGCGCTCGAGTCGGGGCGTCGACGGTCCCAGCATCTCCTGCGAAGCAGGAGCTACGGGGTCTGGGGCGCAGCCCCAGCCGCCGGAGGCAGTCCTCGTTCTCTCACGGAGCGGAGCCACGGATGAGGGGCCCAATGACGAGCGAAGTACAATGAAACCCAGTTAATACGTGACGAGATATCTATAAATAATTGTGTGAAATGCAAAGGCGGTAGCTTACTCGGCGAGGGGCTCCCAGGCGGTCTTGACGTCTTGTTTGGAGCCCGTGCGGGGCGTGTTGCTCGACTCGGACTCGTCGTAAGTCGACATGTCGTATCCAGAGTGGCGCTTTTCGCTGGGATATGACGACGATAGAGACTCGTTGTCTCCACCGGTGTGTGGCGAGGGGTGGAGCAGACCAGCGTCGTCGTGGTCAGCACGGGCAGCGGCACCGAGGGCTGTGAACTCGCCCAGCACATCCGGGTTGGGTTTGCCCTGTTCTTGGATGAAGGATGCTCTGTCGTCCTTTGCTGGCTTGTATCTGCTGTCGGGGTTCTTGAAGAAGATGACAATAGTACATGTGATCAGCGTGAACAGCAACAGCACGAGTGAGAAGGCTGCATTCACAACAAAGAAGATGACTCCCATAATCGATGACACGTACATGGGTTGTCCAAAGAGACCAGAGAAAAACATAAAGAAGAATGCGTTCAAGGTCAGAATACTGCCAATCGTGATGTTGATGGCGTTGGTGATCTTATCCATATATGGTCTTTTGATTCCTACAAGAATCACAAATGCCAGTTCAATAATGAATATAGCAATACCTTGTGTCTTGCCGCTGGCTTGAGCGAAGGAGATGAAACAGGCCTTTACAAAGGTGTAAATAAGCACTGGGGCAATGAAGTAGTAGTGGTTGCCTTCAAATTGCGTGTACAAAAAGCCGTATTTGTTGATAACCTCTGGCTCAGAGTATAACAAGTACACAGGCGTGTCATGGGTTGCGATTGATCGCTGACCAATAACAAACACCTTGAAAGAGTTCCAGGCCAGAATGCCAATGGACAGAATCAAAAAGAAAACAGCCAAAATAATGACGGCGGCAGAATCACGCTGAATAAACTCCCACAATGACAAAATGAGCAACTGCGAGAAACCGATAAACACAAGTCGCAACATAGTGCCTTTAAGCATACCTATCCAGTTTTTTCGGAAGTACTCGTATTTCGACTTGAAGGCGAAAATGAGTACAAATCGCACAAAGGCAAACACGATAGTCAGAGCCACACAGATGAGAACGAAGAAGGTGAAGCCTGTCAGAACAACAGCCGTCTGCTCAATACCAGCTTGATAGGCCATACGCTTGATGCCACGCAAAACAAGCAAACTACTCGAGCTCTGGGCTACAGTGTCAACTTTGGCTTCAGAGGTGCCTCGACTGGCAATAAGGCGCATGTTACGAGACAAAAAGTCACTCACACTCTGACCATGAGTAGCCAAAAAGTCTCTGAATCTTGGATTCAAGTAGTTCTCAATAGCGTTTCTCTTCTGGACAAGAATCGAGATGGTCTTGAAACGAAGATAGGTGGTGGGGGTACCGCCAGTAGCCTGGACATACCAACGGAAGATCTTTTGCATGAATTCGACCTCAATCAGACCCATAGACCAGGCCAGGTTCTGAGCCCAGGCGGAAGCCATGGGAGGAACCCGGTCGACTGCTTGCATACAAACAATAACGACAGACTGGAAATAGGTGAAAAGCGCTAGAGAATTGGTAGCTACATGGGCTGCGGTGTAGGAATTGCCCCACATAGACAAAATAGCCGATGTCAACAAACCGATACCGGAAATCACCGCAGTGACCCACTTGACGGCAACATGGTCGACAGTCTTAGTATTAGTGAACGAAGCCTGGATACAAGCCTGCATAGTGTTGGTATCGTCGAGAATACGCACATAGACCACAGCATCGATATCTGGGACGTTGTAAGCCACACCAGGGATACTGCTAACAATCGACTCAGATAAAGTGGAATGTGACTGAATATCGATCTGGCCCGAACTCAAAGGACACAACTGATTCATGTTCATATCACAAGGATTGAGTTTCTTCTCAATGATATTAATGCCGTAGGCATACACCGTCACAAGAGCAGTGACATTGCCTGAAATGGCTACATTGGCAGAAACATCGTAGCTGACAGTACGGTTATCCGGGGTAAACACCACATCGAACTCGGAAGCTGTCAAAGCGGAGTTGTCCATACAAGTAACCAACGACGAGGCCTTGAGAATATTCTCAGCATACGTGCCTGACAGCAACGACGCTGCCACGGTAGCGAACGAAAGCAACAACCGTCGGCCAACCATTCTGGCGACTTTTTCTCTCCTAAACCGACAAACGGGGTGCTAAACTGAACTCAAAAGCCCTTCCAGCGGACCACGAGAAAGCTCTGCTCTGTTAGTACACGCTCTCACAAGCGAAAAAAGACGCATCCAGGGGTGGAGTGGGGATGGGGGTGTAGCTGGCATCGAGAGGGGGAGGGTGCGCCTCCGGCGGCTGGGGCGCTGCCCCAGACCCCGTAGTGCTCGCTTCGCGAGCCTTCGGCCGACCAGCAGGAAATTATCATAGATGGAGAAGCAGAAGCTGGAAAGTGGAGATACAGACTTTAGACTGTAGAGACCGCTACTAGGGACTACTAGGGTCTCATTAGGCTTGAAAACACTAGCAAGTCCTGAAATGAAGCCTCCAAATACCCACATCCAAACATCCAACATCTAAGTACTTCAAGTCGAAAACCAAAACCAACCAACCAAAACCCACCACTAGATTCAGGGGTACTGTACAGCACTCTGTATTCGAGAACACTGGACCAAACTAAAAGAATCCACTGGTACGGGACAGACTTGGACTTACCACTAGTTATTTTTGGTTGCAGAGCAACTTGGGTAGATGTAAAGGTAACGACTACGAGGAATATGAACCTAAGTGCAACTCAGCAATAGTAGCAGTAGCAGCAGCAGAGATAACAGAACCGGCTGGAGCGGTTGGAAACGAGGTAACGAAAGGTGGTAGACCCGTTGTTTCAAGATCGCAACAAGGACAAAGGTCGGGCAGAAATAAAAACTACCGTCAAAGAAGCCAAAAATGACTTTAGATTTTTTTGCGGATGGAGAAACGACAAAAAAAAACCTTAGTTCAGGTTCAAAAGTCACTGGAGATTTCGTTGTCAGCCGAAGATGAGCTAGTTCGGTGGAAAATGTATGAAGGTTATTTTAGGCACAAAGGCCTAACCCTTGATGAGACAAAAGTATTTTTAGTGTCGTCAGATCTGGCAGCATCAGCAGCATAAGCAGCACAAGCAGCAGAGGCAGCAGCAGTAGCGGCAGCAGCAGTAGCAGAAGCGGCAGGGAAACGGCAGTAGAAACGGCAGAAAGAGTGCAGATGAGTCTCAGCCCGTAGCGGAAAATAGCAGGTGGCAGGCCTGAGGCGTCAGGCAGACGGCCAGATCAAGTCTGGTCACAGAATAAAGCTAGGAAGGCTGGGAAAAGGCTGGAAAAGGCCGGTAAGAGGCTGCTGTAGGTCGAAAAACGTCTGGCGCCTATGGACTGGCCGGCTCCTATCACAGACTACCTTCTGGCTGGCCTATGGCCAAGATCCAGCCATAGCCAGCAGCACACACATCAAAGGCTCAAAGGTTGCGATTCTCCTGCGAAGCAGGAGCCACGGGGTCTGGGGCAGAGCCCCAGCCGCCGGAGGCAGAGCCCCCTCCCAGCCTTCCACGTCGTCCCTCGAGCAATTGGAAGAGCGATAGGAGCAGTGTGAGCAGTGAGAGCAGTGGGATCTATGGGCTTGAGGTTCCAGCTGGGCCGCCAGATCCAGCTGGCGCTGGCGTGAACGGGCATGCATGTTTGCTTTTCCCGCTTGGTTGGCTGATTTGCATGCCTAGGCAGAGGTTGGCTGGGTTGGGGCACGGCGTGGC
Organism: Sugiyamaella xylanicola (nom. inval.); assembly: GCA_001939105.2. NCBI lineage: Eukaryota > Fungi > Ascomycota > Dipodascomycetes > Dipodascales > Trichomonascaceae > Sugiyamaella > Sugiyamaella xylanicola (nom. inval.). Next base: position 232,705 of record MQSX02000025.1, read on the forward strand.
ATGGGTGAAGCACAAAGAATGTTAGGTTAGCGAGCAGCGGGGCAGCGATGACGGCAGCCGTGAGAGGAAATGGCTGGCAGAGAAGAGGGGGAGGGTGTAATTAAACTACGACCAAATGCAAATTTAGAGTTTCGTCTCACAATATTTTTTAGCAGCCTGAGCCAGAGGTTAAGTTCGAACAGAGGGCCTCTTACCGCTCCTTCTCTGGCACAGCAAGCACAGTAGAACAGGGAACAGAGAACAGAGAAGGTCGCTGTCTGTCTCGATCGCCAGCACAGACGGCTCTAGCGATTGCGTCCAGCGTCATCGGAACGAGAGCAACATGTCACACTCAAGCTCAGCCTACATACGATGCGCACACGCACATCATCGGCACGCCAACTATGGAGCAACGGCATTCATCGTCCATCCGCAGATACCTAGCGGTCCTGACTGGGATAGCGACGGAGATGTCTGATAAGAGGTGAGGTAGGTGTGGCCTCCGGCGGCTGGGGCTCCGCCCCAGACCCCGCCGCTCCTCTCGCTGCGCTCGAGTCGTGCGTCGGGGAGCCCCCCTTTTTGGAAGCGCTGCCCTGTAGCGAGAGGAGCAGGCCAGCCACCACCTCAGCCGTTCAAGTGTATAAGTATAGTACCACAACTTAGTGGCCCAGCTATAGGTATAGCTACCGACAATAGCAAATCTGTGTTACGACTGTGGCTGGACTACCCCTCTTCCCTGAAACCGCTACGGAGCCCCTCCCCCTGCTGCTGCTGTGCTGCCACCGTTGACCGGCAACGCACCACACCTCCTTGCCCTGCCTATCCAACATGCAAGATACAGCTCTTCCGCATATCCAACTTCCGATAAGCTCGCCGATCGACCCCCGCCATCTCCAGACCCATGGGACGGGTCTGCCTCCGGCGGCTGGGGCTCTGCCCCAGACCCCGTGGCTCCTCTCGCTTCGCTCGAGTCGGGCGTTGGGCGGTGTCACAGCGTAGTGGTTTAGCTCTTGCCAAGCTTTGGCTGGGGAGCGGATTCTCAGGGGGTTGCCAGTATCGAACCTTCACCAGTCTCTGCTTATCGACCCGTGGGAGGGTGACTGCCTCCGGCGGCTGGGGCTCTGCCCCAGACCCCGTGGCTCCTCTCGCTTCGCTCGAGTCGGGCGTTGGGCGGTGTTACAGCGTCTTGATCTGGCTGTTTCCAGTTACGAGCTGGATGCGGATTTTGCAAGGGTTCTGCCAGTATTGCAATGCCATAAATATCCCCCCCGTATCGACTCGAGCGAAGCGAGAGGAGCCACGGGGTCTGGGGCAGAGCCCCAGCCGCCGGAGGCAGTCACCCTCCCCGTGAACTGTCACCCAGACACACCCGTGAGTGTTCTGGGCACCGGTCTTTCAGGGGATCTCGAAATGTTCCAAATCCTGGGCATGCCCGCGCTCGACTCGAGCGAAGCGAGAGAAGCCACGGGGTCTGGGGCAGCGCCCCAGCCGCCGGAGGCAACGCCCAGACAGAGGTATGTACAGCTAGTTTATTACCATCCACGGGTGGACAGCTTTTGGTTGTCTCTGAGGGAGTCGACGGCGACACCGAACATGAGCTCGCCGAGGTCGGTGGAGTACTCGAGCACCTTGGCGGGGTCGTTGAAGTGGGTGACGGCGTTGACGATGGCTTTGGCGAGCTTTTCGGGGTTCTTGGACTTGAAGATGCCTGAGCCCACGAATACACCGTCGCAGCCCAATTGCATACAGAGGGCGGCGTCAGAGGGGGTGGCCACACCGCCGGCAGCGAAGTTGACAACAGGGAACTTGCCCTTGTTGGCAATCAATTCCTCGAGGAGTTCAACAGGGACCCTCAGTTCTTTCGCTTTGGCTTCGAGTTCCTTCTTATCGGTGATGGCTAGCACTTCGTCGATCTCCTGCTTGATCAGATTGATATGGCTCACAGCCTCAGAAATGTCGCCTGTGCCGGCTTCGCCCTTGGTTCTCAGCATGGCGGCACCTTCGTTGACTCGTCTAAGAGCCTCGCCGAGGTTTCTGGCTCCACACACAAAGGGCACTTTGAAATTATCCTTGGCAATGTGATTGACCTTATCAGCAGGAGTCAGGACCTCACTCTCGTCAATGTAATCGACACCAACGGCTTCCAGCACTTGGGCCTCGACGAAATGACCAATTCTACACTTGGCCATAACAGGAATCGAAACAGCCTCCATGATCCCTTTGATCATGTGTGGATCCGACATTCTACACACCTGGCCCGAGTTTCTCATATCAGCAGGGATTCTTTCTAAAGCCATGACAGCACAAGCACCGGCACGCTCGGCGATTTTGGCCTGTTCAGGAGTCACCACGTCCATAATAACACCTCCCTTGAGCATTTGGGCCAAGCCGGCCTTGATTTTGAAGTTGCTAGAAGTCATTTTGAGCAGGTCTAAGGCTACTAGTGTCAATTCTAGTTTTGTCTGTTTCGAGTCTACAGTCTAATATTGGACTGTGAGTAGCGAATGGCGAATGCTCGGTAGACTGAATTAATCTATTCGAATAATTCTATTGTTTGACGGTATTTCTAGCCGGAGTTCCCAGGATTTGAATTAATTGCGGGAGATATTTTATAGATATGCGAAAAGAAAGAAGCGCGAGATATGACTCTAAATCTTAATTATCACACAGATCAATGAAATTTCACTGGCAAATATCGCTGCCCGCTAGCTGTGCCGTGTGGAGCGATATATCAGACTATCAGCCAGTCGATTGGGAAATGACATCTGAGACCCGTGTCAAAGGAGCGGCAGAATACGAGCCCAGTACGACCAACTTTCACATGAGATAGGCTCTGCAGCGGCGATCGATACATGACTAAGAGTCGAGATGGGGGTTGTTTCAGTCTGCTGTCAGTGCCTCCGGCGGCTGGGGCTTCGCCCCAGACCCCGTGGCTCTTGCTTCGCAAGAGATGGCTGGGACCGTCGACGTAACGACTCGAGCGAAGCGAGAGGAGCAGTGGGGTCTGGGGCGAAGCCCCAGCCGCCGGAGGCACACCCCCATCTCACGAGAAAGTAATTAGGCCTGCCCACATTGGACCGATCCTCGGTGTGCATTGTCGTATGCGGTCATAGTGCCGATCTGTGCGTGGTCATTTCGCAGAATCCAGGCCGAGCCAAGCGAGCGTGAAAAGTTCCGTCTGCTATGTTACACTGTCGTTGATTAGAGATATCGGCTATTTTTCCGTGACTCTTAGATCTGTAGCGACAGCGGTTATCGGTGGCAGAAGCGGCTGGAGTTCTTGAGGCTGAAATTCAGGACTGGATCTGAAGCTGATCTGGTTGCTCGAGATCATTGAACAGAACCGGTACTCATATCGATATTTATCACTCACTAATTATCAGTGCGACTGACAGGAAGCACTCCTTGTTATTGGATTGACTTCTATTCAGTTCGATTCCATTCAGTGTTATAAACAAAGATTGGAAATTCAGTCTGGAAACTGATCTGATTTCGTTTCTTGGTTCTTGATAGATTGTATACAGACAGAAGCATTTTCAGAAGCATTTTCACATCGCCATGACAGTAGAACAGCCGGTGGTGGTGGGTGTCCTGGCACTTCAGGGGGCTTTTATAGAACATATCAATATCTTCAATTCCCTGAGGAGCCTGTATCCCAATTACAGTCTCTCTTTTCCCGAGATCAGAACTGCAGAGGAGCTCGCTGGATGCGACGCACTGGTAATCCCCGGAGGTGAGAGCACGTCCATTTCGCTCATTGCTGAGCGTACCGGGCTGTTAGAACCTCTCAAATCGTACGTCGCTGCCGGCAAGCCTGTGTGGGGAACCTGTGCCGGACTGATATTCCTGTCTAGACAAGTTCTCAATGGCAAGCCAGGGCAACAAATCCTAGGGGGCATGGACATCCAGGTCCAACGCAATGCCTTTGGTCGACAGCTCGACTCGTTCGAAGCGCCGCTTGATTTCTCTTCCTTCATCGCCAACTCAGACACCGCTCCCTGCACTGCATTTCCCACCATCTTCATCAGAGCGCCTGTAATCACAAAAATCCTTGACTCTGCAACCTCCACGAACCCCCCGTCGACCCTGAAACCACTGCCCCTCAACACCACGCTCGCCAACGATCACACCTCCGTCACCGTCAACACCACCAACGACTACCGCAACCCCTCGCCCGTCCAAATCCTGCACCAACTCGACTCTGGCCTCATCGTGGCTGTTCGCCAGGGCAACAAACTGGGCACCTCGTTCCACCCGGAGCTCTCCACAGACCCCAGCTTCCACCGCTGGTTCCTCGACGAGTTTGTGCTCCACTGAACTGTGTTTTGTGGGTTTGCCTCCGGCGGCTGGGGCTCTGCCCCAGACCCCGTGGCTCCTCTCGCTTCGCTCGAGTCGGGCGTTGGGCATGGGGCATAGAATAGGAACTGTACCTCCCCAATTGCCTCGGTGGCCCAGATGCTCGCGAAGCGAGCACAACCAGGTCTGGGCGGAGCCCAGCCGCCGGAGGCACACTCACCCCCCTGGATCTATGCAGGGCCGCCGATCAGGGTCCCGCTCAGATGCACCCTAACTGAGAGCGATTTTGCTGTAGACTGTGGCTGACGGTTTATATAGAAGATTTGTAGAGAAAGATAGAAAGCATTTGGAGGTGTGTATTGGAGAAGAGGTGGTTTTGGAGAGGAAGAGGGGGCGCTGAGTTTGGCGGACCTAACCCAGCGCACTTCACGCGCGGAAGTGGTTTGAGAGAGCGTTGGTGAAGTGAGACTGAATTGTACATATATCCAGCACCCGGCAGCCCGAGATGAATGGATCAGATCGTTTGCGATGGGCTATTCGCAGTAACAAGCTGCCGATGGTGCAGCGGCTGTTGAAGCGGTTTCCGGATATGTTGGAGAATATTGATCCTTCCAATGGATGGAGCTCGTTGCACTACGCGAGCTACGAGGGACATTATGGCATCTGTGTATTTCTTGTTCAGGAGGGCCATGACAAAGAGGAGATTTCTCTGACTCATGACCGATCCACACCTTTGCATTTGGCCTCTTCTCAGAATCATGAGCAGACTGTCCATTTTTTGGCCCAACATATCCCTAGATGTCTGGACTGGGTCAATGTGGATCACGAGACTGCTCTGATGGTCGCTGCTCGTAAAGGCCATGATCCGTGTATAAATCTGCTTCTTGATTTTGGCGCTGATATTGACATTGGCAATAGAGACAAGAACCGGCCTCTTCATGTTGCTGCTGCTTATGGACATCTGAAGACTTTAAGGACCTTAGTAGATCGAGGTGCTGACTTCCAAACCCCAAATGCTGAGGGTTGGCGACCCGTTCAGTACTGCTCCACTTACCAGGTCCAGGACTATCTTCAATCGCTGATCCATGAGAAAATGGAATCGTCTCGAAGGAAACTGGCGGCTCCCCCACCCCCTCCAATATCGACTTCAAACTTATCTGTCGGCTCTTCACCCAATTCCAAAATGAGCTCTGCGTCTTCTTCTACATTACCGCTCTCTGTTCGATTAGACACATCAACTACGAACCTCACAAGTACAAATGGCTCAACCAACGTGACATCAAAACTACCCCCAAACTCGACTGTGCCTTCTTCTTTACCGAGACAATATGTAGCCTTTCAAACTAGAACATCGCCCAAACGCACTGCTGTAGGCAGAGAGCCCACCCTGGCCAGCTCCAGTGTCTCTGTGAACCCCACGAACCTCACAAACTACTACTATACAAATGTGACCAATAGCGCAAGTGGGCACAGCACCAGTGGGCAAATCACTGGCGGAAATAGCACTGGAGGGGCCAGTGGCCCTAACGGCTCCAGCAGCTACATTGGATTCCGTGGAGCTAATACTGGTACTACTCACAGTACCAATAGTACCAATAGTGCTAATAGTGCTAATAGTGCTAATAGTGCTAATAGTACTAATAGTACGAATGGCACTAATGGTGCTACCGGTACCAATGGTACTAATGGAAGTAGTTTTGCTAATGGTGCTAGTGGTACTGTGGGTAGTCAACCCGCTAATAGTGGTGCTAACGCTGGTAATATCAGCAATGGCATTCCCAATAGTGCCAGTGGCTTCAGTCTCTTCAATGGAGTCAACAGCTCGAGCAGCTCCAACCGTTCTAGCACTGCTGATGGCACGAACCTCGCTGGCACGAACCTTGCTGGCATCCCAGTGTACACAACAGTGACGTCTACATCTACCACGGCACCTGGCTCTATGCCATTAGCGCCAATTACTGGACCTATTCCCGCCGCTGCCATCTCGACTGTCTCTGTTGCGTCGACGAGCTCTGCAACATCAACGGTGTCCAGCTCGTCAACGAAGTCTACCACTGCATTCACAGGGCCATCTGCCTCCGCCGCTCCTCTCACTGCTTATACTGCTGCATCTATCTTCCCGTTTGTACCTTCATCAACCTTGCCTGCTTCTACATCAGCTCCATCAGTACCTCTATCGTCGGCCACATCAACAACGAGTAAAGCGGAGGCTCCATTTCCACGAAAACGTGTTCCTCCTCCCAACCTGCACGTTGGTGGAGGCACAGGACTGACCCTCGAACTAGACAAACCACTTCCGATATTCAGTTCTGTTGACCCATACTCCCCTTCTGGCGGTTCCTCCAGCAGCAATCCAAACTCCCCAATCGGGCCAATCCCCTTCACACTGCCACCCCCCAATCGACCTCCTCCCAGCTCCGGAAACATCGAGAACGCCGTCCCTCCTGGGACACTAGCCTCGCCCGTGATGCCCTTCGCGTCGCCCAAAACCCCGACACTGCCAATGCCCAACTTCTCCCGCAGTCGCAACTCCAGTCCCTCTCCACAGACCTCGCCTTCGCCCTATATCAACAGCTCTTCTGCCTCCACCACTGCCGGGAACAACCCTGCTACACGTCCGGGCCGGTCGCGACTGCTCGATATCTCGGTGTCAAACGTCCACAAGCATTAACTTATTTATGTAACGACTTACGAATTTATGACATTCTCCCTTAACCTTTACAGCTGGAGAGTATGCCTCCGGCGGCTGGGGCTCTGCCCCAGACCCCGTGGCTCCTCTCGCTGCGCTCGAGTCGTTCAGCGGGACCCCTGTCTGAGTTTTATACGAAGCAAACCTAAGTACGTATTAAATTCAATAAGTGCACTTCTCGTTTATCAGTCGAGTCGCTAGGAAGTCATTGAATGTGATGGGTTTGGAGCAAACATCAGTCGTTAGAAGCAGCAGGCTACACCGACTCGAGCGGAGCGAGAGGAGCTACGGGGTCTGGGGCAGAGCCCCAGCCGCCGGAGGCACAGAGAGTGAGAAGAAAGTGACAACAGATGCCATTAGTATTATAGACGCAGCTCGGACAGGATCTTCGTAGCGAGCGATTTGTACTGCCACGAGTTGCCGGTGATCTTCTTGAACTGCACACCGTGTAGCGACAGTAGGGGCACCTTGACGATGTATACTTCGAACTGGAGCGGCGTGTGAACGTTGTTGGGCTGGCCGTTGTATGTCAGCATGTCGCTGCCGCCGCCGATGCCTGCCGCTGTGGGCCCCATGGAGTCGGAGGACAGGTCGGAGTCCACCATGTTGTTGCTGCTGTCGCCGGCGTATGCTGCGACGATGCTGCGACGCCTGCCTCCCGAGAGCATTCCAGATCCAAAGGACAGCTTCCGCCAATGACCGTTGTTGCCGGCTTGTGGTGAAGCTGGCGGCGAGAACGCCCCTGAAACTGCTAGGCTGTTGCTGTTATTGCTGTTGATATTAGTAGCAGTGTTGTCGTCGTCGATTTTAATCGATGCTTTGTGCATGCAATAGAAACCTCCTTTCACCTCTCGAAACGAGATTCCCAAGTGTGTAAGAACGCGTATTATGTCTGAACGGATATAAGGAAGGGATTTGGTGGATGTTGATTGCACACTGAAGAATCCCTTCAGGAATACTTGTTTGGGGTACTGGATTGATGGCATGGACGTATCATTCACTTCCATAGTTGGTCCTTCTGACGTGCTTAGCCGTTGACTGCTGTTGTTATTAGACCCGCTGTAGTCGGCATTGATTTCGTCGAAAAACTGGTCCGCAATGTCGGCCGACGGAATGGGTGAATTGACCCCAATACTGTCTCTATCTCGGTTACGAGGTGGAGGACGTACGTGGCCCCAAGATTTCGCTCTTGCTGATGGGTGTGATTTTTTGTTGCTATTACCAGTATTGATATTGAGAAAGTCCATCTTCTCGTTCAAATCGTCGCCTTCAGTAATGCGTTGGAATCTACTTCTAGTGGGCGTAACAGTCGCGGCTCCAGGTGTCGTATTTGTTGATGTGCTGGTTGACATGCTGTTCGGTGTATTGACATGCGTATTCGGTGCAGTAGTAGACAAAGCAGTGGGATTACCAGTTGATATAGCAGTAGGTGTGGTCGTAGCAGCACCATCGGGGTATCGGAAGTTGTGTGGAAGTGGTGGTGGAGGTGCTGGTCGAGTGGCTGTGGGACCAGTAGTAGATACAGCCCGTCTGGGTTGTCTTTGATAGGCACCTTCTGTGACACTTGTGGACCGGTTGAGACCTGCTATATCATCATTTGGACTTTCGAATGGTGAAGAAATAGCAATTGGTGGCACTCCTTGCGCAGGACTAGTGGTAGTTGATGTTGAGACGCCGCTGCTTGGTCCTGCGGTCGAACTGCCTGGTACAGGTTTCCGTTTGGTGGAGAACTTACGGAAAATCGAAGCAGCAAGATTCCTAGATACTGCTGGCGGCTCAGAAACATGGGATTGATGACGTGGTTTGTATGGAACGGGTCCTCGAGGCTGTGAGGACTGTTGTGAACCTGATGCAGCACCATTGCCACTACCACCGCTCGTTTGAATGTGTAACTCGCCAGTAGTTTGTTGCGCCTGTGTGTGTGCCTGAGAAGACGGTGGTTGAGGTCGGCTAAAGGTCGGTGACATTGGGGGCACAGGAGGTACACCTGTCGAGGCAGATGCCTGATGACCTCGCTGTCTTCTACCCATCTCATATTCAGATGCTCCGTGGGTCTTGGCTCTAGTGATTCGCGTTGCTGCTTTAGATGGTCGTTGTGGGTCCGCCTCAAAAGACAATCGTTCTTCTTTCGAGGTCGTCTGTGCAAGACCGTTGGTTAATGATTGTTTGACTCTATCACGTTCAAACTTTTCTTGAACAAGATAATAAATAGAGATTAAGGGGTGATATGCGTTTGTAGGATCGGGGATATTAGGGCCATAATCGTAACATTCATTTTGCGAAGAATTGGAGCCAGGTCCTAATGGACTGGTTGTGCTGGATGATGTCGTTCCCAATGTGCCATTACTGCCTATACTGGTTGGGGTCCCATTGTTGGCCATTAACTGGCTTCCTGACAATCTGCGTTTATAGAAATCCAGGCTGAAATGACGTGACGACCTTCGGTCGGGAGAGTCTGTATTAGCTGACTGTGCATTGGTTACTCCGCCATGTGTTTTGTACCAGTGGTTAGCAGCAGCAATGTATTCAGGAGATTCAAGAACATGAGTCAAGGTGTATGCGATTTCGTAGCTAGTACCAAACTCGAAACCCGTCATTTCATCAATCACATCCGGATCCAATGGCAATGACAATGGCTTTCTAGGTGGCACATGTGATTCTGGAGGCCCATCGTATCCTTTAATCATCCATGGATGATGCATTACTTCTGACAAGGGAGCCCGTTCCTTAGGGTCCACTACTAACATTCTCGATAAAAGGTCTTTACAATCGGAAGAGACCCAAGTGGGATACTCGACTCGACCACGTTTGATCTTGGCGTGCAAAGCTGGCATCGACTGATCATCAAAGGGAACTTTGCCTGACACCAATACATACAATACAATGCCAAAACTCCATACGTCGACCTCAGGCCCAATATAAGGATGTGCATTGAGCAGTTCTGGAGCAGCGAAATATAGCGAGCCACAGAAGGTTTTCAGTAGATTGCTGCGAGAAAACACATTAGACAGACCGAAATCAATGATCTTGATCTCTCCCGACTTTGATATTAAGATGTTTTCGATTTTCAGATCACGATGGACAATCGAGTTGCGATGACAATAATCCAGGGCGCTAGCAATGGAACGAGCAAACTTTCTCGCCTGTTTGTCTTTTAGACTGCCATGAGAAATTATATAATCCAACATTTGTCCTCCAGATACATATTCAAATAGCATGTAATAATGGTTTGTCATAGAATGCACTTCATATAACTCGCAGATGTTTTTATGATGTAGGAGTTTGCCAATGGCGGCCTCGCGCACAATTCGTACGTTTCTTGATTCGTCCGATTCCTTCTGTGGCCTGTCGTGGTGTTTTAAAGACGCATATTTGGGAATCACCTTCACGGCACAGAGCTCATGTGTTCTTCTGTTCTCGCCGAGTTTCACCTGGCCCATGGATCCTGCACCAATGGTTTTTATGAAATCCCATTCACCGATTGCCCTTCTCTTCACTGACGGAGCGCTTGTGCCTGCAGCGTTGTTCGATCGATGTGTCGATTTCGTTCTCACTGGGCTTGCATTATGGCCCTGACCTTGTTCCTGGTGTCCACCGTGACCTGACGTAGCAGCTGCTGCTGTTCCTGAGGTTCCATGACTGGCAGCGTGCGCTGATGCGGTCGCAGCATTACCTACAACTACAGGACTATGACTATGACCACTGTGACCACTGTACCCGCTGTGGCCACTATGTCCACTATGGCCACTACCATACCCCACTGGAGGGGTCTTTGGAATGACGTTAATAGGATCGATTGCCGTGAGGATGGGAGAAGGGAGCTGGCCGTTTCCAGCCTGTGTTTGCCCAGCAACATGTGCGGTATTTACAGCATTTGCTGGTACATCTGGAGAATACATTATCTCCGGACTCACATCTGAGTCTAGTACAGGCTCAGCTGGAACATGTGCCAATGTCGTTGTAGGTCCTAGCGAGGTAGAACTGTTTGAAAAGGAACTGTTATAGCCTCCCCCACTGGCTGCACCTCCTCGAGACCGTTTCTGGGGATGCAAATGCTCTTGATTCTGCAGCTGCTGTTGTTGATGCTGATGGCCCTGCTGTTGGTACTGGCTCCTCATCTGAACAGGACTGGCCACAAACGTCGGTTGTGAAGATGGTGGGGTGACGCTCGTCATGATCGGGGCCATACGGTGCTGCTGAACAGCCTGCTGGACCGCCTGTTGCGCCTGCTGTGCTGCAGTGCTTCCTCCACTCACACCAACAACCCCACTACCACCGCCAACACCGACCCTTGATCTGGGCGTCGTTGTCGTTGCATTGCCGATGTTGCTATTATTATTGCCATCTCCTGCCGCCGTCACGCCCTCTCCTGGGCCGTAATAGTATCCTTGGCCCTGGTAGTACTCCTTTGTCTTGAGAGGAGTCTCGGTTGAAGGATCCATGTCTTATGTTCTGTTAGTAGGGGTACTTCAGTTGGTGGTGGTGGTGGACCTGCCTCCGGCGGCTGGGCTTCGCCCAGACCCGTAGCTCCGCTTCGCGGAGGGCGTCGACGGTCCCTCTCCCTGGTTCTTATCTCGAAAGGCGTGTTGCTGCTTCGAGAAATGATTTCAGTCGATCTAGTGTGAAGATGATTCGAGCTTCTCGTCTGTCATGATATTCACAGGATCATGGTTGTCCTTACTCACCGATCACTGGCAGATGTCGCTCCACCTCAGCGCTTGTCTCTTCGAGACGGTTATCCTTGTATTTTTATGGTTGTGATCACTTCCGTGTTACCCTGGTGTCGTTGTCGATGCGCTATTTGGAAGGTACAGGGCACTTGTTGGCGAGATGATTATATGTATCGATATATATATTCCCCTTATCTTTTGCTTGTGGTGAATTACCCCTCCTACTTATTGTTAGTAACAGTTCGACCCCTCTGTTGTTTTCCGTGCTGCTTTCTGCCCCTCTCTTATCACAATGCATAGCACGTCCTCTATGTCCGGCCTGTGAACAAGGCTATCTTCCATCTCTTATTTTCAGATCCGAACTCTTCCTTCTTCTTCTCATCAACTGTGCTTCGTTTTCTTCTGCCTCTACTCATTTCTCTATTGGCCGTATCAAATTCCAAGTCCAACTTCGATTGTCAAATTTCAGTCCTTGACTGTTCCCCGCGTCACCCCTCTAGCGACCCCTCCACTGGTCGCTCTCATACAGGCCGCCCGCCCCTCGTTCTAGCCCCTCCAAAATACTGGCTCATTATCGAAGCACCCTCACACTTCCACTCAATAGACATACCTTATCAACCACCTGGTGTGCCCTCTTTTATACCCGCTATCCGAGCAATTCTAATCTGACAGGTTGCTCTTGACGTATCAGTTCCTGGTCACAATCTGAATATTGCGTTTGTGTAGTCTGTTTGTTTAATGATCTCCTCCCGATAGTGGCTCAATGGATATAACAATAAATTAACAAAACGCAGAAAAAAGCAAGTCCTCTCTCTTCTGCAAGAGTGAAAAGTAAGAGGCAGGTCGCAGAAACGAAACAACAAAACAAAATAACGACAAATACCCAGTAGATTCCAGGCAACAGAGTACGGATAACTAAAAGCCTAGTAATATATATTTACGAGTATGATATCTACAAGTAGCCACCATAACACATATATTATACAACAATATCGTCTCTATATATATAATCTATATCATCCCTCAGACCTGAAATATGCAGCAGCTCCAGGCCCGCAGCCTGCCCCTCCTGCCCCTCCTGCCTTTCTCGAGCTCTGCTCTGATCCATCTCTTCCCTCATCCGCATGCTGCTGCTGCTGCTGCTGGTGCTGTCCTAATCTCCCGTTAGCCCATTGTCCACGCTTGGTTATCGAGCCACTCCGCTTCTGAGGGCGGGGCATGGGGCATGGGATTAATTTAGGCCCACATTTGCTAACTAGGGCCATCCAAGCTAACTGGACGCGGCCCTCTGCTGGGCATTATTTTCAAGCTTTTATTTTTCCGCACTTCTGCGGGTCAGCCTACCGCACAATGGCTAGTACCTGCTGCTCTGCTGCCCTCTGCTTCTGCCGCTGCTTCTGCGTCTGCCGGGCACGGCCGAGATGGGCCCAGCTGCTTCACCGTGCATGGCACGGGCAGACCTGCTGAAACCGTCGACACCCGAGTCGAGCCAACATTCGGAGGGGACGGAGGAGCTGGGTGGGACGGGTTGTGCCTCCGGCGGCTGGGGCTCCGCCCCAGACCCCGCTGCTCCTCTCGCTACGCTCGAGTCGAGCGTCTACGGTCCCAGCCATCTCCTGCGAAGCAGGAGCCACGGGGTCTGGGGCGAAGCCCCAGCCGCCGGAGGCAGCAGGGGATCCACCTTGTGAGTAGGGCACGAGGACAAGATATCGGAGAGGTGACTCTGGAACGGGTTGTGGTGTGATTCTGGCGTGCTGTGTCGGGATATGACTTGTTACTTGGACGCGGGGGAGTCTGACTGGCACTTTTAGATTCGTTCTTCTGCTACGCTTCTGCTATAGGGACTTTAATTTACGGCTATGGTTAGTTTTTATCTCGTCCTGGGGGTCGTAATTCGACGTGGACCCACTATTGGAGCCCAGAGCCATGCAGGCTGCTGCTAGATAAGACGCCTATCGTGCATAATCTGCATGTTGCTGATCTATGGTCCCTGGTCCAAGAGCCCCTTCCCAACTGCTTGGGTCACAGTAACTGGGAAGATCAGAAGATCAGAAGAGACTCTATTCCAACTTCTGAGCAACAGGACCCGAACGCGTACCGGCGCGAGCGAAGCGAGAGGCGCCACGGGGTCTGGGGCGCAGCCCCAGCCGCCGGAGGCAGGAAGGGATGAGAGTGGCTTCCGAGCTCCAGGCCATGGTTCTGGCATGGTTCTGGCACGACTGTTTCAACTCCTCAGACAGGCGTTTTAGCGTGTTTCTGGCTTGTTTCGATACTGCAGCTATACGGTCTGGCGAGACCCTCTGGTCCTCTGTAGCGAGTTCATGTTCCAGAACTGCAGATCTGTCTCAGAAACGCCTCGTTAGCTCTACCGGCGTGCCGCCTGGCAGTGAAAGTTTAAGAAACGTTGCTAATCTGTAACAGTTTCACCTCCACTCCACGGTCTGTCATGCACCCCTGGCTGATCCGAATATAAAAGCACGAAGAGCATGAACCATAGCTGACGCTGCCTCTGACACACTATCGATATGCACGCCCGACTTCAGGATACCGCTTTCCCAGTCGAAAGAACACACAACTGTGCCGCTAGTGCCTCCGGCGGCTGGGGCTACGCACCAGACCCCGTGGCTCCTCTCGCTGCGCTCGAGTCGGGCGTGGGGATGCATGTGTAAATTGACCCTGCATAGGTTCGTCGATCAGGGGTCGCAGCTTTGTAGACGAAATCCCAATTGGCTCTATATATAGCTGTTAGGTTAGACAGTTGCTGTTGCTCTGCCAAAGAGATAGCGGGATAGCGGTTGAAGCCTAGCATGTTGGTGAAATCTAAGTGAATACAGTGGCTAATATAAGAAGCATATATCTGTCGATGTTTAGACATTGTCCATTGCTCTGGGCTGGCTGGAACTGGTATTTAGCACAATCTGTCTCATTTGGGCCAGCACAGCTACAAGGAGATAATGCAGTCGTTTTAAGGGGAGTTCTGAAGAAGAAAAAGCCTTCTGAGGGGGTTCACCTCGGTTCGGATGAAAGCCTCACTACATGCGGCGTCCTCGGGGCTAGGGAGATCACAACGCGAGAGTGACGAGTGAGGTTATGCAGCGAAACAGGCTTTTCTGGTGAGGATTGAGAACCCCATAGCAGCATTTGCAGAAGCATAGTCAACACCAGCGCTGAATTGAGAGCTCCAGCTTGTAGAGAAGGATAGGAACTAATTCAGAACGTCCAATAGAACATTGGCCAGTACCGACATATATCGAAAACTACATAATACAAGCAATCTAACTATGGTTTCCAATGGGGTAAGTAATAGTTCACCAACATCAGACGGCACGCCCCGGATCGCGACAGCCACAACCCCAAACTCCATCTCCCAACACCCCCATTATCCAAGCCTCTCGAGCGAAGCTCGAGCCACGGGGTCTGGGGCGAAGCCCCAGCCGCCGGAGGCAAATACAGACCCCTCACAGTCCCGCTCAGGTGGTGAAGTACGATTGATTTCAGTGATGTAATACTAACAGAAACAGGCGGTTGTGCACAATGTGCAGGGACTGAGGATCCTAGCGGTGGCAGAGATTCGAGGCCGACTGACTCATTTGAACGAACTGGCTAAAGAGCACAATGCGTCGATAATTGTTCATAGCGGCAACTTTGGGTTCTTTGACAGTCAGAGCATAGATCGCATTGTGCCCCGCACATTGAAGCATATTTCGATGTTTTCGCCTTTGTTGGATGCTTCAAAACTTCCTCAGGACAGCAACGAGCTTAAAAGCAAGCTCCCGAAGAATGCTTTGTCTGAATTGCCAGACTTCATTTCTGGCAAATACAAGCTTGAGGTGCCTGTGTACTGTATTTATGGAGCTTCAGAGGACCTGACGGTGATTGAGAAGTTCAGCAATGGCAGTTATTCAGTGCCGAACTTGTTTCTCATCGACGAGACCAAGACCCATGCTATTGAAACCAGCAGTGGCCATGTTGTTCGGTTAATGGGTCTTGGAGGTAGTTTAGTGCTGCACCGTTTTTTCGACAATGGTGACGGTACCAGTACTATTGCGGGCACTCATGGCTTAATGTGGACAACAGCACTGCAAATTGGCCAACTAATCCAGACTGTAAGAAAAACGTTTGACGCTAGTGAAATCCGTATATTCATATCTCATCCTTGTCCTTCAAGAGAAGGGTTACTATTGGCATTGGCAATTGCCCTTCGAGCAGACTTCACTATGAGTTCAGGTCTTCACTTTATCTATGGATCGAGCTACAACGCATTCACAGCAGAACCCACTTTTGAAAGTTTCAAGGCTAAGTTGGTTGCTGCCCGTGTGCAATTCATGGACATCTGGGAAAACGTCAAGGCCCAGGTACTGATGCTGCTGGAGAAGGATGCTAAACAGCGGTTACTGCTGCAATCCGCTCTCGAGGTTTTTGAACGAATGCCTACAGACACGGTTACGAGTGACCCCCCTGCTAAAAACGATTATCTTCTAGCTGCTTACCGTAATATGTGGAATTTCAACCTGTGCGATGCTGAATACGGGTCTCTTGTTCTGAACGTCGTTGACAGCAGAGTCAGTGTAGAAGCCAAATCACAGGGGTTTGATTTCAAGTACAGGAAGAATAGCGGTCGTGGTGGCACACGAGCGTCGGCATCTGGTGCTGGCCATGCCAACGATGCTGCCTCCAGCGCCGGCTCCAGTACCACATCCTCTACACCCAAGCCAGCTGGCGCAGGAACGGCAGCGGGTGGAGCTCCCTCAGGACCAGCAGCACAAACTTCTAAATCCGCTGGCAAGCCAGCCACAACAACAGCAGCTACAGCAGCTGCGGCGGCGGCGGGCGCTCAGAAAGGCAAGCCCAGCACTGAGTCCACCTCCTCTGCGAGAGCTAGCAAGCAGAATACCGACAATTCTGGCAGTGCAGCCAGCACTTCATCTAGCACTACGACCAACAGCACCAACAGCACCAACAGCAACGGTACCAACGCTCGTAAATCACCAACACCTTCGACAACCCCTTCAGGACCTGTATCCACAAGTGCTGCAACAAACGGAACCAGCCCGTCTCGAAGCAGCACACCCGCTGACTCCAGTACCGCCGCGACTACCACCACAACCCCTCCTAACGAAACTGGTACGAACGGAACAGCCAGCAACGAGAACACACCCACAACCCCTGCACCAGAGGAACCACAACAACCCGGAATCTGGATCTCCAACGGCCACGCCACCGAAGAAGAAATAAAAGCATTCTTCTCGGATGAAGATAGAGAGGCCATCACCAATGTCGAAATCAAAGAATCGTTCGGCAACCCCGACAAAAAATTCGCCCTTGTGCACTTCGCCTCTGCAGACGAAGCCAAAACTGCGCTCGAAAAAATGGACAAAGCCAAAGCAGGCCGCGTATCACTCATCGGCGACCGCTCCAGCTCCTTCCCACGTCGCGGTGGCCACTTCTTCTCCCGTGGCCGTGGCCGTGGCGGTCGCGGAGGCTCCTCGTCTCGCGGCTCCAGATCCATTGTGTAGCACCCTACTGACCTAAAAGTATTGTAATCTTCTTTGTCTTTGATCCAAGGGTGGTGTTGTGCCTCCGGCGGCTGGGGCTCTGCCCCAGACCCCGTGGCTCCTCTCGCTGCGCTCGAGTCGAGCGTACGGGCCCCCAACAACCCCTGGTTCCTGCGTCTGCAGGATCCCGTAACAGGCGCCAACCTCACCTCTAAGGATAAGGGACGCCCCACGCCCGACTCGAGCGCAGCGAGAGGAGCCACGGGGTCTGGGGCAGAGCCCCAGCCGCCGGAGGCAGACCCTCTCCTGCACGTTGGACCCTGGGGTCCAGTTTCTAGACGTGGCCGCATAAAAGGGACATTTTGCGCTGAAATGTCAGCCAGCATGCAAGCCTCATTTCGAGCGCGACTGAGAGAGCAAGAGACACTGTGAAGAGAACGAAGAACCGGCTGAAACAGCAGCTATTCTGGTCGTTTTACTTTTGAAATAGTTCATTGAGCTGCAGAGAAGTAAGCTCGAGCTTTAATTGGTGTTTTTCAGGCGAGACCTGCGTTCCGGATCACCTGTTCCCACTTGATTTGCAGATTTCAACATTGTTCTGCAGACAGATATCTGCTGAAAATAACGGTTGATTCTCACCGTAAGTGGTCTTATTGGGCAGCGGATGTGCCTCCGGCAGCTGGGGCTCCGCCCCAGACCCTGGTTGTGCTCGCTTCGCGAGCGCTGGGACCGTAGACGTCCCGACTCGAGCGTAGCGAGAGGAGCCACGGGGTCTGGGGCAGAGCCCCAGCCGCCGGAGGCAGGCCCACCACCCAGAGCTTGATCCTAACAAATTAGACAACATAGTCTCGTGTAATGGGGAGGCCGAAGGGCTCTTTTGGAATCAAGAGGCTACAGGCGGCTGCTGGGCCGCCTGTGGTGCCTCTGGATGATGAGCAGTACCAGGGCGTGTTGAAGAGACTGCGTGATTCGTGGGAGTTGTGCTCGATAACGCAGTTTCTGTCGTTTTTCAGGCCTATTCTCGGAATTCCGGCGTCGCCAGAGACGGATTTGGCGCGGGATGTGCTGGAAGAGGACCTGATTGGTCTCAATGGCCCAGTTGGGGCGCTGATTCCTCAGCTTGTTCGTGCTCTGATAGCAGCATTGACTGTTGGTGTCAAGGTGTCTGCTTATAGCGATTATGAGGACACTAATGAGCAGTTGTGGAAGTTGTTTGTGCGCAAAGGATATTTACTGGACAATGGTGAGACGACAGGGACTCAGATATTTGGCAAATATGACGAAGAGTCTGGGACTTTTGAACACAAGTTCACGGATTTAGACCCAGAAACGAAAGTAAAGGCCATTGCCCATGTTGTTAAATGGGTTTCCATTGATGACCGTTTTAGAACGAAAATCGAGGCTATGGGGGTTCCTGTGGAGGAGTTTCGAATTGCTCCCATAGGTTGGAAGGGTGACTTTGGTAGTTACTATCTATTCGACGATAATCGACTTTATTTAAAAACGGACTTTGAACCATATATCGATGATGTTTTAGAGGCTCAGGAGCAGGCTGAAGAAGAGGCTCGAGAAGCTGCTGAGGCAGAGGCCGCTGCGGCAGCAGCAGCTGATGCAGCGAGAAGAAAGAAACGACGAAGATCCAATCGTCCTTTTGGCGTCTCTTATAAAAGACGTAAGAGGTCTACAGCTAATCAATATAAATCAAAATCTGATAACGATGAAGACGATGAGGACGAAGAGCTTGAACAGGAACAGGAAGACGGTGAGCAGGCCGCAGAGGAAACTAATGGAGGTGGTCAGAACGGACATGTCAAGCACGAGTCTGATGACAAAAATGCTGAGGAGGAAAAAGAGGAAAAGCCTGCTCATGTGCCCACAATGGCCGAAGCTCTAGCTAGAGAATACGAGCCAGAATTCGAATGTGTTTGTTGGCATTTAGAGTCGTGGAAAGCGTTTGTAGAAGAACTGAAAAAATCGCGCCAGGCCAGTGACAAGCAGCTTCATAAATATCTTGTTCGCGACGTAATGCCGGTAATTGAAGCACATGAAGAAGGACGAGTCAAATCCTCACTTTCGCGAGTCAAAGTAAGAACAACAGCTCTGCTAGTGGCTAATAGAAAGAGATCGTCGAGATTGGAAGAGAAACATCAACGAGAATTAGAAGATCAAGCTATACGCGAAGAGCAGGAGAGACAACGTAGAGTACAAGAAGAAGAAGAACGACTCGAAAACGAAAAAATCGTCAAAGAAGAACTGCGTGAACAGCGGTTCATGGAAAGAGAAAAAAGAATGCTCGAACGTCATAGTCAAATAGATAGACTTCGATCCATGACACCAGGCACTGAAAGTGGTGTTGATGGAGAAGCCAATAGTGTAGACGGCGATGGACTCAATAGCTTGCGTAAAAGCAGTAGGAGGCAACAATTAGAGCAACAAAAAGTACAACAACAACTGACTCAAATCGAATCTGACGAGACTTGGGTGTTTGATTGCACTTGCGGTGTCTATGGGGAAAACTATGATGATGGCAGTTTAAGTGTTGTTTGTGACAGATGTAATACGTGGATGCATGTCGCCTGTTTGCCACAGGACGAGAGAGAAAGTGTATTAAAATCTATATCAGAAAAGGAAGAACAAGAAGAGGAGAAGCAGCGAAAAGCGGCAGTAGCAGCAGCGGCCACTGCGGACGCAAGTACGGCAGGTGCCAATGGTGAAGAGACCGATAACGGTGACAATGCTGGTGGTAGTACGAAGGCTGTGGACAATACTTCAGCTATGGACGTCGATGGAGTATCATCAGAAGCTAGGAAAACAAGAACAGAGAGTGCAGATACAGAGGTCAGTGAATATGCATTTATTTGCGATAGATGTACTGCTAAAGCTAAACGAGACTACGAAAATGGGCTGAGGGCCGCAGCAGAAGCAGAGAAGCGACGGCTGGAAGAAGAAAGAGAGAGAGAACGAGAACGCCAAAGGGCAAGAGAAAGAGAGGTGGAGGAAGCAAGGAGGGCACAGGCACAGGCGCAAGCCAAAAAGCTGGCAGATGCCCAAAGGTCAGCTCACGGTCAAGTCCTGACCCAGTCCCAAGCTGCCTCTCAAGTCCAAACTCCACAGGATTCAGTTCGACCTCAAATTCCAGGTCAAGCGTTACCTCCTGCTCAACCTCCAGTACAAACGCCAGCTATAGCTCAGGGTCAACCACAGGGTCTACCACAGGGTCTACCACAGGGTCTACCACAGGGTCAACCTCTGGGTCTACCACAGGGTCTACCACAGCGTCAACCACAGGGTCAACCACAGGGTCAACCACAGGGTCAACCACAGGGTCAACCACAGGGTCAACCACAGGGTCAACCTCTGGGTCTACCACAGGGCCAACCTCAGGGTCAACCATCAAGCTACAACCAAGCTCCGCCCCAGGTCCACCCACAATCACAGCTTAGTCCCCAGCAGCAACCAGCTCCCAGCTCTCTTCCCCCATATGGATCATTCCGGACTTCTACACAGTCCAGTTCTCATCTGGGAGCAACAGCAGCAGCAGCAGCAGCAGCAGCAGCAGCAGTGCCGCCTCCATCTGGCCAACATCCACACTTGGCCAGCGACAGGACTATTCCGCCTGTCATAAATCAAATGTCATCAGACTTGCATCCTCGATCGATCCCGCCTCTTCATGATCTTGGAGTCGTGCCTGACCCTCGCCCACAATCTCAACCTCAACCTCAACCTCATCAACCTCTACTCCCCTACCAGCAATCTTCCATCCCACAGCAACTGGTCCAACCACCTCCAGTTCAACAATCCCCACTGCAAATTTCACAGCTCGTGCAACCAACACCACCAGCTGTACCAGCGGCAAGCACGGTTTTACCGGGAATACAACAATTATCTCCACCTGCTCCATCTCCTCAACAACCCCTCTTCCCAACTAACGGTACAGCACCATCTGAGACATGGCCCGCGAAAACATCGAGCAACTTGCCAGAAACCCGAAAGGGAAATACCCTGCCAAGCCAAGAGGCTAAACAGACGAGCCCCGCACAAGTACTCTTATCTACAACTAAAAGTGAAACTAACTGGAATAATGGTCACAGCACTGTCAGCAGCGAGCACACTAATGCAAACGATCGTGTCAATGGTCACAGTCACTGAGACATATAAATGTCTTACCCCACAAATGAAGGCGATCTGCAACAGGAAGGGCGAAAAGAGACCAAATCCGAACGGATCAGAACAAGATCAGAACTGAATCAGCCACGAATCAGAAACAATCGCTGTAGATAAACCACTTGACACACTGTTAACGTGCTGTGTGATGTTCTTGATCTGAGAACCGCACATGGAAAGACCACCTGCAAAGTAACTGTAATGTAAACTAATAAAAGAAATAATGACAAAAACATACGAAGCGGGGCTGCAGGAGGGCCAAGCAGCAGCAGCAGCTGCTGCTACCCCGCCCACATCAACTGGACTGTGGACTTGCCTCCGGCGGCTGGGGCTCTGCCCCAGACCCCGTGGCTCCTGCTTCGCAGGAGATTGCGGGGACCGTCGACGTCCCGACTCGAGCGAAGCGAGAGGAGCAGCGGGGTCTGGGGCGGAGCCCCAGCCGCCGGAGGCTGACCCTCCCACCCAGCGCTGACGCAGCAGCAGCAGGAGCACCGCAAGGGCACTAGTGCCACTAGCACCACCATTAGTACCCTTGCAGCCGTCGAGCATGCTCATACTCACGAGCACGACAACAGACATCAGCCCACCCGGGCGCTGCTCGCGAAGCGAGCACCACGGGGTCTGGGGCAGCGCCCCAGCCGCCGGAGGCACACCACACCCACAACTGACCCTCTATCGGTCCACCCGGCACGCCAGCGACAGCGATGGCGACATCGTGTTTGTTTGTTGTTTGTGAGTGAGATCTTATCTTATCGCATGCCCCCTCCATCCATACAGCCGCCGGCGCTGCGCACTCGTTTGGTCAGCGCCCGCAGCCAGCGCTGTGTTCACATTTCCCTTTGCGTCGCCAGCTGCTATTGTTCGCTCTCAGCGCCCTGCACATATCACTGCCCGTCCAGTCCTAGCACAATCTCGACTCCGGGACCCCAAAACAACCGTGATAGCCCATGCACGTGCCCAGAACTTCCTCGTCCACGGCGATCTGGAGATTACCGGCGGCGGGGTACGAGAGAGGGAGGGGGAGAGGGGGACGGGTTGTGCCTCCGGCGGCTGGGGCTCCGCCCCAGACCCCGTGGCTCCTCTCGCGGAGCGAGAGGAGAGACGTGGGGTGGGCGCAGTGCTGGGGAAGGGTGGGAGGGGCGTGGTGCAGTGCGGGGTGCTGGTGGTGCGGTGCTGGTGCTGGTGCTGGTGCTGGTGCTGGTGCTGGTGCTGGTGCTGGTGCTGGTGCTGGTGCTGGTGCTGGTGCTGGTGCTGGTGCTGGTGCTGGTGCTGGTGCTGGTGCTGGTACTGGTACTGGTGCTGGTGCTGATGCTGGCGCTGGTGCTGGTGCTGGGTGTGGTGTGGGTAGTGCGCTTGCAGCTGTGTGTGTTGGTAGTGGTGGTGATGACTTCGGTGGCATTGCTGACGTCAGCTGACG
>MQSX02000026.1:0-238670 GCA_001939105.2 Sugiyamaella xylanicola (nom. inval.)
CCAGCAGTACTCCCAGCACAGCGCCAGAAAAACACCAAAAATCTAGTACCGCGCCAGCAGTAGCGCCAGAAAAACACCAAAAATCGAGTACTGCGCCAGCAGTACTCCCAACCGAGCGCCAGAAAAACATAGTACAGCGCCAGCAGTAGCGCCAGAAAAACACCAAAAATCTAGTACAGCGCCAGCCGAGCGCCAGAAAAACACCAAAAATCTGCGCCAGAAGAACTCTCAGCCGAGCGCCAGCCGAACGCCAAAACCCAACCAGGACGCCAGCAGAGCGCCAACAGAACGCCAGCAGAACTCCGAAGCCCTAACAGAACGCCAGCTCGATTTAAAATACCCCAGCGGAACGCAAGCAGCACTTCTAAGTCCTATAGAGCTCCAGTAGAACTTCAGCAAAACTTCAACACTCTATATCGGACAGGTTATGCTTGATAAGGACAGATTTCAAACGTGACATATTATGATCGGCGTTTATGCATGCAACTTTAATTTATGGCATATGTACTCACAAAATGAATTGTATATATAACACCAACAAGCAATAGGTTGACTCCTACGGCATTAAATCTTCTCGTATATTACCGTACTATCTAGATCACGCTCTTGAGGAAACCCATTGCTTTGGAGAAACAGATTTCTATGGTAGACACACCGTTGTAAATGATGCATGTTGTTTATTTAGCCTATATTAAAATGTTACATGTTTATTTACATGTCAATTAGAAGTGCTCAAATTTTAGCTACATTTTGTTTTCCGTTTTATTTACTCATCCCATTGAGAAGGTCCAAAGAAATCATAGTAAACAGTGTGCTCGGCATCTTTCTTCGAAGAATGGATCCATTCTCTCACATCTTTCATGAAATTCTTTGGTCCAATAACGTAGATGTCGGCATTCTTCAAGTTTGGAGTCTCTAGGATATTCAAGAATTCATTCTTGTCCAGTTTCTTTCCCTCACCCGAAAGGTATACTTTGTAAAGGAAGCTCTCTGGGTTTTCTTTGGCAACCGATTGGAAGTGCTCACTGAAGGGCAGAGTCTTCTGTTGATGGTCGCATTGGATGAGACCGACCTTCAAGCCATTCTTCAATGCTTGTTTAGAGAGTGAGACAGAAGGAGTGATACCAATTCCCGCAGTAACGAGCAACACTGGTTTATTATTGTCTTTCAAGACAAACTCTCCACAAGGAGGGCTTACGTCGACGACGTCGCCAACCTTGATCTGCTCATGCCAGTTATTGGACACAGCTCCACCAGGGATCTTCTTTACAGTGATGCGATATCCTTCAGCTCCGTCGGCTAATGGTTCGACAAAGTCTGAGATGGAATATTGTCTACAGAATGAATGTTCATCCAGAGAGGGCAGGTTGAAACTGAAACCCAAGTATTGACCGGGCAAGGGCACAATGGTCTTCTTGCCATCAACTGGAACCAACTTGAAAGAGACAACATTGTCGGTTTCGTTAGCTTTTTCAGCAATCTTGAATTGGCGGTAGCCTTCCCAGCCTCCAATTTTCTCCTTATTAGCATCATAAACACCTCTCTCAGCACCGATCAATAGTTCAGCCAATTGACCATATGCAGCAGCCCAAGCATCCAAAAATGCAGGGGTAGCTACATCAGGTCCAAACTTTACGGAGATGGCGTCCAAAAGATATTTACCCACAATGGGATAGTGCTCAGCCTTGACGTTCAAAGAGCAGTGCTTTTGAACAATTCTTTCGACAACTGGAGAAAGAACACCCAAGTTGTCGATGTTCTTGGCATATGCTACCACAGCACGGGTCAAAGCCCTAGGTTGATCAAGGGTACGTTGATGAGTCTTGTTGAAGATGTTCAACAAGGCTGGGTTCTCACCAATCATTTTGGCATAGAATTCTGTGAGAAAGGCATCACCAGCTTGTTCCATGAGAGGAACACCAGCCTTGATATGCTGGACTTGCTGTGGGGTAAGACCTTGAGACATTCTGGAAGAGTGAAAGTGAGATATACGAGTCGAAGAACGGACTGAATGGCGGATAATGGCACGACTAGAGCTAAGCTTGGCACCCATATTGAACAGAAATATATATTTCAGAGAAGAAAACAACGGTTTTTATAATCTGGAGAGAAAATATTTAGTATTGGAATGGAATCATTCTATGTGGTGATACTTATTATATCAGCTAGCTTTCTATTGGACAAGCCTGTCAGACCACCCCTTGCGGCACCGGCACCCCAGCCATCTAACCCATGCTAACTTGAGACATTGACTACGACGGGAGATATCGGTCCTTTGTTTAAGGTTGAGCTCGTGCCTGACGCACCCTGAGTACTGCTTTGTTCACTACTTGTAAAGCCCGATCATGTCAGTAGGATTGTACGATGTTTCAGATGACTGCGCGAGTAATGCAGGAAGAACTTTCTTTTTCACCAATGTAACAGAACTATCTATGGGGTACCGGCCATCTCGCTTAACGGAAACTTTCATTTGCAGGGGCAGACATCAGCGATGACGCAGCTGTAACTCTGTTGTCCTGTAAAGTTTCAATCCAAATCTAAACGGCATTAAACTGGCCAACAGATCAACCGATAATCTGGTACATGAATTTTTCAACTAGCGCTTCAAACCAGCTAGGACCAGATAAGCAAAGCCAGATACACATATAAGAACTAGTACTCCACTAAACGTGCTTTGAGCGTGGTTCTATCTACTAAAGTATGGGCTGATAACGATAGCAGTGAGCTGACAGCCAGCCCAGAATATTGCCAGAATATTTTGCAAATGTTTCACAGCTAAGAGCCTCAGTGCTTGTTTGGCTCCCCGCATGGAATCATTTCCTGGGCAGGGCGGAATACGACTTCCGCCAAGAGTGTGTCCCTGGTCATGTGTAGAAAACGAGATTAATCCGGTTCCTGAAGTGTCTCGATAAACTCTATTCTAAATTTACTTCAACGGCCCGCGGATCTTCAACGGAGGTCGATCTCCGTCTATCAATCTCCCTCCCCTCGAGAGCTATGCTCGCGAAGCGAGCACCACGGAGTCTGGGGCGGAGCCCCAGCCGCCGGAGGCAGACGGGGGAGAACGGGGACTGCCTCCGGCGGCTGGGGCTTCGCCCCAGACCCCGTGGTGCTCGCTTCGCGAGCGTGTTCAGGGGTGGACAAGGAACTGCTAAGGTTTCCATGTACGGTTCAAACCGTAGAAGGTTATCTCGTGCCGTTATCAGCCGATGTGAGGTTAGACCTTTATTGGCATATATGCAATTGTGCGGCCTTGACTGGCGGCGCAGGTCGACGCGGTTTCGACGCGACATTCAATTTAACCAAAAGGGAAATGTAATTATTTCCTGCATGGGCTTACGCGAGGAGTGGTATTTTTCGCGTTTCGATCGCAGGTTGAACTCTTGCACTTCACATCCACACATATCCTTGTTTTCAGACCTCATTCAGACTCAATGGACGCAGATAACAATTTGGACGCTGCTCTCAGCGACAGAGTCCGTCAATTTACGGAGTTCCTGGACAGCAATGATGGCCAAACCAACTATAAAGAGGAAATTAGACGAATGCTACAGCGGGGCTCGACTCGTCTGCCAGTGTCTCTAGACGACCTGCGAGAATTCGATCGTGCTTTTTGGAATGGCGTTTTGAATTATCCTTCAGATTACTTGCCAGCAGTGGACAAGGCTCTCCGTGAAACCGCGTACGCTATTAGAGACCCTGCGGTGCACAAGATTGACGACCAGACACAGTTCTATGTCGCTTTCAAGGGTTCATTTGGTGACCACTGGGTCAATCCTCGTACAATTCATGCTTCACATTTAGGAAAACTAGTCAGTTTAGAGGGTATTGTTACGCGGTGCTCGCTGGTCAGACCCAAAGTTGTTCGCTCAGTTCACTACTGTGAGACTACTGGCCGTTTCCATGCTCGTGAATATCGTGATCAGACTACCTCATTTGACCCTTTACCAACCTCCAGCGTTTATCCTACTGAAGACAGCGATGGTAACCCCTTAATCACTGAATTCGGTTATAGTACATACAGAGACCACCAAACTATTTCCATTCAAGAAATGCCAGAAAGGGCGCCTGCTGGTCAATTGCCCAGAAGTATCGATGTTGTAATGGATGACGATTTAGTTGACAGGGCCAAGCCTGGTGATAGAGTCCAGCTGGTCGGTGTCTACAGATCGCTCGGCGGTGGCAGTAATAACCAGAGTGCCACATTCAGATCGGTATTGTTGGCTAATAACGTCATCCTATTGTCATCTAAGGCAAACGGTGCCACTGCTCAGACTCCTATTAACGACACAGACATCCGAAATATCAATAAAATTTCTAGAAAAAAGGATATTTTCGAATTGCTGTCCCAGTCGTTGGCTCCCAGTATCTATGGCCATGATTATATCAAACGAGCTGTTTTGCTGATGCTCTTGGGTGGTTCTGAGAAGAATCTTGAAAATGGTACTCACATCAGAGGTGATATCAATATTCTCATGGTTGGTGATCCATCAACTGCCAAGTCACAGATGCTGCGATTCGTACTCAATACTGCCAATTTGGCGGTAGCAACAACTGGTCGTGGTTCTTCAGGTGTCGGTTTGACAGCTGCTGTTACTACTGATAAAGAAACTGGCGAGAGACGTTTAGAAGCAGGTGCAATGGTATTAGCTGACAGAGGTATTGTTTGTATTGATGAGTTTGACAAGATGAGTGATGTCGATCGTGTCGCTATCCATGAAGTTATGGAGCAACAGACAGTTACTATTGCAAAGGCTGGTATTCACACTTCCTTGAATGCCAGGTGTAGTGTCATTGCCGCCGCCAATCCTATTTATGGCCAATACGATACACACAAGGACCCTCACAAGAACATTGCCTTGCCTGATTCCCTGCTATCCCGTTTCGATTTGCTCTTCGTAGTTACCGATGAAATCGACGATGCTCGAGACAGAGCCATTTCTGAGCATGTTTTGAGAATGCACAGATACCTTGCTCCTGGCACAGAAGAAGGTGTCCCAATCAGAGATAACTCAGGACAGAATCTGTCAGTTGGTGATCAAGCCGACGAACAAGCTGAGTTGTCAAATGATACCGTGTATGAAAAGTTTAACCCTCTGATTCATGCTGGTCTTGCTGCCGCTAATAGGGGTAGTAACAAGAAGAATCAAGTTCTTAGTATCGGCTTTATCCGTAAATACGTTCAGTATGCAAAGAACCGTATCAGACCGGTCCTTACCAAAGGTGCTTCTGACTATATTGTGGCAACTTACTCTGGTCTTAGAAACGACGACCTCACTATTAATCAACGTCGTACTTCACCAATTACTGCAAGAACACTTGAAACTCTCATTCGTCTTTCTACAGCTCATGCCAAGGCTCGTCTATCTAATCTCGTCGAGGAGGACGATGCTAGAGTCGCGGAAGAGATTCTTCGATATGCATTGTTCAAGGAAGTCATTGAACCTGGAAGAAGAAAGAAGAGAAGAACTACTGCTGATCTCGAAGGAGAAAGTGAGGAGTCTGACGTAGAATTGGATGATGAAGAAGAGGATATTGTACCTGTTAGACAGCCAGGAAGACCCAGAGGATCTCGTAAGGGGGCTAATGCTGATAATGATGAAGACATGGATGAAGATGGCTTACCAGATAACTCCGTTTCTCAAAGGATAACCACGGCACGACAGAAGGCCTTGGCTGCCCGCAGACAAGGTGTTGATAGCTCTCAACCTGGTTCTTCACAGGGTCCTGCTTTTACTCAAGAGTCATGGGGCTCAAGTGCATCCGAGTCGCAAGGAACCGACTCGAGACTTGCTGAAACAGGAGAGGACTCGGTTCCTCAAGGAGATATATCTCGATCGCGTTTGGACGAGTTCGGTCGGATTCTTGGACAGTTGCTTACTGATACCGCGCAATTCCCCGCTGACGAAGCTATTTCGATTCCTGTGCTTATTGATGCTGTTAATAAGCGCATGCAAACTGAGGATGTTTTCAGTGACCGAGAAGCTCGAGCTGCGCTCCAACAGATGAGTGCTGATAACAAGCTGTTCGTCCATAACGAGTCCGATTCTATTTATATGATTTAGGTGTAATGTATGTATTTTAATAATGAGCAAAGTTGTACGATCTTGTAAACGGTGGCAATAGTGTATAATCGAGATCTGACGGAATGTGAAAATGAGCAATACCCTGCCTAAACACTGTGTGCACTAGATGTAGTGATTATTCGCTGAGGTTTAGCTAGCTATGAACTTTCGCAATTATTAAAATGATTACTCAAAACAACAACTAAGTACTAATATCAGAATATACTCTCTATAGTTGTTGAGAAAGCAATAATAAAGTCGAGAGCACTCTGTCTATCTTGCGTGATCACACTAGAATCAGGAACGCGAGGGCAACTCCTGCGAAGCGGGAGCAGCGGGGTCTGGGGCGGAGACCCAGCCGCCGGAGGCACAGCCCCCCCCGCTAGAAGTCGATGATGCCTTTGAGAGGTTCGCTGGGACACCATTTTCTAGGTTATCGGGATTTGGCCCTTTTCGGCAAATTCAGGGGAAACCCAACAGGGTATGGGCAGGTATGAAAGAAAAGTCGCTGGGGTCAACATTTCCAGTCTTTCAACGTCATTTGGTCAATTTTAGTGTAGATTTGATTGCCTGTTCCTTAAGTATCCATTGTACCATGAGTAGAGTATATTTTCTAGCTAGACGGAGGTCTGTCCGCTTGGCAGCCAGAGCCAGTGCCGCATGGTCGACAGCTAGTAAGCTGTGCATACTATGGCTCGTTCGCACGTGAGGTGGCGTACGTCGACTTGACTCCCCTGGCGCCACAATTCTCATGTCAAAATCCGATAACTTTAAATTAGTCTGTTATCAATGGGGCTGGTGCCAAAATTGTGGTACTTGACTCAATAACCGTGCCTGGTGGCTTATCTCTGAGGCCAGGTTACGTCAGGGCTGCGAATTAGGTTTGAGATTATTGCTCATGCTCAGATTCTTTACCGACAGTTGAGACGCAGACTGAGCTACTGTATCTGATACACGTTTTTGGGCGTGCGTCCAGCCTCGAAGCTGCAGATCCTTTACATAATATATATATGGAGAGATAAGCACACATGCGATTGAGATCAGATCTTTATTTTTCCCAGAAGAAAATACAACTTTTAGAGGCCCTTGAAATTAGTCACTAGCCAAGTGCAAAACACCAGAATCCAAGAGGTGGTATAGGAGCAAATCCTAGTGTCAAATCCTAGTGTAGAGTAAAAAAGGTAGAGAAAGCAGCAAACGAAAATGACTCAGGGCAAACCAGATTCTATCCCCAACTCTAGAAAAGTGTGGACTACTTTAATAACCAACACTAAATATTTGTCAGGACTTCTGACTCTAGAATATGCTCTCCGAAAGGTAGGCAGCAAATATCCGCTGGTGGTGCTATACACGGAGACTTTCGAGCAAGAAGGTCATGAGGCTCTGGATAACCGTGGTATTCACAAGAAACGAATCGAGTACCTGCTGCCAAAGGCTCATAAGGACTATCAAAACGATGTCAGATTCTACGACTGTTGGAGTAAATTACAACCATTTTCTCTCTTTGAATTCGATCGAGTTGTCCAGCTCGATAGTGATATGGTTGTTGTACAAAATATGGATGAGTTAATGGATCTGCAACTGAATGATGAAACCGCGGTGTTTGCTGCTTCACATGCTTGTGTGTGCAACCCATATCACAAAGCCCATTATCCATCCAATTGGCACAGAGACAACTGTGCTTATACAAATTACAAGCCTATTGTACTAGAAGATAAGGCTTATGCTCATCACAACCACGCTGTTGGTCCCTCATCAAAGGCTGGCTTGGGCATCTGTAACGGTGGGCTTCAAGTGGTGGACCCATCCCCAAAAAATTACAACAAAATTGTTAATGCGCTTGAGAATCCTAGTCTTACTTCTAGTTATGACTTTGCTGACCAGTCGTTGCTTTCTGATGTATTCGAAGGCAGATGGCTGCCATTATCCTACAAGTATAACGCATTGAAGACATTGCGAACTATTCACGAAGATATCTGGTCAGACAACGAGGTCAAAAATGTACATTATATAATTACACCCAAGCCATGGGATGTGAGGTCTCTTAGTGATCGAGATTCGCATGACGAAACTGGTACTTTTCATTTTTGGTTTAAACTTGACGATGCTCGACTCGCAGACGAGACGCTCGCAGGTGTCCATGATGGATTCTAGTTTTATAATGACACTTGGCATGTATATGATATCGTTAGTAATGTAATATTGAACTATATAATTTCTAAATCGTCGCTGTCATCATCCGGCTCTGGCTGTTGTGTCTTTTTCTTTTTCTTTGGTCTAGAAAGGTCCACTTCGCTGGCTTTTAGCTGGAATATCTCATTGCTATTTGTATGTTCGATAGAGTTGAGCTTTTTAGTAGGATCAAACCCGAGTCTACGAATTTGTTGCGCAGAGAATATCACATCCGCTTTAGACGAAGTTCCACCGTTATCAACAGCCTGCTCAGGGTCCTCTATTAGACGCCCTTTAACATCATAATCACGTAACAAATGTCCATCAGGACGCTCAGCTAGAAATTTCCGTATCTTTCTTTCTGTCTCCTTCTCATTTAGTTTTTTCTGTAGTCGTTTAGCAGTTTGTTCGGAAGTCGCAGCTGGCGCCTGGTCATATTCATCCTGAAAAAAACTCGCTGCGCTGCTCCTTGCACCAGTCATGTACAACCGACCTCCATTACCGAATAATGGATCTCTGCGAGGGGCCAATGGGTCTTCCTGAAGACCAGTCTTAGACGCAACCCCCCCTTTCATAAATTGTAGCCTCTGTCCGTTTTTCTTTTTGGGGGAGAACATTCTGCCCTGAACCGAGTTAAACTCCATTCTTGAACTTGCCGCTCTGCGAACACCCAACTCCAAGTGAAATTCACAATACTTTGCTTTAGAAAGATTTATCCAATTGCTGCATTTTTGACCGTTCTTTGTGATTGATGGGCATTGGCCAAGGTCGCTGGATCTTCCTAGCTCTAAAATCACGTCTAGAGAGCAAGTTACACTTAGACCCACTGATTTCGGCGTATCAGGGTCTTTGGAAATGATATAGTGTTCTGGGTTTAGCACAGCAATAACAGTCCCCTCTCGTATCTTCCAAAACATGTCAAACGCCTCATTGTGCAGGGCTAGTGGTATATCGTAGTTCAGATCTGTTAATGTCATCATCATATACTTTTTGCCCGCCTTGCTGATTTTGACTTCACTCCTTTTAGCCACAATCCCAATAACTACAAAATTGGGGAAAGCTGGAGGCTCAAAATTCGGTGGGTGGATTACCCCATACACCTCACCGACGTTGAGGATCTTTTTATCCTCAAACTGCACCTTCAGATCTTCTTCTTTGATATACTGATGTGATAATTTCAACTTGGAATACTTTTCTTTAATGACGTCCCCACCGGATTTGTTGTCGTTCTGGCCTATATTGGATTTTAAAGAGAACTTGTCTACTCGTTGCCGCTCAAAATTGATTCTGGTGGCCTCTCGTTCTTTTAACGCTGCAGAGGAATTGAATAATCGTTGAGCAAAATTGGGTTGTTGTTGATGATTTCCCGTGTTTTTGTCTTTCCCAGAGGCGTTGGATCTATCTTTCCTCGGGCTCCTCCGCAGAGACACGTCCTTAGCCTGCAGGCCCTTGTCAATATTCAATCTTATTCTAGCTGGCGAGATCGGAGGCTGCGAATGCTGTTTTTTTCTCGGCGGCGTCGTAGGAACTTGCACGTTCATCTGAGACGGCGCTGGAGTGCTCTTCTTCTGTTTCAGCTTCTCTTTCAGTGCTTTCTCCATGGCCTTCAGCTGAGCCAGCTGCTGCTCAATCGCGCCTGCTATACGTTAGAGACCCGCCCGTCTGCAAACCACCACTCAGTCAGCACAAGCTTTTACTTACCTTCGTCATCGCTCATTTCGAACCCGAGCCTGTACTAAGTAAAACTACGCCTTTCTTCAGATACCAGCATCTGATTCAATGTCAATCTTCACCATCGACGCGCGTCGCAATTAATTATCTGAAATAGGACGATACACGGCTATAACAATCTCGACTGAGTCTTCATCTTAAAGGCTTTTTTTCTTTATCAGCTCTTTGAGAATTTCTATTTTTAACGACCAACAAAGAAACTTGCTCTCTTTGTAGCTAACAGAAGTTAGGGCCTTCTAATACCCTTCTCTGGAGACTGGTAACTGGCATATGCACCCTGATCGGCTGTTTCCGGACATCAATCTGCAGCCAGCCAATTTTGGAGTTATCAGATCGATTACTCAGATTGATCAGATAAGATCATGTAGCTGCTGGTCTCATGCCCACGACAATTGGGGACGGAGGGTGCCTCCGGCGGCTGGGGCGCTGCCCCAGACCCCGCTGCTCCTCTCGCTGCGCTCGAGTCGAGCGTCTACGGTCCTAGCTACTCCTGCGCAGCAGGAGCTACGGGGTCTGGGGCGCAGCCCCAGCCGCCGGAGGCACAGTGGGACATTGTAGATAAGAAAAGATCAATTAAAAATTAAGATGAAGAGAATATAAAACTAGAATATAGAATCGTGACTTTTGAGCGGTGATTATGAGATTATCGTGGAGTCATAGCAGAAATATAGCGCAGCGGCGTCAGAAGCCTGAGTGGAGGTTAGCTTGCTCCATAGGAGAAAAGCAGGGTTCGACTTAGTTCGTGACCACGGCGGGTGTAGCTGTAGGCGTGGCAACGGCAGCGGCTTCGTGGGTAGCTTCAGTGGCAGTAGTGGGGGCTGTAGGAGTAGCAGTAGGAGCGGCGCCAGGGGCGGCGTGGAGAGCTGTGGTGGGAGAGGCAGTAGAAGCAGAGGTGGGGGTGGCGGTCGTGGGAGCAGCAGTTGTTGAAGCAGCTGTTGAAGCAGTAGTGGGAGCAGTGGTGGGAGCAGCAGTAGGGGCACCGGCAGTGGTGGCAGCAGTGCTGGCGGAGGTAGGAGCAGCAGTGGCAGCGGCAGTAGGGGCAGAGGTGATACCAGCACTGGCAGCAGCATCAGTTGCTGAAGTAGATGCTCCTGCGACATCAGCACTTGTTCGTTCCTTTACCAAGCTTGCATCTCTAGGTTTGAACTCCTTGACCTTGATATCGTCGAGGGTTTGGCCACCCTGACCGCCATAGCTAGCGGGGACCCAGTCTCCAATATCTTTAGCAAGTCCTTTGCCAGAACCCAAGACGTGGAACTTGGAAGTCGTCTCTCTGGACAGAAACGGCTTGACAAACGCAAACACCCATGTCATGATAGCAGGAATGTTGACGAAATATTTAGCCTGGAGTGATTCTGGATAATGATCTTGAAGTAGCTCAATAGTGGCCTTGGTGGCCGCCTTGGTGCTGCTGTCCATTCTGAAGAAACTGACATCAAAATAGTCGTGAACCTGGGTCATGGAGCTCTCGCCAGCTTTGGTGAAATCCAACAGCGACATGCCTTGCTCCATAAGGGCAACTCTCCATCTCAAAAAGCCATCTAGATCCTTAAACAGAGCCTCTCTATTTTTAACAACACCGTACAAGTTCCAGGTAGTAACCAGGTTATCTGTCGAGTTCTTGGGAACGGCAGAAGTGACTATACCAAGCTTCTCCAGTTCAGGACTGTGTTTCTCCAAAAACGCAGCAGACAGAGGGTTGAAAGTCTTACGCCACTTCAACGACTTGACAAGCTGGCGTGTAGCATCCTCAATCTCATAATTATTTGCCTGCAGAAATTTGCGCAACAGCGTCTCTAGGATGATGGCGCTGTCACCACCCTCAACCTGGCTCAACTGTGCCAAATCGTATCCATACAACTCAGAGTATCCAGCGCTGCTGATAGCTTCAGGCAGGGCCGAACGAAACTTCTCGTACACCAATTGCTTCTCAACCTCGTTTTTCGACATACTACTAGGCGACTGTGATAGATCCTATCGTCAACAGGGTATCGCGATATGTCGTGACCTTATATACCATCTCAGTCTGCCCTAGCCCTGACCCTGCGTTCTGCCACCCCTAGAGTACCCGAATCTGGCAGATCTCGGCGTTAAATCTTAATTTATACAGTAACTAACGCCGGTTCCAACAGGCCCTGGGAACTGTTTGACGGGTCTGTGTGGGGATGGGGTGTCGCCTCCGGCGGCTGGGGCGCTGCCCCAGACCCCGTGGCTCCTCGAGCTTCGCTCGAGTCGGTTACGGGGGCCTACGTATGCTAATACTTGTTTATTAGGGACTGATGCTTCTGGTCGTTGCTGGCACAGTGCTGGCACAGTGAGGTGAATGAATGCATAGGGTGGTGGCTTGAAACAACCTAAATACGTGTAAATAATTCTAAATGGCGGTTGCTGGCACAACTCTGTAGAGCATTGAATCATTGGATCCAGCTGAATACGGGCTCATGCCAGAATTGCTTACATGGCTCTCTGCCTGCTTGTCGAAACGCGAAGAGCGATCTGCCAAATCTCTCTTGATATATTGATATATCGATATATTGATTATCTCTTGGTTCCTGCGGCATCTGTGAGATGGCTGATGCCTGCGCTTGCACCACTTTTCACTTCCTGCTTCTCACTTACGATGCTATGACATGTGCTACCCTCGACGTGACGACTCGAGCGGAGCGAGAGGAGCAGCGGGGTCTGGGGCAGAGCCCCAGCCGCCGGAGGCAGGACGGGAACCTTGAATCTGATCTAGCCAGGCTGCTTCATATCTCTCTTCAGGTGGCCAGAACCAGAAGACTTATATCAAAGATAGCTCAATGGCACGGCATATTACCATATATTATCGGTCAATCATTTTGGTAGTTACGACTGGCAATTTACAACTGGCAACTTGACTCACCCTCGTCTCTAGAACAGACATTTGAAGCTGGCATGAGATGAGACTCGCAGCAGCATGTGAAGACTGCGTACGAGATGCATTAACTCCGCGTTACCGCGAACATGCATCGAACATAGATCGGCAACATCTCCGCGTGGGGGTCGTTTCAATGTTCACGTAGAGTCCTCCGTATAAATAATATAGGTCCATTCGCTTCGATCACATACTCTTGATCTAGCAACTTTAACTCCATTCTCATATTAATCTCGCAATCTCACAATGGTCCGTATAGTATTCACAGGTGGCTCAGGAAAGGCCGGTAGACATGTTGTTCCCTATTTGTTGGCTCAAGGACACCAAGTGTTGAACCTTGATTTGGCCCCTTTTCCAGACCCATCTGCTGGGGTGTTTACTCTTAGAACCGATCTCACAAAGTCAGGCGAGGTATTCAATGCTCTTACCAACCATTTCAACTATGAAGGCTTTTCAATTGAGGGCCCTCCTCCAGGCCCCCCTGACGTGGTTATTCATTTTGCAGCTATCCCTGCTGATAACATCGTTCCTGACAACAGATGTTATGAGATTAACACGATTTCCACCTACAACGTGATTGAGGCAGCCTGTAAACTTGGAGTCAAGAAGATCATCATTGCCTCCTCTGAGACTACATATGGTGTCTGTTTCTCACAAGGTGATACAGACTATCACAGCTTTCCTCTCGAAGAAGACTATGACACCGACCCAATGGACTCATACGCTCTCTCCAAGGTCTGCAACGAGAAGACTGCCCGCGGATTTGCCCGTAGATTTGGCAACGACATCTATGCCTTGAGAATCGGAAATGTCCAAGAACCTCATGACTACGTCCATTTCAAGAGACATGTCGAACACCCTGAAACAAGAAAGCGTAACGCTTGGTCCTACATCGATGCCAGAGACCTTGGTCAAATCTGCCATCTCGCTATTAAAAAGAGCGGTCTCGGATTCCAAGTCTTTAATGCCACAAACGACACCATTACAACCAAGATCCCCACAGCTCAATTCCTCAAACAGACATGCCCCAATGTCCCTATCACTCGCGAGCTGGGTGAATGGGAAGCACCTCTCAGTAACAGAAAAATCAGAGAGGTCCTTGGATTCAAGGAAGAGCACAACTGGAGAAAGTATGCTAACTTAGACTAAATAGAATCTACCTCACATGCCACCCTTGCTGGGATCTCCACACGCTCGCGAAGCGAGCACAACCGGGTCTGGGGCAGCGCCCCAGCCGCCGGAGGCAGGTCCCTTACATACAAGATCTACATCAACAGACATGCGATGTGCCTGTTGCTGCAGCAACTGTTATCATGCACGTTGTATAAGTAAACAAATCAATATCAGTTCTACAGGTGCTCAGCTATCTTTAAAGAAAGAACACTTTCGTAGAAATGGCCCCTTTCAACAGCACAGCGTACCCGCGGTTCCAGCCTAATGATCCCTCTTCTCCTTGTAGACGACGGTCGCCTATACGGGAGAATATAGAACGTGGACTGCCAACGGCCTTCACGCCATCTTTCTCGATTGGAACGTCAGTCAAGAGAGAACGACCGCTTTTCGCCCAGGCTTCGCCAGTACGGGGCTCTCGTCGCACGCAAGGTGTGGACGAAGTAGCAGCATCAACACCGTCCAGATCCAAACAACCTTATTTATTCACAGCCGCCACTGACTACGTCAGTGATCCCGATACAGCGGGAGAGCCAGGTCAAGAGACACCTAGCGTGAGACGCACTGGCGCTCGTCCTCCTGGTTCGACACGCATCACTCGAGCAGTTCCTCTCACCACCGAAACAGCGAGTAATCGTGCTCTGCAGTCCTCCATTACGCGTAGACGGATTCCTCAGTCGTTCAACCTTAACAGCGACATCCCCAGTTACTCGATAGCCCCAAACCGCCTGTCTCCACGTAAAACAGCTTTATCAGAGCAGTCGCCCTCTAGAACAAACAGCCGAGATCTCACATCATCGCTAACATCGTCGGTCTCGAAAAAGAGAAAGGCGGTTTCATTTGCCGACACGCCTGTGGGACAATCAACAGATATCGCGGAACTAGCGAATGTAGTTTCTGACTTGCAACAATTGGTCAAAGAACTCCAGAACGACCACGCTTTAAAGATTCGACAACTCCAGGCCGAGAACAACCAGCTACGTACCAGACTGGAAGTGTTGGAGACCCGTATTCCCAGTCGCAAACAGCGGTAGAAACACGCTCTGCTGCTTCCACGGCACATCTTTTCATTATAACGATATTTGCCCTGCCTCATTGTTGTTGTTTCTTTGTATTATTTATTTCAGACTCTCCGTATATCTAACTATCGAAAGTACCCGTCGTTACACACACTCCCTGGCATTGCCACTGGCCGTTGGCCCTGTTCCAAGCGCCATCTGCCCTGTACGCCAGCTCCAAGCTCTCCCTACTCATTCCACTTCAAACAGAACTCGTGTATAGGTCTTGCCTCCGGCAGCTGGGGCTCCGCCCCAGACCCCGTGGCTCCTCTCGCTACGCTCGAGTCGTATCCCGGCAGTCGTCACACACTGAAGGAGTTGACATTTTCAGTTCATTTTACCCAATAGCGCGGAAACGATCTTAGACTGAATTCTATTCGAAAACTCCAGTAACTAACTACTGAATTCTTAAATAAATAGCAAACCATGAGGAGTTTGTACAGTTCTGGTAGAGTTTGAAAGTTCTGCTGGAGTTCTGCTAGGGTTTTGGCGTTCTACTGGACTTCTGGTGGACTTAGTTCCCTTAGGTTTTGGAGTTCTGCCGGGAGTCACACTGGGGAGTTATTCTGGCGCAGTACTAGAATATTGGTGTTTTTCTGGCGCTCGGCTGGGAGTACTGCTGGCGCTGTACTAGATTTTTGGTGTTTTTCTGGCGCGGTACTAGATTTCTGGTGTTTTTCTGGCGCTCGGCTAAGAGCACTGCTGGCGCCGTACTAGATTTTTGATGTTTCTCTGGCGCTCGGCTGGGAGCGCTTTACTAGATTTTTGGTCTTTTCTGGCGCTCGTGCTGGCGCCGTACTAGATTTTTGGTGTTTTTCTGGCGCTGTGCTGGGATTTCTGCTGGAGCTGTATTAGATTTTTGGTGTTTTTCTGGCGCTCGGCTGGGAATTCTGCTGGCGTTGTACTAGATTTTTGATGTTTTTCTGGCGCTCGGCTGGGAGTTCTGCTGGCGCGGTACTAGAGTTTTGGTGTTTTTCTGGCGCTCGGCTGGGAGTTCTGCTGGCGCAGTGCTAGATTTTTGGTGTTTTTTTGGCGCAGTACTAGATTTTTGGCGTTTTTCTGGCGCTCGGCTGGGAGCACTGCTGGCGCCGTACTAGATTTTTGGTGTTTTTCTGGCGCTGTACTAGATTTCTGGTGTTTTTCTGGCGCTACTGCTGGCGCTGTACTAGATTTTAGGTGTTTTTCTGGCGCTCGGCTGGGAATTCTGCTGGCGGTGTACTAGACTTTGGCGTTTTTCTGGCGCTGTGCTGGGGGTACTGCTGGCGCCGTACTAGGTTTTTGGTGTTTTTCTGGCGCTGTACTAGATTTCTGGTATTTTTCTGGCGCTCTGCTGGGAGTACTGCAGGCGCCGTACTAGATATCTGGTGTTTTTCTGGCGCTACTGCTGGCGCAGTACTAGATTTTTGGAGTTTTTCTGGCGCTCGGCTGGGAGTTCTGCTGGCGCAGTGCTAGATTTTGGTGTTTTTCTGGCGCAGTACTAGATTTTTGGCGGCTTTCTGGCGCTCGGCTGGGAGTTCTGCTGGCGCTGTACTAGAGTTTTGGTGTTTTTCTGGCGCTAGACTGGGAGTATATTGGAATTTGGTGTTCTTCTGGCGCTCGGCTGGGAGTACTGCTGGCGCAGTACTAGATTTTTGGTGTTTTTTTGGCGCTCGGCTGGGAGTACTGCTCGCGCTGTACTAGTACACCCAAACCCCTAGAAGAGGGCAGCAAAACTACAAAACCCTACCGGAACGCCAGCAGAATGTCGGCAGAGCGCCAGCAAAACGCCAAAACTCTTATGCAGCACCAGAAAAACACCAAAAATCTAGTACAGCGCCAGCAGAACTCCCAGCCGAGCGCCAGAAAAATACCAAAAATTTAGTACGGCGTCAGCAGAACTCCCAGCCGAGCGCCAGAAAAACACCAATATTCTAGTACACAGCGCCAGAAAAACACCAAAAATCTAGTACAGCGCCTGCAGTGCTCCTAGCACAGCGCCAGAAAAACACCAAAAATCTAGTACAGCGCCAGCCGAGCGCCAGAAAAACACCAAAAATCTAGTACACCGCCAGCAGTGCTCCCAGCACAGCGCCAGAAAAACACCAAAAATCTAGTACGGCGCCAGCTGTGCTCCTAGCACAGCGCCAGGAAAACACCAAAAATCTAGAACACCGCCAGCCGAGCGCCAGAAAAACACCAAAAATCTAGTACACCGCCAGCAGTGCTCCCAGCACAGCGCCAGAAAATCACCAAAAATCTAGTACGGCGCCAGCAGTACTGCCAGCACAGCGCCAGAAAAACTCCAGAAATCTAGTAAAGCGCCAGCAGTACTCCCAGCCGAGGCGCCAGAAAAACACCAGAAATCTAGTACAACGCCAGAAAAACACCGAATATCTAGTACGGCGCCATCAGTTCTGCTGGAATTCTGTTAGAGTTCTGCCAGGGCGTTGGAATTCTGCTGGAATTCTGCTGAAATTCTGGAGTCCTGCTTGAGTTCCGCTGGAATTCTGCTAGGGTTTTGGAATTCTGCTGGTGTTCAGCTGGAAGTCCTGCTAAGGTTTTGGAATTCTGCTGGTGTTCTGCTGGAATTCTGCTGGAGGTTTGGAATTCTGCTGGTGTTCTGCTGGAATTCTGCTGGAGATTTGGAATTCTGCTGGTGTTCTGCTGGAATTCTGCTGGAGGTTTGGAATTCTGCTGATGTTCTGCTGGAATTCTGCTGGAGTTTTGGAATTCTACTGGCGTTCTGCTGGAATTCTGCTGGAATTCTGCTGGGTTTCTGCTGGGTTTCTGCTGTAAGTTCTGGAGTTCTGAAATTCATAAATCGCTATATGGGGGTTACAAGGAGTTTGCGTTATTATACGGAATAGTTTTAAACTCCCAAAATACCTCTACTGGGGTTGGGAGAGCTGCGGCAGAATTTCAAAACTCCAGCAAAATTTCAGCAGAACTCCAGCAGAATTCCAAACTCCAGCAGAATTCCAGCAGAACACCGGCAGAATTCCAAAACTCCAGCAGAAACCCAGCAGAATTCTAGCAGAACTC
The DNA here is from genome assembly GCA_001939105.2 of Sugiyamaella xylanicola (nom. inval.). Classification (NCBI taxonomy): domain Eukaryota; kingdom Fungi; phylum Ascomycota; class Dipodascomycetes; order Dipodascales; family Trichomonascaceae; genus Sugiyamaella; species Sugiyamaella xylanicola (nom. inval.). The sequence continues at coordinate 18,114 of MQSX02000026.1, forward strand.
CAGCAGAATTCCAAAGCTCCAGCAGAATTCCAGCAGAACACCAGCAGAATTCCAAATCTCCAGCAGAATTCCAGCAGAACACCAGCAGAATTCCAAAACCCCAGCAGAATTCCAGCAGGCCACCAGCAGAATTCCACCAGCACTCCAGCAGAATTCCAGCAGAATTCCAAAACCCCAGCAAAATTCCAGCAGAAGTCCAGAAGTCCAGCAGAAGTCCAGCAGAAGTCCAGCAGAAGTCCAGCAGAAGTCCAACAAAAGTCCAGCAGAAGTCTAGCAGGAGTCTAGCAGGAGTCTAGCAGGAGTCTAGCAGGAGTCTAGCAGGAGTCCAGCAGAATTCTAGGCGAAACTACACCAAGCCCAAGCCCAATAGAAATTCTGTTGGGCTTAGCTATAGTTTTCCTGGGCTGGTTCTGCTACCCTGCTGGAATTTTGCTAGGGTTTTGGGATTCTTGCTGGAATACTGCTGGAATTCTGTTCGACTTCTGCTAGGGTTATTTGGATTTCTGCTGGAGTTCTGCTTGAATTATGCTGGGGATTTGGAATTCTGCTGGAATTCTGCTGGAATTCTGCTGGCGTTTTGGAATTCTGCTGGCGTTCTGCTGGAATTCTGCTGGTGGTTTGGAATTCTGCTGGTGTCCTGCTGGAATTCTACTGAAGTTTTGGAATTCTGCTGGTGTTCTGCTGACTTCCGCTGGAGTTTTGGAATTTTGCTGGCGGTCTGCTGGAATTCCGCTGGGGGCTTGGAGTTCTGCTAGAATGTTTCCGGGGTTTTGGAATTCTGAAATAGATACATCGCTATATGAGGGTTACGAGGAGTTTGCACCGATTAAATGAAGAGTTTTAAACTCCCAACATGCCTCTACTGGTGTTGTGAGATCTACAGCAGATTTGCAGCCAAACTCTAGCAGAATTCCAAAAACCCTAGCAAAATTCCATCAGAAATCCAAAACCCCTGCAGAATTCCAGCAGAATTCCAGCAGGGCTCGAGCAGAAATCCAAAACTCTAGCAGAATTCCAGAATAGCGCCAGCAAAATTCCAAAACCCCAGCAGTATCCCAGCAGAATTCCAGCCGAACTCCAGCAAAATTCCAAAACCACAGCAGAATTCCAGCGGAACACCAGCAGAATTCCAAAACTCCAGTAGAATTCCAGCAGGACACCAGCAGAATTCCAAAACTCCAGCAGAATTCCAGCAGAACGCAGCAGAATTCCAAAACCCAGCGGAATTCCAGCAGAAATCTAGCAGTAATCCAAAACCCCAGCAGAATTCCAGCAGAACTCGAAAACCCTAGCAGTAACCCGCAGCAGAATTCCAGCAGGACTTCAAACGCCAACAGCAGAACTCTATCAGAATGCCAAAACGCTAGCACAGAATTCCAGCAGAGCCATCAGATTTCCAGCAGTAGTCCAAACCCTAGCGAAATGCCGGCACTTGAGTTTAGCTATTCTAGTTTCGACAAGCCAAGCATTGCTGTAGTGTTGAAAAGCATTAGAGATTGGATAGAGTTTTGCTCGGTTGTACAGGGGTTCTACTGGACTTTTGCTATTTTTGCCGGAGTCTGCTGAAGTTCTGCTAGAGTTTTGCCAGGATCTACTGGAGTTCTGCTGGAGTTCTTCTGGATTTTTGTTGGGGTTCTGCTAGTGCTGTGCTGGAGTTCTGCTGGCTTCGGAAGTCTTCCTAAGGTGTTGCTGGACTTCTGCCGGACTTTCACTCGACTTTGGCTGATATTTTGGACGTTTTCAAAATACAGTAAATTGCTGCTAGGAGCTTCAAGAATCGTAGTAATACATATTGCGGGTTATCATCATGTCACCCATTACATCTTCTAATCAATTCCACTTCGATTATACATTTTACATATTAAAATTCTAGTTTCTATTGAATTCAACTCAACCTCCTGGGATAACTAGATAAGGGCTTACTACTAGGTCTGAAAGCTGCTTCTGCTTCTGCTTCTGCCTGTCTGCAGATAATGTATATTCTTTAATCGAGATAATGCGCGAGATCCCGGCCTAGATCGACATATTTGCCAGACTAGGGCTCACGATATATTTCCTAGGTTGGCTTCATTAAATCATTCCGACTGAAAAAGCTTTGGGCATCTAGTAATTAATCTCTCGCTTTCGTGAGGTTTTCTAGATTAAGTGGATAATCTGGGGTATCTCTGGAGAGCTTTTTCTGTTGTAGCCAATATTTTTGAGTTGGAAATTGATTGAAGAAGTAGGAACAGTACATTCTGCTGGACTTCCTGTACTGCGAGCTCTTTTTGAGTTAAATTATTATTTCAACTTGGTTTTTATCCAGCAATTAAATCCATTTCAATTACATTGTTAGCAGATATGGATGCCGAGGCTGGTGAACAACCATTCTACGTGAATGCCAAACAATATCATCGCATTCTCAAGCGCAGAGTAGCCAGGGCCAAGTTAGACGAGAGTTTGAAGGTTGCTCGAGGTAGACGACCCTATCTTCACGAAAGCCGTCATAAACATGCTATGAGACGTCCTAGGGGCCAAGGAGGGCGGTTTTTGACTGCGGCAGAGATTGCTGAACGAGAACGTAAAGAGCGCGAAGAGGCAGAAAATGGCGGGCCCACTGATCCAAGCTCCACCAGCAATAGCAGCGATGGCATTAACGAATCGGAAATTCATGATGCTACCACTGGTTCTGGCTCTAATGCTAACCCAAGCGATGCTACTACTGCTGCTGTTGCTGGTGATGGAGCATATGGAGCTGAAGAAACCAATGCTGGTAAAACGAGCCAGGATGCAGAGTCTGCTGCTAATGAAAATAATGAAGGATCAGCTGGAAAGCAATATCAACAAAATGGAACCTCGTCCACGTCTGATGTGGTAGCTAAGTCTGACGGGGCCGAGCAGCTGGCGTATCTGGCATGAACACCTGTAACACCGCGTTAATAGTATGTTTAGCATAGGGCCTACTTGCTGTTGTTGTTATTATTGTGATTGTTATTGTTTTATTTATAGATATCTATCGAGGTCGTTTGATTGCCTTGAAATATCTCTGTAGAATTAGTTATGTGTAATGAATGGAATATATTATGAAATCTGGTGCATGGCCAAAACTTGGAATCACATAGATACATAGCGAGTCATGCTTGTCTGTGTACACTGGTTTCTATGGTTTCTATTCCATTTAGTTTAACACCTGAACATGCCTCCGTCGGCTGGGGCTCTGCCCCAGACCCCGTGGCTCCTGCTTCGCAGGAGATTGTGACCGTTTTCATTGAATCATTTATTGGATTAGGCTCTATGATGCAATTCGCTCTACAAACCATTGTCCCTGGTCATCCTTTTTATACACGAATCGGTCGTGAACACGATTTGGTCTGCCCTGGAAAAACTCAAACTCGACGGGTTTGATTCTAAGCCCACCCCAGAAAGGTGGGCATGGGATCTTGTCCACGCCCTCAAATCGTTTTTCTTGTTCAGCAACCAAAGCATCGAGTTCATGTCGATGAATAGGTTTGGATTGGGGACTGGCCCAAGCTCCGATGCGAGATTTCCGGGGACGAGTATCGAAGTAGATCTGAGATTCCTCTGTAGATAGCAACTCAGTCGTACCCTCAACACGAACCTGACGCTCGAGTTCTTTCCAGAAAAACGTTAAAGAAACGTAAGGATTGGTCTCAATATCAGCAGCCTTTCTAGAGCTCTTCCAATTTGAGTAGATGACGAAATTCCCGTTTTTATCCAACTCTTTAAGAAGAACAATTCTAGATGAGACCCGTCCTGATGGTAGACTGGCCGTCGAGAAGTTCACTGCCTCTGGGAGCTGAATATGGGCATTTTTAGCGTCCGAGAACCAAAGATGGAATTGTTCCGCAGGATTAGGATGCAGGTCCTCTCTATCAAGTGAGAGAATACCGTACTGTTCTGTCTCAGGTGCAACTATAAAGTCAGTTTGAGTTCAAAAGAATTCAAAAAGTCTGCCTCCAATACTGCCTCCAATACTGCCTCCAATACTGCCTCCAATAACTGGCATTGGCTATCAGGTCTCAGTAAGTATCCACATGAAAACTTAGGCCATCCTCCAGTGGGTTATATAATGCTAGCTCAAGATTGGCACATGATGGCTGGCAACAACACAGACTTCATGCTGAAATCACCCCTTCCTCCTGTCATTTATGGCTACCCCACTGAACTTACAAATAATTGTTTCTTCTTTCTTGGGTTCCATCTTTTAGTGTCTAGAGATTGGTTTATCGAATACAAGATGAATCAGTCAACAAGCCAACATCTGGTCTATATAATGCTTGACGAGGCTGGCTACTGTTGGTCCTGCCGCATATGGCACGATATGTGGGCAGATTTTCCGGGGAAGCTGATAGCAAACCGGAACTTTCCGATGAGACCACGAAGTAAAGGAGGACAAATGCAGTATTCCTTGCCGCCGTTTTGCACATAGACAGAAGAGCAAATCTTTTTGGCTGTAGAGTGAGCATCAGCTTACTTCTGGCTGGTGCTGTGGCTACCCAAGCTGCAGTAATAGCAGTCCATGGGATTATCATCTCCTGTGACCACCTAAGGCACGACAGGAGCAACGAGTTCTAGCTGCACGAGAGTTATTCTCCTGAAAATTCCTAATCTGGAGTTCTGCTAGAATTTATCTGGGGTCTCCTGGACTTCTGCCGGAATTTGAATGGAGTTTGGCTGGAGGTCTCCTGGAATCAGGACTTCTGTCAGACTTTTTCTAGACTGCTGCCGGAATACTAAAAAAATAACTATAATAATTGATATAATTTCAATTATAAAACTTCATGATATAGGAATTATATGTAGAGCACTGCTGGCGCCGTACTAGATTTTTGGTGTTTTTCTGGCGCTCGGCTGAGAGTACTGCTGGCGGTATACTAGATTTTTGATGTTTTTCTGGCGGTGTACTAGATTTTTGGTGTTTTTCTGGCGCTCGGCTAGGAGCACTGCTGGCGCTGTACTAGATTCTTGGTGTTTTTCTGGCGCTCGGCTGGGAGTACTACTGGCGCTATACTAGATTTTTGATGTTTTTCTGGCGCTCGGCTGGGAGTACTGCTGGCGCAGAGCTGGATTTTTGGTGTTTTTCTGGCGCAGTACTAGATTTTTGGCGTTTTTCTGGCGCTGTACTGGGAGTACTAGATTTTTGGTGTTTTTCTGGCGCTACTGCTGGCGCAGTACTAGATTTTTGGTGTTTTTCTGGCGCTCGGCTGGGAGTACTGCTGGCGCTATACTAGATTTTTGATGTTTTTCTGGCGCTGTGCTAGATTTTTGGTGTTTTCTGGCGCTCGGCTGGGAGTTCTGCTGGCGCTATACTAAAGTTTTGGCGTTTTTCTGGCGCTGCACAAGAGTTTTGGCGTTTTGCTGACGCTCTGCCGACATTCTGCTGGCGTTCCGGTAGGGTTTTGTAGTTTTGCTGCCCTCTTCTAGGGGTTTGTTGCTCTAGTACAGCGCCAGCAGTACTCCCAGCCGAGCGCCAGAAAAACACCAGAAATCTAGCACAGCGCCAGAAAAACATCAAAAATCTAGAACGGCGCCAGCAGTTCTCCCAGCCGAGCGCCAGAAAAATGCCAAAAATCTAGTACAGCGCCAGCAGTACTCCCAGCAAAGCGCCAGAAAAACACCAGAAATCTAGTACGGGGCCAGCCGTACTTCCAGCCAAGCGCCAGAAAAACACCAGAAATCTAGTACAGCGCCAGAGAAACACCAGAAATCTAGTACGGCGCCAGCAGTACTCCCAGCCGAGCGCCAGAAAAATGCCAAAAATCTAGTACTGTGCCAGCAGTAGCGCCAGAAAAACACCAAAAATCTAGTACAGCGCCAGCAGTACTCCCAACCGAGCGCCAGAAAAATGCCAAAAATCTAGTACTGTGCCAGCAGTAGCGCCAGAAAAACACCAAAAATCTAGTACAGCGCCAGCAGTACTCCCAACCGAGCGCCAGAAAAACACCAAAGATCTAGTACAGTGCCAGCAGTAGCGCCAGAAAACCACCAAAAATCTAGTACGGCGCCAGCAGTACTCCCAGCCGAGCGCCAGAAAAACACCAGAAATCTAGTACAGCGCCAGAAAAACACCAAAAATCTAGTACGGCGCCAGCAGTTCTCCCAGCCGAGCGCCAGAAAAATGCCAAAAATCTAGTACAGCGCCAGCAGTACTCCCAACCGAGCGCCAGAAAAACACCAAAAATCTAGTACAGCGCCAGCAGTACTCCCAACCGAGCGCCAGAAAAACACCAAAAATCTAGCACGGCGCCAGCAGTTCTCCCAGCCGAGCGCCAGAAAAATGCCAAAAATCTAGTACGGCTCCAGCAGTACTCCCGGCCAAGCGCCAGAAAAACACCAAAAATCTAGTACTGCGCCAGCAGTAGCGCCAGAAAAACACCAAAAATCTAGTAGGCGCCAGCAGTGCTCCCAGCCGAGCGACAGAAAACACCAGAAATCTAGTACAGCGCCAGAAAAAAACCAAAAATCTAGTACGGCGCCAGCTGTACTCCCAGCTCAGCGCCAGAAAAACACCCAAAATCTAGTACGGCGCCAGCAGAAGCGCCAGAAAAACACCAAAAATCTAGTTCGGCGCCAGCAGTAGCGCCAGAAAAACACCAAAAATCTAGTACAGCGCCAGCAGTACTCCCAGCACAACGCCAGAAAAACACCAAAACTCTAGTACAGCGCCGACAGAACTCCTATCAGAGCGCCAGAGCGCCAGCAAAACGCCAAAACCCTAGTACAGTGCCAGCAGAGCGCCAGCAAAATGCCAAACTCTAGCATAGCGCCAGCAGAGCGAAAGCAGAATTCCAAACCCCAAAATGAGCGCCAGCAGTAATCGAAAACTCCAGCAGAATTCTAGCAGAAGGTCAGCAGTAATCCAAAATTCCAGCAGAATTCTAGCAGTATTCCAGCAGTAATCCGTAACTCCAAAAGATTCCAGCGGAATTCCATCAAACCTTCAAATCCCAGCAGAACGCCAGCAGAATTCCAGCAAAGCTCCAACCATAGCAGAATCCCGGCGAAACTCCGTCAGAATTTCAGCAGAACTCCAGCAGACCTTGGTAAAAGTCCAGCGGTAGAGTTAACTGAAGGCTCACGAAAAAAAATGAGATATATATACATTGAATTATTTAAACAATTATATATTCTATTGTTGATAATGTTGATAAAGATGAAAATGGAGATAGTAAACTATACGTCTTCCCTGAAAATAAGCGCGACTGCGGCACTACATGCGAAAGAGGGAAGGTATCAACAAGAGATGCGTGGCTCTGTCAGGAAGTTCTACGTTTGGTCCAGTTAACGAGAGGAGGAAGTGGGTAGAATGTCTACTATTGATCCATCCCAGAGATGGGAGGATATTTTTGCGACACAGAGAGTGTCTGATATCCAGCATTTGAGCAGGCAGTTGAGAGCAGATGCGGAGTTGAAGAAGCAGAGTCTTCGGGATCTGGTTGGTGGGAAGTATCGAGATTTGCTGAAGACGGCCGATACAATTATGGCAATGAATGAGATAGTAAGCACCGAAAATATAGCGTTGAGCAAACTCTGTGAAATCAATCATTATTCAAGATGGAATAAGGATGAAGTCAATGCGAATCGGTTTCTGGGGTCCATTGAAGATTCTGGCAGACGGGAAGAGCTTCGTCTTACTGCCAGCAGAAGACTGTTCAGTGCATTAGTTCAGTTGATCCGCAGACAATTGCACAGCTTTAGAGGAGATGCTACGAAAAATCTTTTATTGGTTTCGAGAAGTATATTCCTTGCCCGTTTGTTAAGCGAAGAATTGAGCTCTGGGAATATTTCCAAGAGCAGTAAGCCTGTGGATAGAGCAGAGTTAGAATCCTTGGCTGGTAATTGTATTAAGAAGATAGAACAAGAGTTGCTTGGCGCCTTTGGAGGCTCTATCGACGATTCGGTCTCTGATGCTGAGCGAATGGGTTTCGTAAGGGGAACGATGAGAAGCAATCCTTTGGAATCGGGACCGAGAACAGTATCCCCAGATTTGTTCATAGCTTATATGATTGCATCAGAACGTGCTCCAGATGACTTGCTGATGATGTTTTTGAAGTCGCGAGAAGAATATATTAAAAAACTATTGAGTAAGCACCACTCTAGCTCTCTTGTTGCATCCCTATATCTTACAAGCTCTACACTTTCAGTCTCTAATAATATTTTCTCCCAGAATCAGGTTCATCGGTTAGCAGCCCAACAGGCCAATGTATATTCAATTCTAGACTCTCCTGAGTTTGAAGACGAAGCAACAAAATTCAGTGAGGAGCTTGGGTTTGATAAGGTGAGGAAGTGGCTAGCACAGTCAGTTTTAGAGTCTCAATGTTTACCTAAGCAATGTATGGACGGAATTCAGGGAAACGGCAGACCGAACGAGCAATCTCGTCTGGCTTTTAGAAAATCCCAGCTCGAATTTGTTCGTAACATTGTTGAGATATTCTCATCGAACCTTAAGACTATGTTGGAAAATGTCACCGATCTCGAGGTTCTAGTAAGGTTATATGGAGAAATTCTAGATCTGCTACTTCGAGACAGTAGTGTTTTTGTCAGCGAGTGTACCAGTGACGTTGCCGCCGGAACCTCTAATACGACGAATCTCAAGGGAACAACGATTATTGCCTGGTTCAATAGCATGTTTCACACCGAATGGGTTAACAGATTTGTAGCGATTTTGAGTCAGAAGATCACAGGACACGGTGAGGTCGTCCAGCAACTAGCTGACAATGCATATGAAAGTATACAGAGAATCAAAGATTCTGAACCCGGCATCTCTTTGTTAAGCGATAGCCCGTCTATCAGTTCCATAACAAATGTGGCTCTTAATGAAGCATCGCTGCCAGAGATATTTAAGCAGCTTAATGATTTCAGCAAAGGATATTACGGTGATGTAGGGTCGTTTTCTCTGCAATGCGTAGCATGGAGCGATGTTATCAACACGCTGGAACTGCAAGTAGATGAGTTTTCGAAGTTGAAGATGCATTTCTCTTCATCTTCTCTAGCAAGCTATGATAGCGAAGAAGTAGACAGTACTTGGCGAAGTCATGGGGAAGCGAATATCGCTGAATCTGCTAGCCTATTTAAAAGTAGTATTTCTGAGAAAACAGCTCTGGCGTACAATTCAATTATAGAGTATCTTGAAAAACTAGCGGTTTCGGACAATGCAGATTGTAGAAGTCTGAGTTTTGTTATTAAATGTACTGCTGTTTTATATGAGACAGTCGGTACGAAAAGCCTGGCAGAAAAGGGCAAGAGTAACGAGGGCGCTAGTGATATCGAAGACATACTTCTCAAAACATACCATCGTCTCGCACAAAAGCTGGTGGAACAGCTCATACGAAATGAAGAGCTCAACTATGGCAAACTGAGCGATGCTATCGAGTTGTGGGAAGAAGTGGCTGGGGTTCAATTACCTAGATCCCCATCTCCAACTATTTTATCCTTGCTGTCCAGCATATCGTTGTTAGTGGGGAAGATTGTAGGAAACGACGATATTGTTTGGAAACATGAGCATGGTTCAAGCATAATTCGAAAAGCCTTTTGCGAGGGACTCGTGGCAGAAATTCAGAAAGTGGAGAGTACGTATAGAGATGCTCTTGAGACCGACCAGAAACAAGAAGATTCAAAAGAAACTGAAAACATCGGGGATGAAAACAAGAAGGTACCGCCAGAAGATGAAGAGCAAGCAAGTAATGAAAATGTCAAAAATGGGGAGACAAGAGATGATGATAAGGAAATTGACCAAAAGCCTGATGACACTGAGAGCAATGAAAGGACTGTGGACGATGAATCCGTAGAGAAGGAAGATGATGTATCGACTGATGATAGGCAACTACAGGAATCATCACTGGCCGTGGACGCATCAAAGGCTCTCATCCAACTCTATGCTGACCGTACATATCTCCATCTGTTGTTTGGCATTCCAGTGCAACCAACGTCCACAACCACGCTACCATCTGACATTTCATCAACTGAAATCGATAGCGCAATGAAGGATATGGTCAATAGGACTGTGCTAATGTTCAGTCCTTTAGTATAATGGATAAAATAATGATCAGTAGCATCGTCAACTTTCCCTGCTAATTAAATATTGGATTGGGGTTGCCGAAGTGCCACGTATAATTTATAGCATAGTATAGTAATGTGAAGTACGAGAATTCTTACTACCCATCGTGATAGAATTTCCTTTCGATTACTTGGCCGTTGCCTGTAACTAGGGAGCATCCACGCACTTGCTGGACCCAGTAGGGCCCGCTTTGCCTCCGGCAGCTGGGGCTCTGCCCCTGACCCCGTTGCTCCTGCTTCGCAGGAGATCCCTGGCACCATCGACATCCGACTCGAGCGAAGCGAGAGGAGCAGCGGGGTCTGGGGCAGCGCCCCAGCTGCCAGAGGCATCCCTGTTCGCAAGGAACGACTTCGAGAGCGAACATGCCATTGACGCAGTGTATCAGCAGAATCTACAGATATAGGGCGTTTTCATATGAAGGTGAGTTAGGGCAAGTCGGCAATCCATCCCATTTCACACTTTGCTCACGACTAGGTCGAAGCGACAGGAGCCAGGGCCTCAGCAAAGGTAACAGCCCCTCCAGATACCGACTCGAGCGAAGCGAGAGGAGCCACGGGTCTGGGCGGAGCCCAGCCGCCGGAGGCAGCAGGTCTCGAGGACTTTTTCGTGATATATTTCATATACAGTTTCTTAGAAGACAAGAACATTGTAATAGATACAGCTGCCGGGATAGCAGCGAGATGGCGGCGGTCATGGTGCGATATTAGGTAGATGGCTGGGGTGGTCGTGATATGAAGGTGCGGTCGTGGACTGGTATGATGGGTAGTAGCGGTGATGGCAGGGTGAATGGTGAGTGGTCGTGAGAAAAACGGGTCATGCTGTGGGCTACAAAGTGGAGAACACAAACAGGTTGTTGGTGGCGGCAATGGCGATGGAGTTTTCTTTAGGGTGCCAGCTGAGGTGTTGAATGTTCTTTTTGAGGTCTACGGGCTCGTGCTCGATGTCACGTTTCATCATGTTGATGCCTCCGGACCTGCCTGGGGTGCCGGGACGGCCGTTTTTATTCAGATAATTGGCGCTATTGGGGTTGGTGCCAATAGGCATGGGAAGTCCCACCTTCTTGGCTTTGAAGGCGGATTTATCTGCTTGTAGTACCACTTGGGTCTCGTCTGCACTAGTACTCACTGCGTCGGGATAGATCATAATGGTGTTGTTATATGATCCTGTCATCACAGATTTCGAGTCGCCAGAAAAGACCACTTCGAATTTGTCGAAAATAGCATCGTTTTCGTAGGCGTCGCATAACCGCTCTCGAATATGTTCATGGATATTAATACTTTTAATAGGCTCTCGTTCCATATTCACGTCCCAGATCTTCACTGTCATGTAGTCTCTGGCCACGATATATCTGCCATCATATGAAAACCGCACATTTGCAATACTGGAAGTGATTTCTGTGAAGAACGACTGTTCCGCATTACCGCTCCATTGCTCATATACCTTGGCATGTTTGTCGCACAAGGCGTTTTCTCTCATATCAGCCAGTTTAATCGATCCTTTAGACGTGCTGTACATAAACAAGTTACAACTAATAGGGTGGAATCGAGCTGAGGTGATGACTTCAGTCAGTTCCTCCATATTTGCAGGCTTGATGTCAACGATGTTAAAACTCTGGTCGGAAATGCCGAGATTCCAGAGATTTATCCTTAAATCGTCAGCACTTATATACGTCTCGTTATCGGAATTGACACTGATGGAGTTGATATGATAAGTGTGGGCATTGGCATAGATTCGTCGCGGCATTGCAGCTATGATGGTATCATGAAGTGTCATCCTTGGCAGTCGCAAAGAATTGACATTTAACAAACTACGAGGACTAGCCGAGCCGCCGCCAGAACTAGCACCAGCAGCAGAACCATGGCCATCAGACAAATTATTCTCAGCAACAACCTTCAAACTCTTGCCATAAATCTTCCATAACTTGATGGTCTTATCGTTGGTAGATAGAAGGAAATGCGCCTGGTTCTGTCGTTTACACCACTCGATCTGATTGATCTTCTCCTCGATCTCTAAACTTTTCAAGTAATCGAACTCGGCATCATGACTCTGAAACTCGGTGTGAAACCTGTATTCACAGCCCTTCTTCGTCTCGTTGCGCTCGAACAACACCACACGGCCGCCCTTATCACCAGTAGCCAGGTAGTTGCCCGTGTCGTCGAACTCGACAGCCGAAATCACGTCCGCCTCAGTAATGTTCTCAATATCGCCCTTGTCGCCAAAGCACTGGGAAAACTTCCATGCCTGGTTGGGGTTTGTCGAGTCGTTGCTCATGTCTGTTCTGCTGTTAGTCCTGTCGTTTCTGTCTGGTGACGGTGCCTCCGGCGGCTGGGGCTGCGCCCCAGACCCCGTGGCTCCTCTCGCTGCGCTCGAGTCGAGCGTCGACGGTCCCAGTGACTCCTGCGAAGCAGGAGCTACGGGGTCTGGGGCGCAGCCCCAGCCGCCGGAGGCACCGTTCCCTCCCAGAGGGCTGTGCTACCTACTTGTGTCGCTACCTCATACACGTTTGGCGGGTGTTATAGGTTTGTGTGCCAGCTGCAGTGGCAGTGGTAGTGGCTGGTGGTTCGCTGTGACGCTGGATGGGGCCCTGTCGTTGGCACGATCTGGTGTCTTTTTAGTCGCTGTTCCGTTGTGCTTTGGTTTGCCAGTTGGAGCGCCTATTCGATCGTAGTTGCAGTAGCAATTGAGTTCGCAAGTGCAACTGTCAACTTTGGATTATAGAGAGTCGACGGTCAGCTGTCGTAGAGCTTGGTAACTGGCGATTGGCAATTGGCAATTGGTGAACGGCGATTGGCGGTTGTGGGGCCTGTCGTTATCGAATCAGTGAAACGGTGTCAGCTGAAGGAAGGCGAGACGAGATGAATTCCAAAATCCAAGATCCGATCTCTTTGTATAAAGATCTCTGGTTTGTCTATTTTGGTTATCTGGCTTTGGAGTGTGTGATTCTGGCTGACTGACTGAGATGCCAATTGAGTAGCGTATCGAGATGGGTTCGAGGGTATCGTCTGCGGTCTGTATTTTTGTTGTTGTGCTTGTGTCTATTTCCAGCGGATGACAAGCAAACAACAAACGTCTAACAATTGCGGATATCCAGAAGGTTTGCGATGCGAAGATGCCAAAATCAAAAGATGTTCCAGCTGTGATCACAAAACTCAGTCTTCTGTTGTTGAAGCTTTTGTCAAACAGTGGGTTCTTACAGCCGTTTCTTTGTGACCAGTTGAGAAGTATACTTGGGTCTTGTTCAGCAAGCCCGATTCACTGTCTGAAATGTAGGTTCTATATAAGGCCAAAAGCCTATTGGAATTGACCGGGTGCACGGGTTTTGGAAATAGGCTGACTGCGACCTCGTAGATGGTTAGTCCTGATCGTGGTTGGTTCTGTTGGTCGAATTTGAGTGCTCCTGTATCAAACAAAAAGTATGTGCGTGTAAGAGGTAGAGACCGATGGCTGTTGACTGCTACGGCTGCTACTCAGCTGCTGCTGCTGCTGCTACTACTGTAGTGCTACTACGGCTGCTCTGCTACTGCTACTACGGCTGCTACTACTACTGCTGCTTCTGCCTACTACTACTGCTGCTACGGTAGCTTACCACCTTCTGAAGCGCGGCGGCGGGCGCTTACGGCGAAAAAAGGCAGGCAAAGTAGCAAGAATTGGCGTGTTTTCAGCCGGACCCCGCCAGCCAGCCGGCATTTTTCCCGCATTCAGCAGCCCCATTGCGTGCGATCCTGCTGCCTCTCTAGATCGGGGCAAGGGCCGGGGGGTCCATCGGCTGCTAGCGGTTCTATTGGGAGCGCGACTGGCGGATACAAAGCCAAACAGGACTCGCTACCGCTTCTGCAACAGCCGCTGAAACGGTAACGCTAGTGATAACGATAACAGCAGCGGAAGCGGAAACAGCTGCTGCCAGATCTGGCGCTTCGACTCTCGCGAAGCGAGAGGAGCAGCGGGGTCTGGAACAGCGCCCCAGCCGCCGGAGGCACACCCACACCTCCCCTGTTGCCTCCGGCGGCTGGGGCGCTGCCCCAGACCCCGCTGCTCCTCTCGCTTCGCGAGAGTCGGTATCTGGGGTGGTGATGAGGGCGTTGGGGCTGTGCTGTTACCATTTATCTGGGCATCGATCTGTGCTAATTAGTCCCTGCATGTGTGTGCTCTGGCATGGCTGGACCACGGAACTGAGTTCGTATATTGATATTATATTGAGACAAGATGATATACTAAATGCGGAGATGGCCGGTACTGGGTAAACTGTAGTTTGAATTGAGCTAGAAGATACAGGAGGTCTCTTGTGGCTTGGCAAGGGACGCAGTAGAAGGATCTGTTCTAATATCGGCTCTACGTACACGCCATTTATTTATTCTGTACCGTCTGGTTCCTAGTTTCTGCTCAAGACCAGCTGTGGCAAGCTCCTGGAGCCCGTTTCGGCAGTTACGTAGAAGTGCGCTCAGATGACAGTCTCTACACAGGTACAGATGCCAAAGGACATGGAATTGATCAGTTGGGGGCTGTTCTGGTTGGTTAGGTTCATGTGGGGGTAACCGTTTCCCCTGAATTTACCGCTCTCGGAAAATAGGTTTACCACGACTTCAGCGTCTACCCCATACCTGCAACACTATCGTTTGTTGGCTGGCGTAGTATTTCGCAAATCGCCGTTAAACAAACGAAGGCTACGCTGAAGTTAGTAGCTGGAAAGTCAGATTCTCAAAAGCACAATATGGTTTATCATGTGGCTACTCCATAATCCCCGGCCCAACCTTCTATCTAATATATGAGCTGGCCAAGGCTGCTTTAATATCGCCATTATTTGCCATTATTTGTTTTGCGGACTATCTGTATTATTGGGTTTCTAGATGAACAAAGGTCACATCGATATAGCCCCCGAGGAAACTGGAGATTCTTCTCCAAAAAATGCTGTTGGTTCTATCAACTTATGTAATGGCAGAGACCATGCTAATATAGAGCACGAAAAGGGAGCTATTCAATCCGGTGAAACCATGGAGCCAATGCCTTTGTCTAGCCACTGTAATCCAGTGTCTACTCCCCAGGCAGCCAATTCTGATGCTCCTGAAGCCGTTGAGACCAAAAAGATTGAGAATCTAGGACAATTATCCTCCTCCTCCTCCTCCTCCTCCACCTCCTTCTCCTTCTCGATTGAGCCAATAGATCCTCCGCTTCAGAAAATATGTTCAAATGCATGCTGCCATCAAACCGCTAAGGATATTGATGAGGATCAAAACCCGGCTTCTGGACAATCACTCTCCTCGCCGTTCACTGAAAGTATCAGTTCACAGATCCAGATAGAGCCTGAGAATATGTGCTACCATAAGCCGACCTGTGTTGTCGAAGTTAGCAAACAGAATTCCGCTTCAGCAGGCTCAAGGTGGAAATCCTTCAACATCATGAAGACATTATTCCACAAAAGTAAAGGCAATATTCAGAGCTCGCCTCACACCTCGAACCCCAGCGACTTGTCAACCCAAGAAAATGACATGAGCTTATCGCCTGCACCGAAGTCCTCTCATAAACACGAATTCGAAGGAAAATCTTGTAAATCAAAGCTAGGTGAAAATGACGTACCTAACGATTATAGCTATCAAAGTAGAACCTTGTCTCATGGTATGGGACCAAGTCATATCTCTGAGAAGGCACTTCATTCTTCCGCATCTGAAGAGACTCTGGTTGACGACAGCTTCGTCTATATTTCTGAGAAGGCACCTCGGTTTTCCGAATCTGAAGAGACTCTGGTTGACTACAGCGTCAGGGCTGACCGCTCTTCACCAGACTACAGCCCTGAAGCTGAGCTGTTGGAGCTACAGGTCTCTCGCAACATCAGCGATTACGAGAACCTGCGCTGCTGTGATATCGAGAGTGACATAGCCAGCATATGCTCTACCAACACAGAGATCTCAGTGTCGAAATCTTGAATAGAATAACAGTACATACAAGAGCTCAACATCACATTATCTGGTGGGCACCTGCCTCCGGCGGCTGGGGCTCCGCCCCAGACCCTGCTGCTCCTCTCGCTGCGCTCGAGTCGTTACGCTGCCGGCGACTGCAACCCGTGGAAAACGGGAAGTAGAGCATTCTAAAACGGTGTAGTACTATAGACTCCTAGGGTCTAAGAAGAGCAACCCAGAAAAGCCGGAAGAGAGCTGCTGGGAAGCACTGGGGTAACGACTCGAGCGCAGCGAGAGGAGCAGCGGGGTCTGGGGCGGAGCCCCAGCCGCCGGAGGCAAGTCCCCACCAAAAACACTGCTAGACTAGTATATTCGTTTCTACATAGACTACACAGCTTAGTACTCGGACAAGTACTTGTTGAGCTCGTCTCTGAGCTCGACGTTCTCGAACTTGAAAGAGGCGGCGAGCTCGTCGAGGTCCTCGAAAGAGAGACCCTTGAAGGCATCAGCGAATTCGTAAGATAAATATTGGGAGAGAAGAAGCTCACGGAGAACACGGTCGACGTAGATGTCGATGTTGAAGATGCTGGGGTACAATTGCTTGTGGTATTCTTCGGGGATGACGTCCTTGAAGTGCTTCTTGATGGGGTCGTAGACGGTCTTCTCGATCTCGGGGTCGGCGTCACGTCCCCACTTGTCGAGACCGAGCTTCTTCTTCTTCTCCAACCAGGGGCCAAGGACCTTGAACCACTTGGACTTGGGGGAGACGTAGGTCAATCCTTGGTATCCAATATCCTTGTACACCCAGATAGACCATGAGATAGGAGCACCATCTCCAGATGGGTCACCAGTCTTGTAAATGCTCAATTGATCCTTCAAGACCTTGTATCTGACAGAGTTGGTAGCGTCGACATCCTTGTCACCACGGACCTCAGAAGAGTAGACAGGTCCGAACTCACCGTTCCAGACGGGAACACCT
This sequence comes from Sugiyamaella xylanicola (nom. inval.), assembly GCA_001939105.2. Lineage (NCBI taxonomy): Eukaryota > Fungi > Ascomycota > Dipodascomycetes > Dipodascales > Trichomonascaceae > Sugiyamaella > Sugiyamaella xylanicola (nom. inval.). The sequence continues at coordinate 35,041 of MQSX02000026.1, forward strand.
TGTTGCTTGATGTAGTCAACCTTACGTTGGTAAGAGGTCTTAAGCTTGGCATATTGCTCCTCGGTACCAGTGTAGGTGTCGCTACCAGGGAAACCGTAGTAAGTATAATCGTGGATAGCGTAAACGGTATTGGCCCATGGCTTCTCGGGGAATTGTCTGAAGTCCATAGAATAAGTGTTACCGTCCAAGAAGAGGATGTGGTTAGGATCAACAGATCTAATAGCACGCTCAACGCGGTTGTAGAAATCAATCAAACGAGTGTGCTTGGAGTCAGCAGGCTCGTTCAATGGGTTGTAACCAGCAACCCAGGTGTTGTCCTTGTAGTGCTCAGCAATGGCCTTCCAGAGGTCGATAGTCTTATCCTGGAACTCCTTGAAAGTCCAGAAAAGAGCCTTGTGAACACCAGAATCAGAGTGCCAGTCCTGGTTTTGTCCACCGGGAACAGCGTGTAAATCGATAACAGTGTAGATACCATACTTAGCACAAGAGTTGACGACAGCGTCCAACAACTTGAAACCAGAAGGCTTAATAGTAGCAAGATCAGAGTCGTCGATGAAGTGACGGTAATTGATAGGGATTCTCAAACAGTTGAAACCAAGGGAAGCGAAAAATTCAGAATCCTTGTCAGTCCAGAAGTATTCAAAGAACTTCTCGAAGAAGAAGTCAAACTTCTCCTTGCCAAGAACCTTCAACAAGGCCTCTTTGTGTTCAGTTTCATGACCGGGGTAACCAGTAATGAAGTTTTCCATGTTCAAGTGACCACCAGTGGCAGTTCCCTTGAGAACGACATGGTTACCTTCACCGTCAACGATCTTGGATCCGTGAGTTTTAAGAAATCCAGTAGACTTGACCATTTTTATTTCTTTTATAATATTTTCTTCTTTGAACAAAATGATAATACTAATATACTATCAAGGTCAAAAAGAATGAATATACAGAACGAAAAAAAAAATATCCTGGGGGACAGCCCTCTTATATACAGTTTTACCCCGGATATCAACCAAAAAAACCGGTACTTGTCACTTCTCCGTTTCTATTTACTCCATTTAGCCCCACTCGTACCCCACTCGGAAAGTTCCCCCTGGATATTTACCCAGATAAACATTTAGGGCGATTTTTCCGCGCCTATCGCCCCTCCACACGGGACAAATCCATGTCCCAGTCCCCAATCAGTGGGGAGATTAACCTGTGTGGGGTGCAGCCGTGCAGCATGCAACTCTAACCGGGATTCCCCTACAACACCGCCAGATTCCGGTTAAAATGGATCACGGCGTGGGGTATGTCTCTGATTATCCAACTGCCTGCAACTCACTGTGGAAAGTGTCTGACAGGTCTGGGGCATTCTGCACGGGTGTTCCAGGTAGTCGTCATGCTGACACAGCATCCAGTAAAGAGGGAGACCGCAGTTGGCAAGATATTCCGTCGTGCCGTGGGTCGAAGTACACATGGGCTTTGAGCGCTGTCCAGCCGGCCAGACGGATACTGCCAATTGCGACCGGTATCATTGCATCATCCAGAGCCCTTATCCCGAAGAATAAACCCAGCGGACTAACACCAAGTGGGGGTCTGGAAAGCTGTCAGCTATTCGGATATATATCTCATCGTGATCTCAATTAACTAACATGAGATGGCGATACGTTGATGACGCATAGACTATCCGAAGCGGGTATATATCCCGGCACGTCAAGTTTCAGCTCCGCTTATCAGCAACAAATCGCTATCAAACATTCACCAAGCCCCTACCTCGATTAGCTAGACCCAGCTCCTGTCTTGGCTTTTACACAGCCCAGAAATGCCAATTCGACAGCCTTCTCCTTCGCCCACTGAGGCGTAGACTAGATATCAGCTGGCCGCGTTATTAACCGGCTGGGCATCCCTGCCATGCAGCACCGTTCGGCCCATTTTGCCGTAGATGCACAACTCTCCTGCTAAACACCACTCACCATAGTCTACCTGGCCAAAAGATAACGCTCAGGTTCGAGAAAACGAGAGCCTTTTGGCCTTGTGGACATGCCTCCGGCGGCTGGGGCTTCGCCCCAGACCCCACTGCTCCTGCTTCGCAGGAGATCCCACTCTTCCGACATACGTCTCCAGCACGCGAGAGGAGCAACGCGGGTGCGTAGTATTCCAGTCGCTAGAGAGACAAAGTAGAGCCTACGGATTTCCAGTGGCCATGAATTCAATTAAATACCTGACACTAGTCATGAAGCTCCCGTAGATGGTCTCTGGGCTCCCCTGATAAAGCACGTGATTGAGGGGCTGAAAATTTCGAGATGCACATATGCAGGAGGGGCTTATCTTTTGAAAAGTAAAATTAATTTCTGTGAAGTGAGATAGAGGTAGAGAGATATAAAATAGAGATGCCTCCAGGAGTACCAAAAAGCGGTGGTAGTGATGGCTCAGCTGCTGGGAGCGGCGAACCTCCTCGCAGACTGCAGTCACTAAGTCAGAGGTCCGGTGCGGGGCTGGCTAGAGGAGGAGCGAGTAGCAACAGCAGCAGTGGTAGAGCGCGATTCGCTCCCAAGGCCGTTGCTCGAAGAACGAAAGAAGAGCGGGATTCAACAGCACCTCAGGAGAAGGTAGAAGTTAAGCCTGTTGTTCCTCCAGTTGGCGGTTCAAGAGGAGGAAGAGGTGGAGGAGCTGGTGCAGGTGGTAGAGGAGGAGCGAGTGGTCGTGGAAGAGGAAGAGGCAGATTTGAACCCGTTATATCAGCAGCTGTTGGACCTTTGGCAGCTCCTAGTGGGGTGGATCCAAGAGGGTCGAGGTTCTCATCTCCTGCTATTGGAATTGGCGCTGGAGGGTATAATGGAGGAAATGGAAGCTCAGGGTCACGAGCGTCTCCATTTGGAACAGAACTTGCATCAATGGTCGCTAGAGTGAAGTCAGAGACTCCTGGTCCTAGCAGTGGATACAGTTCAAGGGCATCTTCTGTTGAGGTAGAGGAAGATCGCATTGATATGACTGCCAATTCATACGTTGATGGTGCCCTATCTGAATACTTCCCTGTCAGACTAGATAGACGTCAAGAGGATGATGAAGAAGATGACGAGGAGTCTGTTAAACGAGAAGAACAACTGGAAGGAGCTGCAACAGAATACTTAGAAGCCAAAGTGAAAACCGAGCCCACTGATGACTATACAGCTGCTACAAAATTATTAGTAGAAAAGAAAAAGAAAAAGAGCTCAGAACAAGAAAACAGAATAAAGAGATCAGAAGCCGCGATATTCCAAGAAGAGCAGCTTCGAGAATTGAGGCGCATGACTCATGATCATAGGGTCATTGCCAAAGAATTCAACATGGACGGCAAGCAGAAATCTGCCACACCAATGGGCGAACAAAGTTCGGAATTAGATGGACTGGAAGAGATCGAAAAGAGATTGTATTTTTTCCAATTCCCCATTGTGATGCCCCAGCTATCGCCTATAGCAGGTGAAAACGATACAAATGACAAACCAGAATCTGCATCTGAAAACGACGAAGACGACGACTTGATTGTTGTCGACGAGAAGATCAAGACTCCGAAGGGATCAGTCTCGACCACAGCAGTACCTGTCGCGAACTCAACTGCGACAGCAGAAGCCGCTGCTTTACCACCACCTCCAGTCATCGAAGGGGACCTTCCCGAAGGACTAATAGGTAAACTGAGACTACACAAGTCAGGCAAGCTGACCATGGTCGTGGGCAACATCACCATGGACGTCTCCCAAGGCACCGACTGCAGTTTCCTCCAGGACGTGGTGGTCGTGGACCCGGAAGACAAAAACGCATATTTAATAGGCCAAGTCTCGAAGAAAATGGTTCTTTCTCCCGAGCTTGACGACGAATCTCTACTATAGTAATACACACTTGGCATTCTTTTTGTGGGCACTGTGCCTCCGGCGGCTGGGGCTCCGCCCCAGACCCCGCTGCTCCTCTCGCTTCGCTCGAGTCGAGCGTCGACGGTCCCAGCTGTCTCCTGCGAAGCAGGAGCTACGGGGTCTGGGGCAGAGCCCCAGCCGCCGGAGGCACAGCGAGGACAATTAGTTCTACAAGTGGCATAAGTCATTATAAATCATACAGTGGCATCAGATTTGGTGGGTAGCGGCCCATCTGTCGTAGCAGCGGAACGAGCAGAGATTGCGGCGGAAGGGGAGGTGGTCTTGGACGCCTTTGAAGTTGGCCCACCATTCTACGGCGTATCCGATCCCTTGGACCATGGGGTGTTTACAGATGCCGCAAGTAACGCCGTTGTTGCGGCTCGCGATGCCCTGGGAGACGAGCTCTTTGATGGCAGGCTCCAGGTCCCAGAGGTGTGTTTCGCGCTCTGATATCACATGGTGTGCAATGCGTACTAGACAGAGCTCGGTAAGGGCCTGACTGTGGCGCGTTGGTTGCAAGGCAAAAGAGACATTTGTGGTGGATGTGGCTGTCAGAATGGGTTGCTGTGTGGCATCTGGATTGGAGTCGGAAGTGGTGGACGAAGTGGATGGGGGAGGTAGAGGTGGTTTTCTTGGTACAGTGGGTGACGGAGGAGGCAGAAATCGATTGGCGTTGAATGTAAATATATCGAGATGTTCCAGATCAAGCAATTCGCTCGGCAAATATGTGAGATTGTTTTGGGCGATAGAAAGGTTAACCAAGCGTTTGAGACGGCCAATAGAGGGTGGCAGTTGTGTTAGCTGATTGGCACGAAGTGAGAGGACTGTGATGTTAGACACGTCAAATAGTGCATTAGGCAGAGATTTTATGCTGTTTCCATTGAGAAAAATATGGAAATCAGGATCCCCTGAAGAATTGTCTGAGTTCAGAAGAACCAGGTTTTGCAGATCTCCGATTTCTTTAGGCACTTCTGTCAAGTCCATGTTGCTGAGAACAATTTTTGAAGCTCCTTCATCTATAGCACTAGCAATGATATCCTGAGCCTTTACCATGTTTCCCACTGGTACAGAACTAAAGCTGCTAGCACGTGTATATGACCGATGTCGTCTTACTGGGCTAGTGACTGATGGGAAAGCCGAAGCTAAAGATTGTGAGGTCAAGGAAGGTTTTGAGAAAGGAGGAGTAGCAGGAGCTCCGCCCTTGGAAATAAAAGAGGTTGTTTTAAAGGTGACGTAGCTTGCTGATCGAGAATTGGATGTAGCCATAGGCCCAACATCGGTAGCAGCAATAGTAGCCGAAGAGGTAGACGGAGTAGCAAGACTAGCAGAAGCGGAGGCAGAAGCAGAAGCAGAAGCAGCAGCTAATGAGTTAGCAAAAGTACGTGCAAAAGGGCCTGATACACTGCCCATAGAAGGGCCAGCGACCGAAGATGCTGAAACAGAATCGAATGCAGACGACGATGTTGATCTAGAGTTTGGCGAGGATGCTAATTCCAAATCTGCCAATGAGCCTGAAGGGGTCAATCTCGGCCCTAGAAATCTCTTCTTTTTGGGTTGATAAGGAACATCATCACTGGTCTGCATATCATCAGCGGTACGCTGAGTCAGTTCGAAGCTTGCGTCTATGTCATCTTCATCAGTATCTAGTCCAGGAGGAAGAGGAGGTGAACTACGCACTTCCCATATTTCAGACGGAGGTCCCTGGCCATCTGTGAATTCGTGGAATCTTTTATTTTGGCCATCTACTAGAGATTCCGATGTTGGGCAATCCCGCTTACGTGTGAACGATAATGAAGGGTCTAGAGATAGAGGCAGTTCGTGAGCCCTGTGTCTAGGAGGGTTCTCCGCTTTAATACCAGCTTCATTTATACCATTCCCATCAGCGGCAGAAACAGCTTCCAATTCTGCAGCCAATGAACTGCTCTGCTGGTAGAAGGGCTCCAGCTTGTGCGACATTCCCGCGGTTCCGTCCGTTCGCGTCGGTTACGCGTCGTGTACCACTAATTCAGAAGTTCAATTGACACTAGCACCATCAGCAGAGGCACAGCAATACACAGACAAAACGAGCGAACCACCAACAGGCCAAAAATCTCTTCCAACTGTCCAAATACAAGGCTGTATTCCCACTGGCCGATATATTTATTCAGGAGAAGAGACAGTTCCAGGTCAAGCAAGGATCCACGCGACGGCCCAGCGCACCGACATGCATCTCGCGTGAGTCTAACGGTCGGAATGCATGCAGGGCAGAAAGGGGAGCGGCCCGTCGACCCGATCCCTGGAGCTCGGCTCCGCGTACCGCTGCCCCTCTCACTGCTCGCGTTACTAGGGAGCACCCGCCCACTTGCGGAGAGGGGGGCTCTAATGGATCAACCGGAAAAACTCCCACCACAGCTGGACCCTGCAGGGCCTGTTTTGCCTCCGGCGGCTGGGGCTCCGCCCCAGACCCCGTTGCTCCTGCTTCGCAGGAGAGGCCTGGCACCGTCTACGCCCGACTCGAGCGAAGCGAGAGGAGCAACGGGGTCTGGGGCAGAGCCCCAGCCGCCGGAGGCAACCCCCTCTCTCCCCTCATCGATACCCCTCCTTAGCCGCACGTTCCATTTATTGTTGCATGGAATCGATGCAGGGTGTAGTGGAGCTTCTATTCGACAGTATTGATCCTCCATAGGACTTCTAGCGGTATTGTCACGGAACACAGGAACCAGAACGGGGTTTAAAGCGATATTGAGGTTCAGAATAGCCTGGATAGTCATAGTCTGATTACAGCCGTTGCTGGCTTTGGCTACAGAGTTTATTCGTGGTGTTTTATTGAACAGCAGATGCGTTTTCTGGTCAACTAGACTTATTGTATCACGACTTTGCTACTATACTATTATATACTGAATCACTTCGTGGTCGTTTTTTTGGAACTCGTTATAAATCGGATTTTGCTTGAAGTTGATTTGATCGCGGAAATCATTTGGGTGTACCAAGCTTGGAAGCTTAGGAAGCTTGGAGCTGATTTAGGTCCAATATGGGTATTCCATTATATACTCGGAAAAGGGATCTTTCCCCTTCTCCACAGCCGAAGAAGCGTCCTAGGCTGTATGACTCGTCGTCAAGACCCGATCCGCAGGGCCTTCATGTGTCCTATACATCACCTGAGGCCACTAATGAACCCAACGACAGCAGTGACAATGCGAGCCGTGATGCATGGGTATTACATAGATATAACTTGGATCAAGAGCCTGGAGAAGAGAGGCCTAATGGGAGGTCGGCTAGACCCGGTAGTGGATTACGAAATTTGCGTCGGGAACTGACTCTGGACAGAGGGCAGATGCGCCATACAACGGGCTACGATAGTCGGGACGCCACTGATGTGATTGCTAGTGGCTATATCCGTGCCGTTCCTGTTGAGGAGGATGGTGGTTCTGGAAACAGTACTGAGGACCATTATCACTCTTCTGGTTTATTTTCATATCCATCTCCATTTCCAAATGCATCTCAGCCTTCCACTGAACGACATAGTCCAGGAAGACCGGCATCCAGCGGTGGAGGCCAGCCTTCGGCTGTTAACCCAGGTCATTATTCTCCAGGACGGTTCTCTTGGAGTCTTGGTCTAGATCCCCCTAATCCTTTCTTTGCCGAATCAGGCACTGAGCTACGGCGAACCAGATCTATCCATAGAGGCGATCGGCGACCACGGTCGAGGTTTCTCACTCGAAGCATTAGCCCTGGTACCATAGCCCCGCCAGAAATCGAACGATCTAATCGAACTGTCCATGAACTACGTGATTTCTGGACATCTAATCGTATTTGGAACACAAATTCTGATGACAGTGTTACGACTGAGAATAATGCTACCAGAACTGGTTCAAGCCAGTTGCACAATTCAGCATCTCGTGAATCTCATAATTCAGAAAACCTAAATAGTATGACTCTTCCTGTTCCCTCTAGCACCAACAGAACCATCTTAAGCTATGGCAACTATAATAGCAATACTGGCACTAACGGCAATAACAATAACAGCAGCAACCATAACAATAACAGACAAATTAGTAACAATCTAAGGGCCTCAGAGACACGATGGTCTGATAGGTTGTCGGCTGCAAGAGGGCTGTTGGACACACTAGAATCATCACGAAGTGCAGCTGATATCGGTTCGACAACTAATGACCCCAGCAGGCCAACGCCGCCGCCACTGCCCTTTCGCAATCATTTTCGAAATACATCCTTAAGACGACCTTCAGCTCTAAGGCAAAGTTCAAGTGACAGTAATCCGGTTCTTTCCTCTAGTCAAGCATCTGTTGCTACCTTGTCCCTGTCATCACCAACTGGAGTTACAACAGGGACAAACACTACTTCTACACAAACTGCATCCCCTACATTCTCCCCAACTTCTTCCAGTGGGCTATCGCTGACACATCGACCATACATAATAACTGCTAGCACAGGGACTAATGACGACAACGCTACAACTGTACAGTTTCGACGACAGAGACCACAAGTTCATTTCACTAACCCTGTAGCCAATACGGAAGGTTACTCGTCGAATCGAACGACATCACGAGTAAGGAGAACGCCAAGTCCCGCTCCCAGTCAGCTGCGAGAATTTACAGTTGGTAGGGAAGCGATAGCTGATGCTCCACAAGATCTGTCGTCGTCTCAAACTCCGACTGCAGAAACCAGCGAGAGTACACAGTCTACAGCAGTTGGAGCTACCGAAAATAACGCGGCGACAAATTCGAACGCCTCGTCAATCACTCATTCATCCCCAAATCTAGCCAGACCACCAACGAACTCTAACAGCCGGAGGCGACTTAGTATTCTCCTCCATGATCTGGCAAGGGCAAATCGTTCAACAACCAACAGGAACGCCAATCATTCTGGTAATGATAGTGAATTGCTTATAGATGAAGAAGGTGCCAACGGGAATGGAGAGAGCGGCGTTGAACAGAATCTGGATCGCGACAGGACTAGACCCACCTCTTTCAACGATGATATGGCGCCCCTGCTATCATCAGATCACACAGAGGTGCCATCGAGATATTCTTTACTTCCAGGATCCAGTTTGCCAACTAGTCCATTCCCCTTTCGCAGCCTGCCGCTGTCTGACTGGAGTCGACCCGACTCTATTCCCCAGCAACCCCTCATCTCCATTGACAGGCGGATCACCCCGTCTTCTCGAGCATTGTTGAACGAAGATCCCCCACAGTCTTCATCTACAAACCTCTCAACCGACCTTAGTAGAAACTTATCGCGACGGGCTACACGTCGATGACAATCCTTTATTTATTCCTTCTGGACCATTTACCATAGTATATGTATTTATATGGTTATTCTGAGTTCATTCTGCCTCCGGCGAGCTGTTAAGCATCTCATAGAGACGAACGACCAAATACCTCTCGGTTGGGCGCAATGAAGACTAAGAGAATATAATGAGCTCTATCCCCATTACTTTCGTTTCCATTCCTTTCCCAGACCCTGTAGGTCTTGTTGTGTTAGACATCGCGAGAAGGCGCTCAAGACAGATTCGAGCGAAGCAAGAAGTGCAACAGGGACGAGGTATGCTGCTGTGGGTGCATCGAGCTTCACGCGAGGAGCCTCAGATTAGGCAGAGCTCGACCTGTAAAGCAAATAACAACTGCTGACTCCTCTACTTATTCGACTCGAGCGCAGCGAGAGGAGCAACGGGTCTGGGCGGAGCCCAGCCGCCGGAGGCAGAATGGCGACCCATTGAGAGCCACGTTCGATCCAGACAGAGCCCGGCCGCCTGAGGCAGCCAGACCATTGCTATCAGGGCTAGAGTAAGAGCAGAAACAAAGTCTGTTGTAGTAAATGTTATAAGTTATGACGAGAGATGATGAAGATGCTGAGCAGGTGCGCAGAGCGCTCGAGCTTACTCTCTAGGAACGTGACGGTTGGCCTTTTCGTTCCAGAAAAGGGTCTTGTCACCATCGCCCCAGAAGTACTTCTTGTTGCGGACGTTTTGGAAGACGAATTCAGTTGGCATGTCCTCGTCGGCGATGTGAGAGTTGTGTTCACGGTGCTCAGCGTGCTCCTTCTCGATGAAGTAGGAATTGATGCCTGAGGCAATGAGGGCAGGGATACAAACCCAGATGGAGATGTTCTTCCAGAGACCAAAGGTGGAATTGGCGTGGTGCTTGGTGTTCTCGTAAGTCTTTTGGAACTCCTCAGCCTTAGCAGCATTGGGCACGAAACGCTTGTTCTGGTAAACAGGAGCAGCAGCCTCAGTGCTCGCGAAACGGCGGGCAGCACCGCTCATAGCACGGGCGCTGGTGGATCTAGTAGCAAGTCTGAACATTGTCGTTCTCTTTTTTTATGTTGTTTGTTCGGTTCTGACTGATCGTTCGACTCGATAACGCTCAACAGTGGTGTCGATGATATTCAGTCCAAATGAGCTGATGATTTTGATTTCTGTCTGCTCTCCATGCCCTGCCATTGGTGGTTGCGCGCCCTAACCCTCGACGTTCAGGGCAGGTTTTTTCTCAGGTGATATCTGCAGGGTCCAGAGGGGATGGGATGGGGGGGTGGGGTGCTGCCTCCGGCGGCTGGGGCTCTGCTTCAGACCCCGTGGCTCCTCTCGCTTCGCGAGAGTCGGGATTGGGGGGTGGGGCAGTGTACGGATGGTGGTGCGAGAGGGAGGTCTGCTGGTAGAATTGCATCAAATCAAGTCCTTTGTGAAGTGGTGGTGCTATGTTCTCATCCTCGTTTTTTATAATGATTTCTATGGATTTTGGTTGTGACAGCCACTAATAGTCAGGTATTTTGCTGTCATTCTTCTTGGCGTTCCTTACTGTATTCGTTCTCTATTTAAAGATTTGCGTCTGTTTGACTACATGTGATCGACACTGAACAACAGACCCTGCAGCAGATGCAGGACCAGATTTGGCTAAAAATGCTTCCAGACCAAGTCTTGCTCATCTAATAAAGATTTCCTCGGGAAATTAGGCTCGTTGTTTGTACTACCTCATTATTTTGTTGACTGGATTAAGAAATTTAATATTTATGTTAGGCATCTTTGTGCTATCTGATAGCTGTTTAGTTAACTATTAAGGAAACGAGTTAGAAGAGAGGTACACCAAGAGGAGATCAAAAGTCAAATAATTAAACTAGTGTCTGTTTTACACCCATTCGTTAAAACAGATGAACTCAATGGGGCTTGAATATATAAGAAAATAATTACACGATAGCTACCTGTTTACGTTACGAGGTTTTATGAGCATTGTCGAAAGAAACAGTTCAAAATCAGTAACCCATAGGAAATGAATTTGACGGGAATGACGAAAAGACGGACCTAAATAGATACGAACGTTTAGCTGAGCTTTCTCAATTACTAAGTTCCCTACACCACTTCCAGATGCTGTGGTCCTCGCCGGCGGTCCAGACTTTAAGACCCTACACACTGAACCAACGGCACCCAAAGCTGCTCGCGAAGCGAGCACAACGGGGTCTGGGGCAGCGCCCCAGCCGCCGGAGGCACAACCCTCCCCCCCAAAAACCCTCACCAGAACCTCAGAGGAGCCCCCCGTCCAGACCCCTGAATAGACCATATTTGGACCCAGACTCAAAACCTGGCCTGGGCACCCGAGACTCGGAGACGGCCGCAGACGGCTGGAGCTGGCCAATCAGCGCAGGAGTTGACGTTGGGAGAGAGTAGCCAGTCAACGTAGAGGTACGCGTGTGGTAGGGAAAAATATTGTGTTTTTCAGGGACCCTAGCCCAGGGTTGAGCCGGGCCAAGAAATTCTCTTCGCTGGTTAAGCAGTTGAACTCTCTCACTCTTTTTCCTTTCTACATTGTCTTGTTGTCTCCGTTTCTTGACACTCCGTTAGCAACAAAAAAGTCAACTCCAAAAGAAGAAACACAAGAATAGAAAAAATGTTTCGATCTGTTTTGCAACAATCGACTCGTCGTGCTGGTCTTGCCGCTGCCAGAAGAATTGCTCCTGTAAGTGGACCTTAGCTACCAGGCTCGTAGATGGTGTCTGACGGGAGCAGACGGTACAATTGACTCATGAATTGTGTCTGGTGCTTCCCTCAGATGGTCTATCTAGTGCAATTAGCCAGTTGAGATGCTGGCTAGACTGTAATTGTGCGTAGTGGTCGCGTTGCTAACTCTTGCTAGGTCTCCCGTGTGAGCGCTCGTGCTTACGCTAAGGCTGCCCCTACCGAGGTCTCTTCTATCCTCGAGGAGCGTATCCGTGGTGTTTCTGGCGAAGCCAACCTCAACGAGACCGGTCGTGTCCTTTCCATTGGGTAAGTTATATTCCGTTCTCTACGTTCAGAGCGGTGCTGGCTACAGTCGCAGCAGCAGCAGCAGTACACAGTCAAGAAACAGCTCAAAAAGCGGACTCTCACTCTGGTTTTTGGCACTTCGACAGCCTGGCCATCAATCAACCCAACAGACTCCTTGCAAACAGGGAACTCGAGCAACCAGGCCAATTTTTCACTCTTCCGAAGCTGCCCTTCAGCCCCCGCTTCACCGGTCCAGCTCTCAGCACTCGCTCGACCTGCAAATTTCCAACCCTTACCCATAAACACCCAGGCTTGGGAGTCTGATTGGCTGCTGCGAGAACAATTAGGGTCTAGGGTTCGAAATAGCTGGACGGAAAAGAGCGAGGAATCCGAGCTCAGACACTGGTAACGGGCAGAGGAGGACTATTTTCAGTCGCTGTTGGTCCTGAGAGCTGTTTCTGATGTTGCTACTGGGGAGGACGTGCCTCCGGCGGCTGGGGCTGCGCCCCAGACCCCGTGGCTCCTGCTTCGCAGGAGATACTGGGACCGTCGACGCTCGACTCGAGCGCAGCGAGAGGAGCCACGGGGTCTGGGGCAGAGCCCCAGCCGCCGGAGGCAGCACCCACTTATAGAAGAAAGAGAACTAACAGTGCGCAGTGATGGTGTCGCCCGTGTTTTCGGTTTGAACAACATCCAAGCTGAGGAGCTTGTCGAGTTCGCCTCTGGTGTCAAGGGTATGGCTCTTAACTTGGAGGCTGGCCAAGTCGGTATTGTGCTTTTCGGATCTGATCGTCTTGTCAAGGAGGGTGAGACTGTCAAGAGAACCGGTTCCATTGTCGATGTCCCCGTTGGACCCGAGCTTTTGGGCCGTGTTGTCGATGCTCTTGGTACTCCCATCGACGGTAAGGGACCCATCCCTGCCAAGGAGAGATACCGTGCTCAATTGAAGGCTCCTGGTATCTTGCCCCGTCGTTCTGTCCACGAGCCCATGCAAACTGGTCTTAAGGCTGTCGATGCTCTTGTCCCCATTGGACGTGGTCAACGTGAGTTGATTATTGGAGATCGTCAAACCGGTAAGACTGCCATTGCCATTGACACTATTCTTAACCAAAAGGCTCTTAACGCTGGTTCTGATGAGTCCAAGAAGTTGTACTGTGTCTATGTTGCCGTTGGTCAAAAGAGATCCACTGTCGCTCAATTGGCCCAAACTTTGGAGGCTAATGACGCTCTCAAGTACTCTATCATTGTTGCTGCCACTGCTTCTGAGGCCGCTCCTTTGCAATACATTGCTCCTTTCACTGCCTGTGCCATGGGTGAGTGGTTCAGAGATAACGGCAAGCACGCCCTTATCATCTACGACGATTTGTCCAAGCAAGCCGTTGCCTACAGACAAATGTCTCTTTTGTTGAGACGTCCTCCTGGTCGTGAGGCTTACCCTGGTGATGTTTTCTACCTCCACTCTCGTTTGCTTGAACGTGCTGCCAAGATGTCCGACAAGTTCGGCGCTGGTTCTTTGACTGCTTTGCCCGTTATTGAGACCCAAGGTGGTGATGTATCTGCTTATATTCCTACCAACGTCATTTCCATTACTGACGGTCAAATCTTCTTGGAGGCTGAATTGTTCTACAAGGGTATCAGACCCGCTATCAACGTCGGTCTTTCCGTTTCTCGTGTCGGTTCCGCCGCTCAAGTCAAGGCCGTCAAGCAAGTCGCCGGTTCCCTCAAGCTTTTCTTGGCCCAATACCGTGAAGTCGCTGCTTTCGCCCAATTCGGTTCCGATTTGGATGCCTCCACCAAGCAAACCTTGGCCCGTGGTGAGCGTTTGACCCAATTGCTCACCCAAAAGCAATACTCTCCTCTCTCTGCTGAAGAGCAAGCTCCTCTCATCTTCGCCGGTGTCAACGGTTACCTCGATAACATCCCCGTTGCCGACATCCCCCGTTTCGAGTCCGAGTTCCTCTCCCACCTCAAGACCAACGAGTCCGAGCTCCTCTCCACCATCTCCACCAAGGGTGAGTTCAGCCCCGAGTTGCTCGAGAAGCTCAAGACCATCACCGCCTCCTTCTCCGGCTCTTTCAACTAAGTCCCCAGCACATCGCCTGGCCATGCCCTATAGCTGGATTTAGCATCTCTCTTCGTACATTAAATAAAAATAAACGAACTGATCACTTAACTACTTGTCTACGTGTGCTGCCTCCGGCGGCTGGGGCTGCGCCCCAGACCCCCTGGCTCCTCTCGCTGCGCTCGAGTCGAGCGTTTACGTCGTCTTCGTGAAATGTTCTTTTCTGCTGCCTCTGGTAGCTGGGCTTGGCTCGGCTCCAGTTCCTGTCGCTTCTCTTTACGTTCGTGTCGGCGTCCACGAGACTCTCCTGGCGGGGCCATCCTCTGGCGGCTAGGGCTGCTCCCGGACCCTGTGGTAACTCTCGTTCCGCTAGAGTTGAGTATCGACTGCTCCCTCGACTAGAGCTCTACCCTACTTGCGAAGCGAGATCAACGGGTCAGGGCTAGCCCTGCTGCCAGCTGTTCTCAGAGCTGAGTTCAGATACCATGACTCTACAATCGGAGAGAGCATGAAGGTTCCCCTGACTTCACTTCTTTGGGGAGACGAGTTGTTCCTGGTTCAATAATTGGCAGGTCCATCACAAAACTAATAATATCACTCTTTGGATTAACAGAGTTGACGAATAGAATGATAATGGTGACCGTGAAGTGTGAGCGATTAGTATATTAATACTCAGTATCATTAAACGTATAGTCTAGTAAAATAGAGCAAATGCTCCCACTTGAAGAAGACTCGTTCTGTGGTGTTGTAGGTATCATCAGCAGTATATGGGTGAAGGAATATCTGAACAAGAGGAATAACATGACATAATAGCCCAGATAGTTGATTAGCTATAGCTCTGGATAATTTTGGCGAACACAATGAAGAAAAATCAGATCCATAACGACCTAGCAGTCAACCGGGCACAACGACTCGAGCGGAGCGAGAGGAGCCACGGGGTCTGGGGCAGAGCCCCAGCCGCCGGAGGCATATGAAACAGAGGGAGAGAACGTTTATTTGTACTTCTTGCCGTGGAAAGCCTCAAGTTCGGGCTTGATTTTGCGGTCAATGTTCTCAATGACAGACGTGCGAATGCCCAGGAAGTAGGCTACTTCGAAGACGACGAAGAACGGCGCCAGCACCAGAGCTTGTACGAGGTTGTCGAGCAGAGCTGGGGCCCTGTGCTCGAAGGCGCCGTGGCCGACGAATTGGGCAAGCCAGGAAATAATGTGGATGACAATGGCGACGTTGGTGGCATGAGGCCCGTCGGCTTGCATGACGTCTGTCAGCTTCATAGTCGTGAGAACGAGGAAAGGGATAGATGGCACTCCAAACCACACGTCCAGAAGAGCGTAGAACACACTGTATCCAATAGCAGTGGCTATGCCCAGATTGAAGTATTTCGCATACTCAATAGGGAGAGACGGGAGCACCGTTTCAATCACATCCACCGGCACTCGAGCCTTGGTTCCCAGTGCCAACGCAGATAACAGGATCATGGGAATGCACAGCACATGAATGATCACATTGACATGGTTGTCTGTATACCCTGTTAGTAACAGATCCCACATCCTGTGCCAAGAAGCTTAGGACGTGTCAGGGGGATGCCTCCGGCGGCTGGGGCGCTGCCCCAGACCCCGTAGCTCCTGCTTCGCAGGAGATTGCTAGGACCGTCGACGCCCGACTCGAGCGCAGCGAGAGGAGCCACGGGGTCTGGGGCAGAGCCCCAGCCGCCGGAGGCAGTCGTGGGCTCAATTATTGCCAACATGAGAACAGAATAAAGGGTCAGTCACCCCACTTACAATGGTACTTTCTGTAGAAAGCTAGTTCTTTCTCGAGATTCAAGGTCATTTTGCACGCGATTTCTCGAATTGGCCAATTATTAAATCAATTTGTGGAGGCGAAGAGCAGATACCAGAGCAATGGGTGAACTAACTAGCTGCTGTTAGAGATTCGCAACGGTCTGGCCGGTATTTATCTATTTATTTCTATACGCTCATGCTGGTTGGTGGAATACCCCACATATTCTGCCCCTCCGTACATCTCTAACGCTTTTTGCCCCTCTTCGCTGGACCCCTCCTCTTCCTGACGCAGGTCTCATGTACGACCGGTAGTTTTGACAGCCGGTAGGGCATCGGCATTTTCGAGAAGTGCGAGCCTGTGAAATGTGCCTCCGGCGGCTGGGGCGCTGCCCCAGACCCCGCTGTGCCAGCTTCGCTGGCGGCTTGGGTCCAGGGCCCAATCTCTTGTCAGGGAGAGAGATGAGTGTGAGCTGGGCGAGACACCCTCAAGCTCGTAGGATACATCCACCGTCGCAGATAGCGAATGTTAATCCTTGTTCGTTAGCACTCTGCAAGTTCCGAGGCACAACAATTGCCACCCTCGCCAAATACCCAGCTGGACAAGGCAAAAAAAAAAAAGAATGCTCCGTGCCAGGCTCGAACTGGCGATCTTGGGATTGCTTACTCGTTTCAAGTAATCATTTTATATGAGACCCACGCTCTACCAACTGAGCCAACGGAGCCAAACATCTGAGAAAATTGGGCCGCACTACACTCAGATCCGCTCCACGCTAGATCGAACAAATGCCCATTTCCTGCTCCCCTTTTCCTCCAAAGACCATTTTCTCCCTCTCACTTCCTTAACAATCACCAGAGAGTTCAGTGTCAGCCGCAGATCAGGAACATGCTTGCAGCGTACGTGGGTGCCACTGTGCCTCCGGCGGCTGGGGCTGCGCCCCAGACCCCGTGGCTCCTGCTTCGCAGGAGATTTCTGGGACCGTCGACGCCCGACTCGAGCGTAGCGAGAGGAGCCACGGGGTCTGGGGGAGAGCCCCAGCCGCCGGAGGCCCAGGGGACCTGAAATTTCCCTGATGCGCACGTGACAAGCGCCAAATGCAGGGCGTAATTTAGCTCGCGTTGGTGAAGTTGATCACTGGCATGCTGGAACATTTGATATAGCTAGAGAGATAAGCAGGATGGCCAGGCGGAAGAGAACACGTCAGGTGGCCGAGGAAGAGGAGGAAGAGGAAGATGCTGACTACGGTGGAGAGGGAGATCATGGCGAAAGTGAGGACGATGCAGACGAAGTAACAGCTGGAGCTGTTGTAGAAGACGCTGAAGAGGAGACAGTGCCTGAAGAGGGAGCAGTGCTGTTGTATCCGTCGGGTTTCGGCAGTAAATATTCCAGCTTCACTGTTCCGCGAACTATTTTAGACAGTATCACGCAGACGCAGAAAAAGCTCGAAGAGTCTGCCGCGCTGCTGGAAGGCATTCGAGTGCTGTATACCGACGACGATGCCAATGAGGAGGATCATGTAATCAGTGAAGTGTTTTCCGAAGATAAAGCCAAGGAAAACAAATATGCTGGTCTTATAAGCGACATTGACCAGGCTTTCAAATTAACTTTAGAGACGTCTGAGAAGTCGCAGATTCTGCAACGAGCAGCGACTGATGCGTACGGATACGTGCGACGGACTAGGATCCCTGATGGCGTCCTGTTGGATATACAAAACGTGAATGAAATGAGCCAGGCAAGACCCATGGACGAAGTATTACAAAAAGCATACGAAGAGAGACTCGCTGAATTTGAATCACAGCCACAGTCGAGAAAGTTCCAGATCCATTATCTGCAGACTCCATACAAAAAGTTCCGATCAGCTATCTTCAACGCGAGTCACGACGCCAGCGAAGAGATGCCGGCTATCGAGACCTACTACGACGACAACGACGAAGAGGATCTCGTAGAAGCGCGAGCTGTGATCTCGTATAAATGTCCCCTTACAAAACAGTATTTCGAGGACCCAGTAACCAGCTCTGTCTGCAACCACAGCTTCTCACGAGCAGCCATCATGGAGGTCATCAGCGAACAAACCGCCCGCCCTGGCCACAACTGGGCCATCACCTGCCCTGTGTCAGCCTGCAGCCACTTGTTTGGCCAGAAACACCTCGTCCCTAACAAAGAGCTCGCCAGACGAGTTCACCTCCGCAAACAGCGCGACATCAAAGAGTCGCAGCGCCGCGACAACGAGATCGAGGCCCTATAGACCCCTTTTATTTATACTATACTTTGATACGCACACGAGTGGGACTGCCTCCGGCGGCTGGGGCTGCGCCCCAGACCCCGTAGCTCCTGCTTCGCAGGAGTCATTCAGGCGGTGGTCGTTCGACTCGAGCGGAGCGAGAGGAGCCACGGGGTCTGGGGCAGAGCCCCAGCCGCCGGAGGCAGCCAGCGACAACGTGGATAATGTAATAGATAGAATATATAAATGAGTGAGTGAGTGTGGTATAATAATGCCTTTTAGGGCCCAGGGGCCACGAAGAGTATTGCGAAAGCGTGTGCACGCGGAATGAGAAGGTAGAAGCGATATACAAACAGACGACAGCGAAACAAAAAAAAAACAGATAAAAATGTGGAAGACAGAAGAGGGGAGAGAGCGTCTACTCTTTTAGGAACGGGTTAATGGCGCGCACGGTGATGCATGGCAGACCCTTGCCGACTTCGGCTCGGATGAGGACAGGAACATGTTGCATGACCCTGATCTCTTGGATGTGGTTGTCGCCGTCGACACGGGTCGTGACTCCCTCCAGATATGCGTCCAGAGCACGGTCGTTGTGCTCGCCAGCGCTGGCAGTGGTGCTGTGCATTTCGCTCAGCGACGAGGTTCGTTGTGGTCCTTTGTCGTGGCTGTCTCCTGGTCGTGGCGACGTTGGTAGACTCTTAGACACGTCCTCAGATGCATTGCCCAGAATGTCATGGCCGGTCTGTACAGATCCTCCAGTTGAGCTGCCGTGTCCACTGCTATTAGCAGCAGCAGAGGCAGCGGCAGAGGCAGATGCCTCAACAGCAAGTTTTGAAATGGCTTTTGTGATGGTCTCGGTTTGCTCTTGAGCAGCGGCTGCTTGAGAATTTGCCGAGTCGGCGGTCGAAGCGTGGTATTTGGCTGTCAATTGCGAAGCGGGAAGATTACGTTCGTCTTCAGGAATGAATTTCGCTGAATCTACGTCCTTCTCCCAAAACAGTTCTAAGAGACGACTAGATTTATGAAACTCAGCCTTCACCAGCGGCAGCTGGTCTCCGTGAACTCGCTTCTCAATTCCAAATTCAGGAATCAAAACGTCAAACGCTGATTCATATACTTGAATAATAATCGAGTCGCGAATCAACTGGCCAGTAGATGCTGACAAGCCTTCAATCACTTGACACAGGAACAAGTGAATCGACTGTTCTTGGGCATTCTTGGCTGAGTCTTTCTTGAAGTTACAGTAATCAGCTGAAGTAGCTAACGCTGCAATATCTTCATTATACTCACTTCCAGTGATAACAGATTTGATCTGTCGGTGGACAATCAAATCGGCATATCTTCTTAATGGAGCATTGAAATGTGTATACAAGGGCACATTCAACCAATAGTGACCATGGCTATAGACGTCGTCCACCTTGCCAGCTACAAAATACTTGGCTTTGTTCATGCACTTGTACAGGAGTGTTTCCAGAGCTTTACGAATCTCGTCGGATTCGATTTGGAAGAGGCTCTTTTGTAGTCCTGCTGACGAACTGGTATCAATATCAATACCAAGACTTCTTACTAATGCCGCGAAAGATTCAAGTTTCGACAAAACGGGCTCAGAATGACGACGTAAGAACGCGCGTGACGACAAGACTGCATACAGCTTTTGTGCTATAGCAGTATTGACCTTGATGTTGATCTCGTCGAACAACTGATATGATTGTTGGCCATCAAACAGATTAGCAGTCACTTTGACGCTGTCTTCTTCGAGGAAATTGAGCAAACCCAAAATGGGAGCCTGTTTAATACCGGCTGAAGCTGGCTCTTCGAGTCGCTGTTTGCGGAATCGCAGTGACAGCAGCTGCAGAGTCTTAATATAATTAGCTACTCCTTGAGAAACAGCTGATTCGTCGTTATTTGAAATGATATCTTCCACCACTTCATAGCTTATTTTCTGTTTGGGTTTAATTACACCCTGGCAAATGACGGTATCCACCACATCAAACGTGCTTGTGTCGATTTCAAACACAACACTGATTGTAGGACTTGTTTTTCCTACTGCAAAGGAAGCAATGTCCAGGAACTCGCGAGGGAAGATATGAATATCTCGCTGTTTCAAAAACACTGATGAGCCTCGTTTCTTTGCTTCTCTGTCGAGAGGCGAGTTTTCTTTACAATAATGAGTGACATCAGAAATATGAATGCCCAAAGTAATACGGTCATCTGATACCTTCTTAATATGAATGGCTTGGTCAGTCAATAGTTCATTACACGAAAAAGCCATGACAAATTCCGAACTGAAATCGCGGTGATTAGGATATGCACTTTTAATACCAGCAGAGGCTTCTTCTTTTGCTTCTGCTGCTTGTTGTTCTTCAATAGCAGGAATGACTTTTTGTACCGACTCGGAAAACTTTTGTGAACTGAAATTGTTATCGCGAAGAATGGCTTCTAACTGGATGTCTGTGCTGTCAGATTGGCCCAGTTCTTCCACCAACGTACCAAATGGATGTAAAGAAGTAATGGGCCACCGTTTGATAGATGCTACAAACGTTCTATTAGCATAATGTTCATGGCGCTCAACAAAATCCTTTGGTGCTTGTTCAGTGGGAATGGCAATCAACGGTACACGTTTATCAGTGGGCTTGAACCAGACAATTTTTGGTTTATTAAACTCTTCATTGGAATTAGTGTTGGAGCGATGATGGTCTTTCTTTTCTGCCTGTTTATCTTTAGTAGCTTGTGACGATGGTCTTAATAATCCCAAAGTACCACTGAACATCTGACCAGGAATTCGTTCAATTACCGCAACGACATGTCCTGCATACAGGGGTTTAATTTCGTCGCTTAATTCTTCTTCTTCAGCCAACAACAGACTCTGTCCTTCGACCTCTACATCGTCATTTTTCTTTTGAGTGGGACGTTGTTTTAGACTACCTTTACGGCGTAGTCCAGTAGCACCTCCGGACCCTGATCCAGAGCCACCACCAATACCACCAGCTCCATCACCTCCACCAGTGCTATTATCATTGATATTATCATCGATATCACCACTACCAGTAGTTACGTCAGAAAACATAGACGCATCACGACGTTTTTTCTTTTCTTCTTTCTCCTTTTTAGAGCCCCAAACTTCGTCGACCTCTAGCAGTTCGACAGCTACTAAATCACCTTCTAAAGCACGGTTTCTGTCTTTAGAACCACAAATGAAAATGTCCGCGTCCAGCAATCCGTCCGTTGAAACATACGCATCTGAACGGTTTTTACGATTAACTCGCAGGATACCGGCAACCAGTCTTCCTTCTTCCAATAATCCTGGAAGGGAAGCTTGCGGGAGATATGGAGCAAACAGTGATTTTCTAGCCTGGCCACCGCCGCCTTGGCCCTGTCCCCCTCCTTGTCCCTGACCAGGATACATCGAGTATGCATTCAATGAAGAAATAGACGAGTTGTAGGAACCTCTAGGTCGATGACTAGGGATAAACTGATTACTGGGTGGAGCCAGCATTCCTCCTGAAACAGACGGACCACCGCCCATTCCACCAACGGGCACACCGCCCATACCGGAATTCATGTCGCCATAAGCTCCTCCAGACGGCTGGTTGCGCCAATTAGTATCGAAATTTCTCGAGCCAGATCTCTGATGCTGATGTCCACCACCAATCGAACCCCGTCGTTCACCTGTATATTCTGGAGTGCCACTGGTACCTGCACCACCAGCACCGCCAAGCTGCGACGAGTCGTTTCCAGATCCTTTAGCAGGAAATTGGAATCCCCGCGACGAGCCACTGCCTCCACCGCCGTTATTTTGCATGCTTTGGCTTCGACCATGGCCCCTATATCCACCACTGCCACTACCATCACCTCCAGCTGCAGACTTCTCTGGAGAAGAAGGGAACTTGAAACTAGGAGGAGGCATAGAGCTCTTGATTGGCGATAGACCTGGTGGAGAGGATGCTGGATTTGCGTGTACATCACTGCCACCAGCACCAGCGCCAGAGCCAGAGGAGCTAGAGCTAGAGCCAGCAGAACCAGCATTACTGCTACCAGTGAAGCCCTGTCGTTTGGCCTGAGCTAAAGCAGCAGCCTTTTTGGCGTCAGCCAATGCAAGAGAATGTCTTCTGGCATGACCAGGGCCCTGTCCTTGTCCACCCTGCATCTGGCCCTGGCCACCACCACCACCTGGGCCAATGCCACCCATTGGCCCACTAAAACTACCAAAAGGGCCGCCACCAGTCACTGAAGACTGCACCTTGCGATGACCAACAGGAGGCGGAGGAGCAGCAAACTGGCCAAACGGCCCAGAAGACGTCATAAACGACGGTTGCATATTAGGAGGAGGAACCATCAGGCCCTGCTGGCCAGGCGGAGGACCCATAGGATTCCCCATCATCGGTGGCAGCAAACCAGCCTGTGTAAACTGCTGCTGCTGAGCAAGAATCTGCTGCTGCTGGGCCTGCAGAATCTCGATCTGCTGCTGCAGCGCCAACTGCTCAACTGATCCTGTTAGTTCCGGGTCACTGGGGTAGTGGGGTGTGCCTCCGGCGGCTGGGGCTGCGCCCCAGACCCCACGGCTCCTCTCGCTTCGCTCGAGTCGAGCGTCGATGGCCCCCGTAATCTCCTGCGAAGCAGGAGCCACGGGGTCTGGGGCGAAGCCCCAGCCGCCGGAGGCACAGTGGCCCTCCAGCGTTCTACATACCCATGAGAGGTGTCAGTTCCGATGGCGACCGCCGGTGCGCGATATGAATGTTTTTGCCGCCACGGGCATGGCGAATGCCGCCCGGTGGGGTGTTATTGTTGTTGTGATTATTATTGTTGTTGCTGTTGTTGAAACCCGACATATTGAAAAGAACTTAACTGGTCTCGTTAGCGATATTCGCAGGCGGGGGCCGTCTGGCGGGGGTCGCTACCTCAGCGACTGGGGAATCTGCCCCAGACCCGTAGCTCCAGCTCCGCAGAAGGCAGCGACAACCGTCGACGCCCGACTCGAGCGCAGCGAGAGGAGCCACGGGGTCTGGGGCGCAGCCCCAGCCGCCGGAGGCACGTCCCCACCCGTAGCAGCAGCAGTGAACACTTACGGGAAGTGGAGAAACGAAAAACAAGGCAAAGCAAAACTGGAGACTGTCAGTGGCAGTAAGAGCCAAATGTCCATGGACGTCCGTGCTAGCAGACGGGGTTGTAGGGCCAGTAGGAAAAGGATCGGACACTAGCGAGCCACCTCAGCTCGAAGCGTGGGGAAAAACGGGTCTCTGTTTCGGGGACCTACAGACGTTAGTAATTGGTTCAGTGGGGGGAGGGGGTGTGCCTCCGGCGGCTGGGGCGCTGCCCCAGACCCCGTAGCTCCTGCTTCGCAGGAGAGATTACGGGGGCCGTCGACGCTCGACTCGAGCGAAGCGAGAGGAGCAGTGGGGTCTGGGGCACAGCCCCAGCCGCCGGAGGCAGCACCCCAAACCGCAATTGACCCCAATACCAGCACAAAAACACACACCTTTAGTTCTAGCGTCCAATTCAGACGTCACAGACTGCAATTGATGCTGGTCGGATGGACAGACGGATCGAGAGGGATCGGATGGAGGTCTATTCAGGCTTGTTCTTCTTGGTCCACTGGATCAAATGAGAAAGATACAGAATTAGAGGAGACAGGAGAGGAGATGTGGATGACAACGATGATGATTGGTGATATGAGAATGACGAAGAAGACGAAGATGATGATGCAGCAGTCAGAGAGACGCAACGATCATATCAATCGAATCAAACCAAAAGAGCAGCAGGCGACAACAGAAACAAGGTCCAATTGAGAGCAGCGGCAGATAAGAGCTTGGCCAGGAAAAACCAGGGCACAGCGGGCAAAAGAAGCGT
Organism: Sugiyamaella xylanicola (nom. inval.); assembly: GCA_001939105.2. Taxonomy (NCBI): domain Eukaryota; kingdom Fungi; phylum Ascomycota; class Dipodascomycetes; order Dipodascales; family Trichomonascaceae; genus Sugiyamaella; species Sugiyamaella xylanicola (nom. inval.). The sequence goes on from MQSX02000026.1 coordinate 59,040, forward strand.
CAACAAACAAACAGGAAGTAAAGGAAAGGAGAGGAATCCGGTAAAGACGCAAAGAAAATGCGTTTGTGTTTGTGTGTGCGTTTGCGAGATGCTGCTGCGAAAGTGCACTTACGTACCACCTACGTACGTATTTAGCCACCACAGCGTGGGCAGAGGGTCGGCAGCGTCCTGCAGCCGCTGCTGGGGGCCACATGCAACACCCGGCTGGGTCACTGGGGACTGGGGACTGTGCCTCCGGCGGCTGGGGCGCTGCCCCAGACCCCGTGGCTCCTGCTTCGCAGGAGATAGCCGGGACTGTCGACGTTCGACTCGAGCGAAGCGAGAGGAGCCACGGGGTCTGGGGCAGCGCCCCAGCCGCCGGAGGCACACCCACCTCCAGTCTCTGAGCTGCTGCTGTGGGTGGAGATGCAGGTGCAGGTGCAGACCTAAATATATACATACAATAGGGTGCTGTACAGCTGTAGAGTGTAATTCAACACATGCCAGTGGGAGTAGGAGGTCGAGGTCTACGAGAGACTTGCTTGCTCAAGGATGAGCTAGTTTGAGGGCTAGAGCTTGGCTGGGTGACAGGCTAGCTGGCTGAGGGCTGGAGAGAGGTTTGGAGGGTAACGGGACCCAGAGTAGCATGGCATGGCATGACATGGCATAGCGTCCGTCTCGTGCCGTTGTGATCTGCTCTGCCAGCAGGCTGGATGTGGATTTGTGGGGCAGGAGTCTGCCGGCAGCTACGGTGACTGCGGTGTCTGAATAAGGGGAGAGGCTGGCGGTGGGCAGGAACGAGCTGCTCAATTAGACTCCTGGATCGCCCTGATGACGTTGGGCAGGAACAACGGCCCCTGGTGAGCCTGCAGGGGCAGTGGGGCATGGCGCTTGGGGCCTGGGACATGGGGCCTGGCGCCTTCTTAGCTGGGAAGGTTAGCTGGGAGGTTAAACTGCGTTTCAGAGTCAGAGTCAGAGTCAGTAGTCAGGGCTGAGCTGTGGTTGGACTCGATAAGCTTTTAAGGCTTTGATGTAGCTGGTCGAATGGGACCTGGCGGGCCGTGTGGTATAAACCTTCATTGCTAGTCCAGCGTGCCCGGTCACCTGGGGTTACCGCTATTGTGAGCGGGAGCGCAAAGCTGGTGAGATAGGCGACGAGCGTCGTCATCAGATCAAGCTCAGCAGCATGCGATTAAGTACAGACGGGATACATGAGACAATAGACAATAGACAACAGACAATAGACAGCAGACAATAGACAACAGACAGTAAACAATAGATAATAAACAAAAGACATTGACATTGGACAGAGGAAGACCAAACCTCGAGAATAATAGCAGGGACTACAACGGCACTGCAATTGTGCTGCGACACGCAAATGAAACAATATTGCAGCTCATTAGAACAATTAATTGTAGTAGTACAAATGCAATAATACAGTTCAGTTGTACAATTAATTATACCATTACAACGTACATAACACGCTATACGCTATACAACTAGGACTGGATATTAGATAGATAGAATGCAGCACTGCAATCATACAGTCTGCGACGCAATAAGCTAACCTAATAGCACAATAACAAACACAACAAACCATAGTACAATACAGAAGACTCAAGAGCAGGCCAGGGACCGACTCGAGCGCAGCGAGAGGAGCCACGGGGTCTGGGGCAGAGCCCCAGCCGCCGGAGGCAGGCCCCACCCCCAGCAGGCGAAACCGCCTCAAGGGATGGTGTGCTGGCCGCTGCAAACACATCCATAGAGCGATCCACATGCGATTAAACATTAATTGGACGACCCGCCGTGATCTGGGCCCAGACGGACCTCCCATGCTGCCTGAGATTAGGCACTCGCTCGCATCTGGCCAAACGCAGCACACCAGACATGTGCCTCAGGCAGCTGGGCGCTGCCCCAGACCCCGTAGTGCTCCGCTTCGCGGAGCCTTCAGCGGGACCCCCTCGCCCGACTCGAGCGCAGCGAGAGGAGCAACGGGGTCTGGGGCAGCGCCCCAGCCGCCGGAGGCACACCCACTAGACAGCGGATTGAGGGTGTGCCTCCGGCGGCTGGGGCGCTGCCCCAGACCCCGTTGCTCCTGCTTCGCAGGAGTTGCTTTGGGGTTGGATGTGGTGCTGTGGATGGTCGAATCGATGTGTGGGCATGTGCGAGACTTGGGTGCAGGCGAGGTGGTTTATAGTTTCACTTTTACGAGGCAGGTGGGTCCGACAGGAGAAAGGTGCCGAGGCCAGTTGCCTCCGGCGGCTGGGGCGCTGCCCCAGACCCCGTGGCTCGCTTCGCTCGAATGCTTGTGGTGGTCGTGATGGTGATGGTGGTGGTGATACTGTGGTGATGGTGATACTGAGACTAAGACAGAGATATAAGGAGTGGGTCGAGAGACGTAGAATAGTAGAGTGTGGTAATGTGGTTGTTGGATCGTGGACGCAGCAGGCCAACAAGTGATACTAGTGTAAATAATACTACAGAGTAAATAATAAAGAATCAAAGGAAGATATAATAAAATAAAATAAAATATGGACGAGATGATGCTACCCCTGAAATAAGTGCATCTAATAATACTGTGGATAGTCGCTTTGCATGAAGACATGCAGATACGCTGAGCATATTTACATGTAGCTATCCACCCATCTATACCATACCATGTCGTAGAGAAAGACGTTCAGCCATACGCCATGTAATTGAGTCTGGTCTACTACTGATGGATGGAGTAGGGAGAAATCATTGCTCTTTTACTTAAACCAGCCACTGCTTACTGAGGTAGTATACTACTTGCTGCTGCTCTTTACTTGAGTTGGCAAACTCCCACTTCATATTATATATGGATGAAATGACGTAAGAACTACAAAGCCCAAAGAGTCTAGAGGAAGAAGATGATACGAGGATGAAATGAAGTGATGAAGAGCAGCAAGAGCAGATCTACGACTTACAGAAAATACAAACCTAGGTCCTGGTCCTGATGCCGCTGCCCAGTTTAGATAGCCGCCGAGGTAGTTCAAGTTCACAAGATGGTGTGAGGGGCAGAGCGTATTCGCACGGGAGGATACGGGGCTGCCATGAGCACATTTTACACGAACACGAGCATGAGCAGGAGCAAACATCAACAACTGCAGCAAATAGCTCATCAAACAAGAACTGCGTAATAAGCCACTAAGGGACCCCCTGAAAACGACTCGAGCGCAGCGAGAGGAGCAGTGGGGTCTGGGGCGCAGCCCCAGCCGCCGGAGGCAGTCCTACCAGAGACACACCCAGCACCAACAAGTATTGGTTCTGTCCTTAGTAGAAGAGGTACCAACCACAGGTTCTGGTGGCAGTTGGGGGTGGAGCCTGTGGATAGAGGCTGGTTGGATATGCAAGGCGATCTGATTAGTTTTGCCCTTAGACCCAATCGAGACCGACATGCATGGTTAATTTGACATGATGCAAGGTCCTGCATACGTCATGCCCATTGTTGTGGCTGCGAGCTAGGCTTAGAAGTGGAGTAGTGGCAGGCGTTAGAGAGAGGGAGATGCAAGGTGTGAGGTTAAAAGAGAGAGAAAGAGAGAGAGGGAGAGAGAGATAGATAGAGAGGGAGAGGGGGGAGAGAGGCGGACAGGTGAGACAGGTGCACTGGAGTCCAAATGCGGCAGCGTATCTTCGCGAAGGTACGTGGTGTGGTGTGGCACGGAGCGAGACACGCAACGAGACAGACACGTCATACGAGGCAACACATGGTTTGTGCCAGTGGATTTAATAAAATACTGGGTTCAGTTGCCTGTCGGATCACTCTGTCTGGCGATATACAGCATATTTGAGCCCATTTCCGGCTTGGCTCTTGGCGGCTAGATCGTCGCGGCTACTTTTCTCGAGACCCTGATGCACGCTTAAGGTGAGCAATTTATGTAGCTAGCAGATCGCCAGTGAAAATTTCCCGTTGAAGGAAGCCCAAGCGATTGTAGATCAATATCTGCTCATATAACTGCTCAAGAAGTCTCGAGCGATAATTAATTGGATCTGTATTTATACTACGTCAGACCGGGTCTTGAAGCTAGTTTTGGCTTCATAAAGTTTATTGCTGCTTTGGATTCAAGTATATCTAGACGAGTTTGCCGAGTGGTCTGTTTGAGTCTGCTTAGAGTCTGCTAGTCGTAATTTCAATTGTTTACATTTACACCTTCATCTGTGGTTCATCTGTGGTTCCACAATAAGATCAAGTGATAGAGAGAGATCGATAGCGAGATAGATAGATAACATTGTGTCTTGTCTTATACTCATCTACGCTCAAACTGCTTAATACTAGATATTAGTATCTAGGAGACACCATAATATCGCAACTGCTCCTGCTTCTTGAAACATCAAGCGAGAGTAACCTGCTCTGCTGTACATAATCGTGGATACATCCAACTTCGACTTCAAAATGGATATGTCTGGTATGAGTTCCATGGCCGGCATGGCCAGCATGGCCAGTGGGATGGCCATGTCTACACATGGCAGCATGGCCAGTATGGCTAGCATGGCTAGTGGGATGGCCATGGCTCCTACAATGGCCAGCTCTATGGCCATGTCTTCGGCTACTGCCTCTGGTGGAATGGCTGGCATGGCTGGAATGGCTGGTATGGGGGGCGCCGGGGCCAGCGCAATGCCTGCCTGTAACATGCAAATGATCTGGAACTGGAACGTCATTGACGACTGTCTAATAGCCGGGTCGTGGCACATCACGTCCAAAGGCATGTTTGCCGGCTCATGTATCGGTATCATAGCGTTTGTCGTGGCATTGGAGTTTGTGCGTCGATTCAGCCGAGAGTACGACCGTATGATTGTCCGAAAATGGCGAGCCAATAAAGAAAAAACCCAAGACGAAGAACAGTCGTCTGGCTTCACGCAAATCTCATTAAACGAAAAACTAGGAAACCAAGTGACAAAACTTGTCAGTCACTTTGGCACCCGATTAGGGCCCATCGAAACCTTCTCGCCCACACTGGTAGAACACACCATCAGATCGATTCTGTACGCGATCGTGGTGGGCGCAGGATACATTCTCATGCTGCTGGCCATGTCCTTCAACGGCTACATCATCTTCTGCATCATCATCGGCGCCCTCATAGGCTACTTCTTCTTCGGCTCAGACAACATCGCCGACGGCCTGCACCAGGAGACCAGCATAGCCTGCTGCTAGCCCTCACAACCTATTTATTAGATTTTAGCATCAACCCGTTCTCTTCTCTTCCACCTACGCAGCTGCCTCCGGCGGCTGGGGCGCTGCCCCAGACCCCGTTGTGCTCGCTTCGCGAGCATTTCAGACCTTCCCCCGTGCTTCTGGCACCCCCGACGTCCGACTCGAGCGAAGCGAGAGGAGCCGTGGGGTCTGGGGCGAAGCCCCAGCCGCCGGAGGCAGGTCTGGCATCCCCCCTGAGTCGGGCGGCGGTTATAGCTGCGTATGCGAGCCGCATCACCAGATCACCTTTTTTTGGTGAAGATGCAGGGGAAGCTGGATGTTGAAGAAGCGACATTCGAGCAGTCAGATGAGCCAGTTTGAGGCTTGATGTGGACCTGTAGTTGCAGAAGCACAGCCAGGGTGCCGCCGCTGCGAGTGGCTGGTGGTCTGGCCCGATTGCGTCCAGGAGCGGGAGCGAGGAGACGAGATTTGTCTTCCAGCGCAGGAGCTGTGCCTGGTGTGAAGAGCATTTCAACGCCCATTTTGGACGAGATTGTGTCGTACGATAGTAATGTTGAGAATGAGGGTGTTGGTTTAGAACACTTTCTGACCAGTACTCCGGATAACGAGAAGAAGGGCCGGAAATTGGTGCCTTCTCCACACTCACGACTGACGACTGCTGCGAGGGTCGAGAACTCGAGCCCCAGTGAGACGCTGAGTAGAAGTCCCAGTTCAGAACTGAGAATGAGGAAAACGACGAGGTTGGCAAATTTGGATCGTAAAGTGCCTAGCGCACATGAGATCAGGGGAAGAATAGCTCGTGGACAGCAGCTAGCACGGGACGTGCCATATCAGGCAAGTGCGCTCTCGCTGGGAGAGGGACATAGAATATGGCACCAGTGGTACAAGGGAGCTAGGAAGAGGCATGTACATAGGATGTATGAGAAGACATTTCTAGCAGTCGAGGCGTGTTATGAACACACAGCACTTAATCATATGGGCATGGCGCTAGACTGTCTAAGCAAGGAACAGCCTGAGAAGGCCCTCATATATTGGTCTAGACTATTTGACTATGTGAATACCAGGGTGTCTGATAACCTCAAACCATCTCTGTCTAAAACCCATGCAAAACCAAGTGAGTATGGCTTGCTACCGAGAGCATTTGTACGACTGTTGCCAGAGCTGAGGAAGCTGGACTTGGCACGGTTTGACAAATTCTGGGCTCATGTCGCTGTTTCTCCACTAGCGGTAGAAATCATCCCAGTGTTGATTGATATCATGTGTCGAAACAAACAAGTTCATGTTGCGGGCCATATTTTGCATCACATCGATAACGACAAGTTTGTGACAGCTGTGACGGAAGGTAGCGAGACTGATAGTCTCAGCCAGAGTCGGGAGCTGAGCCCTCAGAGTACAATCTATTCGCATGGGATCAATTTTGGCCTTAACGTTATCCTGGACAGATATTCAAGAGATTTGTTGGACAATGGCCTCAGCAAACACTGGCGAGAGATGTACTCAGTTATTGAAGACCTCAACCCCGAGATCCACATTGCTCTACTACCATCAGTAGCACATCACCTTCCAACAAGAATCCCATCTTATACATATACAGAGTTCTACAAACTGTTGCTGACGAGGCGGGCAAATATATTCAGCCCTCATATGAAACCATTTTTGAAGTCGTTATATGCTGGCTCAGATCTGGGTAAACAGCTTGTTTCCAGCACCGATGAGATTATTAAGCAGTATCGAGAAGATACTAAAGCTGAGATTGAGCATAAAAGTACGACCAAAGCAGGAATAGTAGAGGATACGAATGGGAAGGAGATGACCCAGGAGCCGGTTGAATCTGGAGGACAAGCAGAAAAATCCCCATCTAAGGCAGCATACGATCGAGAGTTTTATAAATATTTATTACCTCAGCTGTCTAAGCAAAAAGATTCGCATAAGACAGCCTGGTTTCTGGAAAACATCATTCTCAAGGAATCTAATAATTTAGAGAAACTAGACGACGCTTTGAGACTGCTCATGACGAGAGCAGTAGAGCTAGACGGGATGCCTGCTGCATGTGTTATCTTCGATACAATGATAGAGAAAGGTATTAAAGCCGATATCGATATGTACCGGATACTCTTTCGAGGCTTTCGTCTCCACGGACAGGAAAACAAGTGCTATGAAGTGCTAAACCAGGTACTTGCTGACGGCCATCTTCTTAATGGCCCACTCTGTTTAGAGTTGTTGTCGTTGATCTGCACACTCTATGGGCCAGACAGAGTGCTGGCTTATTATAATATCATCTATCCAAAAAACGAACACCTCGTGCAACAACTAGGTCTGTCTACCTACATAGAAAAGTGGAAATCAGCGCATCAAGATCTGGGCCTGGACAACTCGCTGAAGTTTCCCCTTTCCCCTGACAACATTGACCCTTCAGTATATGACATGGAAGATTCCTATGCCTTAGCCATTGTATACAAGTCTGTCTGCAGTCAGATCAACAGCATCCAAGATATCACGACATTGTACGCGGACTACCGCACCACAATTCTCTCCTCAAGTCGGTTTAAAAGAGCATCATTAAAGATCATTGACTGGCTGATGAGCTCACTATGTCAAATTCAGACCTCACAAGCCATTATCTATGCGCATGAGATTTTCATTGACGCAGTAACCAACCTTCCACTTCATCGCAATACGAGTAAAAACCGCTCCTGCCCCTCTATCGGGCGCCTGGCCCACCTGCATTGTTTCCCTCCTGGGCCGGGAATGGGCGCAGACATCTCCAAACCACTAGAGCTTGTAGAGGCCATTCAAGCCAACAACCACATCCCAATGCCACGGGGCCTCCTCACTGCCATTGTCAAGTACTACCTCACAATCCGCGACCGAGACGAGGCCCGAAAGTGGTACGACTTCGCCAAAGGCTCAGGCATAATCATCACCTCTGAACGAATCCGTAACGAACTTAAATGAATGAATTGCATACTTCTATCTTTCCCCGGTGCCTCCGGCGGCTGGGGCGCTGCCCCAGACCCCGTTGCTCGCTTCGCGAGTATCCGGGTGTGACGCCACGACTGGAGTTTGTTTGTCACACCCCCACGCCCGACTCGAGCGAAGCGAGAGGAGCCACGGGGTCTGGGGCAGAGCCCCAGCCGCCGGAGGCAGCACACAACTCAGAAGATTTTATACATTAGATATACAGTTAGCTCATAAAAGCTCCGCCAGCGAGGCAGAGGTTGCGGCGAGTGAAGCTGACCTTGTAGACGGGTGTGCGCTTCGTGTGATAGACGGCGAGGTGGTCGGAGGTGGCGACGATTTCCTTGCTCTTTTTGCGGTCGCCGGCTGCTGCGTCTGTGCCGTTGGCGTCTGGGATATTGGAGGTTTTGGACTCGTTTTTGAACACTTCAGGCTCAGGGCCGCCGTCGTGGGTGCCTTTTCGGATATCCCAGGTACGGACAGAGTTGTCAGCGCCGCCGCTGACGAGCACTGCACCGTCGCGAGAGAACGCTAGTGAGTAGATAGACGTTCTGCCATGTCCTTTCATGCTCTTGAGGCGTCGACCAGAGCCTATATCCCATACGTTGATGACGCTGTCTTCACCGGCTGTGGCGAGCCATCTTCCGTCGGGGGACACTGCTGTGGTGTTCACTGCTCCAGTGTGGCCTATAAATACTCGTACTGCGCTTCCTTTGTTGATATCCCACATGCGACAGGTCTTATCACTCGAACCAGTGAATACATATGTACCGTTAGGATGGAAGCTTACGGTGTCTACATCGCTCAAGTGGCCAGCGAAGATACGCAGAGGATAGATATGATCACAGGACCACAATCGTGCGGTTTGATCGTGTGAGGCAGTGGCAAAGTAATGGTTATACGGCCCAAACTTCACATCCCACACAGGGTGATTATGGCCTTTATACGACACAAGCGCAGTATATGTATCCAAGGACCACAGTCTAGCAGTGTTGTCTTCTGAGCATGATAATAAATAGCGATTGTCGGAACTAAAGGATGTGCCATACACGGGGCCAGAATGCCCTATCAACCTCTTGCTGGTGCTGGGAACATCGTCTCGCAGGATACTGGAAATCTTTTCTCCCTTCAACGACCATACTTTGACAAAGCTGTCAGAAAAGCCTCCGGCCACCAGACTCGAATCGTCTGAAAAGTCTAGACAGTTGAGCCCGTCATGTGTATTGTGGAACGTGTACATACATACACTTGGTAATGGTGTTTGGGTGGTTCCAAGATGGATCTTGGCTCTTGAATCAATGATCTTTTTCACTTCCAGCTCTACGTCCACTGATTTGTATTTAGGCAGTGGCAACGATTCTCTTGTTGGGGCATTTTTGCCGGACTCAGAGTCCTGTTGTTTGACCTGAGCTGCGAACTGCTCACTCAGTGATTTATAACCTGTGGTACCCACGGCAGCAGCAGCGGCATCCTCGCTATTAGCACCAAGCTGCTTATCCTTTTCGTCTAAAGCAGTGGCAACGTCTTTTTGGAACTCTGAGTCCATTGGTAAGTGACCTAATTTCAATGGTTGAGAGTTGAATGAGTCGATCTGACTCTGTTGTGATGAGACGCTGCTGTTATTATTGCCAGAGGCATTACCACCAGCTGACCCAGAAGCTCCACCCGTACCGTGGATTCCGATTAACCCCTCGTCAGGATTAAGCACACTTTCAGTATCAGTGATACTGGGACGAGCACTGGTCACTTGAATATCCATATACTGATTGAGTAGACGAATAATAATAGAACCTCCAGATTGTTCAATCTCATAGACGAAATACAGTAGAAGGTCAAGTGATGTTCGCGACACTGTCAATCGATATTCCTGGTCTAAAAACGCTTTTGCCAGCTCATTTTCCTTTACGTGAGAAGGCAATGAAATGGCAGACAACTTCTCAATGTCTTGGGAATGGAGAACTGCTTGGTCCTGGGAATACTCGTCAAAGAACTCCCTAGCAATGGTTCCATGATCTTTACTAATGAGTTCCAGAAATACGTGAACAAACACAGGATATAGAATTCTTCTTAATTCTGGACGGTACAGATCGAGAGATCTATCAGTCCAGTTCTTCAGAGCGCGGTACGCTGCTACATAAGCCTCTGGCGGTTCTGAAGGAGCAGCAATAGCTGGTTTAGCAGCCCCGGCACCAGAATCTGGAACCTGTTGACCTGGTCGAGGCATCTGGCCCGTTCGAACACCACCATTAGGACCAACATTATTAGCCTGAGGAGCAGGAATTCTGGACGATTCCATTCTCAACATCGCTTCTGTCCTCGAGTAGCCCTTCTTATTGAGATATTCAAGCACAATTCTATTCAAATCGACCAAAGGCAGCGGTTGTCCAGGTTGACCTGGAGCACCTGGAGCGCCAGGAGCAGCTCCTGGTACCCCTGGAGTTCTTACCACCCCACCAGGGCCCGCACCAGCTCCAGGAACGGGTCCTCCAGGAACAGCACCATTTTGGCCCACTGGTCGAACAGGCTGACCCTGACCAGCAGCACCTACAGCTCCAACAGCCCCGCCAGCACCAGCACCCGCCCCACTATTCGCTGGAGTCTGAGGGCCACCCCCAGCAGCTCCACCACCCTGACCAGGCGTCACAGGAGGCACCATATGTGAACGATTTCGAGATTATTTGCAATTCTATTGATTCTTCTCACTTTTTTTTCTCTTTATCACGACTGCACAAGACCACTCTAATCCAGCACTCAGTCTCGCCAAAACTCCACTTCTCACGCAATAAAGACAGTCTCTAATAAACCCGAATCGAACCTGATTCTTCGCTACTCTCTGCTAACTTCACCACATCCTCCAACATTTCAAACGCGACACTCAGCCGCACATTTTTACCCGGTTGCATGTTGGCAGACCCTGCGTGGATCTTGGCAGGACAGGGTCTGCCTGGGCTCTGCCCCAGACCCCGCTGTTCCTCTCGCTCCGCTCGAGTCGAAACCCCCAGTAGTTTGGGGTGAATTCTGTGAAAAGACTGCTCAATTCCGAAGCCATCTGTCAAGTCTATGCCACCCGACCTGAGTTGCAGATTCTTCTTGACATTCACTTATCACTTGAAGAGTTATTTCTCGGTATCAACTTAAATGTCTCAGTTGATTTTAAGCTAACGGCTCTAGCAGGCTATTTATGATGAAAAATAGCTGTTCATCAATGGTTGCCTGGACTAGTTGCGAATTAATTAGGCTGTAGATAGCAAACAAAATCGGCCCAATATCGCGGAAGATAAAGATCAACCCAAGTAAATAGTGTTTCTGACTGTTATGAAGTGCTTGGAATCTGGCTGAGCAGCATCCTCACACCCATAGCTGGATGTAAACCTGCAGTTATTTCTGCTAATTCCCATCCATGCCAAAAGCAGGGCGGCGCATATGCGCCTGGGACCCTGTCAATCACTACGCAGCTGCATGTGATAATCCCAATAGAATAAGCAAATAGGCAACAATTAAACACAGAACTATAAATTTATGACATAAGACCTCAGCACAATAAAGCGCATCTGCTCTTCTTCACCGTAATCCAGTCCTCATCAGATCACATCGCTCTGCTGCTAACTGTGAACATTACATGAATTGATCTCAAAGCTATACAAGCTTCTCAAAATCACGCAACAGCAGCCAGCAAAGACTCAGCCGCCAGAGCCACCAGTAAAAATGACAATCCACCCGACGTTCGACTCGAGCGTAGCGAGAGGAGCAGCGGGGTCTGGGGCGGAGCCCCAGCCGCCGGAGGCAGAGTGACCAGCACCAAATATGAGTAGGAAAGTGTATTAGAATATCTAAGCTTGCTGTTGGTCAGAGGAACGGGGCTTCTTTTTAGCAGCCTCGGCAGCCTTTTCGGCCTCGATGTCGGCGACGTATGTAGCGAGGGTTTCTGAGTCAAGAAGCTCGAGCTCTGAGCCGGGAGACATGATAGCGATTTCGATGTTTCGGGCGCCTGTCTGGACAACTTCCAGCAGACTTTTGATGACGAGCTTGACAGAGGCCTCGCGGTCCATGTCTTCTTCGTACGACTTCTCTAGTAAATCACGCACGGTCTTGGAGCTGCGGCCAATGGCATTGGCTTTCCAGGCAGAGTAGATTCCAGAAGGCTCAGTCTGGTACAGTTTAGGCACTTTGTCGTTGGGATCAAAACCAATGACAAGAGTCGACACACCAAACGGTCGCACACCACCACTCTGGGTGTATCTCTGCTGCACGCCAGCAATGTATTTGGTGATGTACTCGACGCTGGCAGGGTCCTCCAGCGTCAGTTTATGCGATTGGGCCTCGACACGGGCCTTGTCAATTAGCACTCGCGCATCTGCATTCAACCCAGCAAACGCCAGAGTCAGGTGCTTGTCTATCTTGCAAATCTTCGAGGGCGTGGTTCGGGTGTCCTGTAGCTTAAGAGCACTTCTCTTCTCACATCCCAATACAACCACATCTCTGCCCTTGACTCCGACAGCACAGGTTCCTCTCTTGACGGCCTCTAGGGCGTATTCCACTTCTATGAAAGGTGTTAGTGGTTGTAGTTGGGGGTGGTGGGCCGGCCTCCGGCGGCTGGGGCTGCGCCCCAGACCCCACTGCTCCTCTCGCTGCGCTCGAGTCGTTGCGTCTGCGTGCCCAACTGAACGAGATGGAGGGGCGGGGAAGCCTTGTTCCCATAAGTGCACGCACTGCGGCCACAACTAGAATGAAATCAGCCAGTAGCGACCAGCGAACCCTCCGCGAAGCGGAGCAACGGGGTCTGGGGCGAAGCCCCAGCCGCCGGAGGCAAACCCCCCAACCGTGTGAGTATCACACTTACGGAAAACGTGTCCATCAGGACTAGAGCAAACGTTAGTACAAGAACAGAGAGGGTGACTGACTCGAAAAGGTGATGGTGATTGGTACCAGAGACAGTGCTGTCGCTGTGGCTGACGGAGGCAAATACTTACCTGAAGACGGATAGAGCTCGGTCGTATCCACTCATTGCGATATTTTTGTGAGCTTATGTTATCAATTGGGTAGTGAAATGGAGGAAGAATGACGCACAAGTGTGTTGTTACAGAATTGGTATAGCCAACTTCAGCAATTGTGTACTTAGTTGGTTGGAGATACTGTGAATCAGCTGTATTACAGGTCCGTAATGGCAGACTGCTCGATGGCGATGGTGAACTTCAGCCGCATGAGATGTGTTTGATAGATCCTAACCCAAATTCTGAAATAATTCTGGCTGAGGACGAGGGGGAAAGAAAGCAAGAGAGAGGACTCAGAGGACTTAGAGGACTCTACCTGGTTGTTGAGAATGCAGCTGGAAAGAAGGTAACCTACTTTTATACAACTAGTGCTAGCAAAAAGTGAAGGTAAATTGTCGGTCCTGCAGGTTTTTTTGGCTGACTGCTGCTGCTTAGATTATTTCAGGAGTAGTGTATTGTGTATACTGTACTGTATTCTCACAGCTTGAGGAGCAGTTGTGATCTCTTTTTGCAAATTGAATTACTGATTCAGCAGACCTCTCTTGTGACAGGGCTGATAAAATAGAGCGGAACAGACCGACCCACTTCGAGTTCCTGAATTAGTAGCCCACCGTCTCTCTTCTACTGATCTATCCCTCGTCAGAGGGAATATATACCGTTAGACGATTAATATAATGGCAAAGGGAAATAAAAATGGGTCCCTTAACTCTGTTCCCCACCGAGATCAGTACTCGCGTATCTCATTCCTCTTCCAAGCAGCTTCTACTCTAACAGCTAAAGACCGCTCTTTCTCACCTATAGCGAAGGCGTACTCCCAGACTCTAAAATCTGTAGCTCAAAAGAACGTCCTCAGACTATCGCCACATATTAAACGACAACTCTGCAAGTCCTGCTCTCAGCTACTGATCCCTGGACTTACCTGCTCTGTCCGTCTGCACAATCAGTCTAAATCTAAGTCTCCCATCAACGACATGCTACAAATTTCATGCCATTGTGGTACCACCAAACGGTTCCCTGTGGGAAATGATCCGGACTATGTCCTCTGGAGTGACCAGCCTGAGCGTTCTTAAAGATAAAAGAGAAATCCATGAAAGCATGGGAAGTAGAGCCCCAGCTGAAGTTTGGAATGTACTGTCTCTTGCAACTCTACTATATTTATTTCGCTTTTTTTACAATTTAAATTTGCTGCCTATATACAATCCATCTAGTCGTCTTCCAGCCAGGTCTGGAAATCGAATTACAGTGAATTTCCGTCAATGCTCGTTGCCCTCTACATCCCTGGTAGCAATCAACTAATCGGTATATAAAGAAACATGCCATGTCTTCAAATAAAATGACTTGAACAGGTGGATCAGTCTCTTCGGAAGAAGAACCCAGGAGCGCACTTATCTACACTAAAATCCTGGATACAGTGACGGGGTTTGGTGGGGTGACCCATAACCGGTGAAAGAGATAGCGAATTACTGCTTATAACTTTTCTATCTCTCAATTCTTTTCTCAGTCTCACTTATTTCAAAGGTGAAATTAAAATCGGGGTGTCTTCTAGGGCCTCTCAGACTATTTCAACTCGCCTAACGGTCCGTATTGTGTCATTGAGCTGGCATTGCCGTTTATCTCGGTGGCCCCAAGGATATCAGTAGGCGAAGTAGCACATATGTAGGTATCACTCGTGTGATTGATTGTGCTAGCAACTTTTACCCGAAGTTGTCCCATTTAGAATAAATATCAGGGGCATTGGAAGCGATGTAATGAGCGCAGGGGAGCAGCACGGCCTGGGACTGAACCCCAGCCGCCGGAGGCAGAACTTTCTTTCTAATTTTCTCCAGATTTTATAGATAACAATAAACATTTTATTATTACTACGGATTCTGCTGATCAAACACACTCCAGATATCGGGCACCAGTAACCTGCCGTATCTCTTACTATTGCTCAAATAGATATCTCGAGCTTGAACAACCAAAATTAACACCAGAGGTGTTCAAAAATTGCTTAACCAGATTCCCAACATATTTGAACCATAAACCTTGCTTTTAAAGCTTGGCCTCGTTTCTCATTATGGAACTTTGAACCATTCCCGCGATTGTAGTAGACCCGCCTATTATTATTCTTCCTTCCGTCCCATAATTCATGGGTATATGTTAGCCGTACGTCTTGGCTACAGCAGGTGCAGTTCGTTTGAGTATAAATACACATCACTTGCCCCACCGCGTCGTCTTAGACACAGTACACTTATAAGCTATTATTGACGGGTAAGTTATATCTAATGATATCATTTTTATCGAAGGCATTTCATCACCTAGTTCTTTTGCTTACTAACCTCGTCGTTTTAGGTCAGATCAATTTGTGTAAATTTGAGGCTGCGCTAAGATCGAGAGCTCGTTTTTGAAGGTAAGTTATATTGAAATGTACTTTTTTTTTGTGTAGTAGAATGTGTATTATTCTTGATGCTAACATCACTTATTAGATTCATAGGCCTGATACGTTCCTACCCTAAGGACTTTTAATTTTGGGTTACAACTTGAGCTGTTCAAGCAGGAAGGATGGCAAAGAAGAGAGGCAAAAAGAAAATTACTACCAGACCCATACAGGAATCTGGAGAAGACAGCAAGAATACCAGAGCTAAAGCCGACTCGACGAATCTTGACGAGCAATCGAGAGGAAATGTAAGGAAAAGAACCCCCCCTCAGGATGTTGGATCGGATGTGGATATGGAAGTGGAGAAAGATACGGCGGCAGAGCTTGCAGGCTTGGTGGGGCTTGGTGTGGATTTTGGCATTGATATCGGGCCAATGGATGTTGATGAGGAGCCAGCGGTTCTGACGCAAACTGGACCAAGAGGAGACCCTATCAAGAGCAGTGGTGAGGCCAAAGCAGCAGAACAGGCGAGTCCGACAGCGGATGCTAGACTTCTAGCTGGCACAGATATGGAAGGTACGCAAGTAGAGGCAAACAAGGGTCGAACAGGTCCCGCTAAGGAAACTATGCTTGTGGACTCAGGAAGTGACGATGTGCAAATGGATCTTGATGAGGAGCGAAGACACACCACCCAGGGAATTGAGATTGAAAGGGACTCCGATAAGGGCAGGATAAAGGCGCCGATAATGACCCGAAAGGCTGTAGACGAAGAGCTGAAAGAACTGTTTTATAAATTGACCCCTGTTAAAAGGTATCTGGTTACAGAGAACCAATCGATAGTAGAGGCCATTGACGCTTTGGAAGACTTGTACGGCGTAATGGTTTTGCGTGGGTATACCAACTACCGTTTTGACCGTAAGAGAGAAGAGCTTCGAAGAAAGGATTTAAACTATTTCACGAAAGATGGTGGAAAGGCAGCATTAGCGGAGTTACGTTCAAAGTATCTCAACTACTTAAAAGCTTGCTGCCGATCAAACGCTATGGTTGAATTATGTGTTGCGAAATTTTTTACTTGTAACCTGGGAACGAGTTTAGATAAGGAGACATCTATTGCTACCGTCAAAGACATATGTTCTGAGATTGTTGGTCCAGTCAAAGTTGAATCGATGCCTGATGCTAAGTTGACATTCCAAACGGTTGCGGGTTGGTTCTCGCGATTGATAAATCCAGACGAGAATGTAGAAAATGAACATCCGAAAAATGCTATCAAAGCAACTTCGTTGAAATTGAGTTTTAAAGAAAACTTCTTGAACTCTGCTATGGTTGATGAGTTGTGGCTTAGCTTGAAAGATATAATAATTGAAGTGTGGAACAGTTTTGAATGGGATGGCCGCGTGAAAAGTGCAAGGGTTAATCCAGAGCGGATCATTTATTCACCATGCGTTCCTATGGCACAGGCTAGCATGTATGGGAAATCGAGGATTATAAAAGAAATCGCTCAAAAATTTGCACACACGGGTTTTATTTGCCTTCGAGGGTCCATGGGGACAGGCTACCCCGACCCTCGATTCAGCGATTTATTGAATGAAGATGGACTTCTCTATGGACTTGAGACCAATGATGGCTCAACCTCTCCTGATAAGTTAGGGTCTACCGGCCCAGCATCCAAAAACCCGGCGTCCACAGCCGAATCAAAGAAATCCGAGTTTCCGAATCTGACTGATTCAATATTTGCTCAAAGATTAATCCTTTTCTTGATTTGCATGTTGCAGTTGGTTACTGAGCGCATTCGGTCCGGAGATGAACGCTATCTCAATCCTAGGGCCTTTTGGGATTTTCAGGAAGATAGTGACACATTCAGCAACGATGTGTTGGACTCATTCCAAGGCCAAATCAGTCAAGATTCTAATCATTGGCGTGATGTTAAGGCTGGAGTTTCCATGCGACCAATTCAAGTAGGTCGCAAAAAAGATGATTTAAACATTGGCTCAGCAAGTATTGACAACGACTTGAAACAAACTTTAAGAGGTATATGGAAAAACTACTCAGCTGCAGTCCGAAATGCGAAGGGAAAAAAGAGTAAAGATGCAGAAGAGGATGTTTACTTCCTTCTTGCGATTGATGAAGCCGCAGGGTTATTAGATAAGAAAGGGAAAATGGAAATGACCTATTTTCGAATAATCCGTAGTATTGTTGGGTATCTAGTGAGGGAAAGAATATGGCATAGATTTGGAACATTTGTTGCTGATACCAGTGGTAAGATTAGTGAATTTTCGCCTGCAAAAGAGACTGAAAATTCACTTAGAGATACCATTCTCCAGGGTGCAAGATCATGGTTCAAAATCCCTACATTTGATATTAATGTTCGGTGGAGATCCAATTTAAAGATTGACGCAAATTCATTGGATTTTAACCGACAACCGACATTCGCGTACTACTGTTGTTTCGGTAGACCGATATGGTACCAATATTGGGAACATGGTAAAAATTCGGACTCCCTGATTGTAGATATAGCCAAAGAAAAGCTTAAGAACGGAAACAAACCAGAACTCAACATCTGCTATTTAATGGTCATTTTTTCTCCGTTAATGAAGTTGGATTTCAAAACCTCACGAACATTAGTCGAGTCCAGAATGGCTACCCTTGTTTCTTTGGATAATGATCAACAGTTGATTCGCATAACATATCCCAGCGAGCCCATTTTAGTTTTTGCCGCTCACAAACTCATATCCAATAATTACTTGAAGCTTTTTAAAGATTTTTTAACTGAAAAAGTTATCTCTCCCGGTAATGCTGGCGAGCTGATAGCCCGACATATCATATTGGATGCGCTGGAGAACCAACTGAAAGCGGAAAATGAACCGGCTGATATCAAAGCGGAGGAGGCTGATTACGATAAAATTGATCTAGATGGAACTATCTTTAGTCATTGCACTGTCGGACAACTATTTACGGGCCTTAAACAGATATATCATGTCGTCTGCAGCCATGGCGACAAAGATGTCGAACATAGCCTGTGGAACGAGATCATCCACATCAATCATTGGATAACGGCAGATGCTACTACAGAGATCCAGTCTTTGGCTCTGGGGTTCATGCGCGGTTGTGGTTTTTGCTTTCAGCATAACCAAATCGCGTTTGATCTCCTGATTCCTGTCTATCTGAAGAGCAAACAGATTGATCTGGCGCAAATGAAGATGTTTGATAAAGGGGAGTTCGCATACTGGGATATGAATGAGATAAAGAAAGTGGGAAGTGCGTTTTCTGTCATTGTAATACAAGTTCGGAATAATCAGCATTCCAGAGACTGCAAGTTTAGTGGCATACATCATGAGATGGCCCAGCAAGTCAAGGCTATATTCTTGGAAGACAAGCCATTTATAAGTGTATATTTGCAACTGGGCCCGAATAAACCAACCGGATTTGGAAAAGCTGAGAACATGCACCAACCGAGACCGAAAAGAAAGAACGGCAGCGTCTCAGAAGGATCTGGCACACACTCAAAGGTGCCCAAAACTGCAAAGCAGCGATCGGTGAGCGATTCTAAATATTCGAAGTCTGGGAGACAGTCAACACCCCACTCTAGAACACAACCAAAAAGATCGGGTTCTGCCTTTCCTGACCAAACCGATTGGCTTGCCTATAATATCATGGTATCAGGGAAAACAGAAGCACCTAATCCGGGCTTTCAGGAGTTTTTGGAGGAGCTGCGAAATCTATTAAAGCTCACTACCCTTGATCCCGCTGATGGTATCTTCGAAAAAAGTATATTGGACCAGGCGTTCTCCCAGATAAAGGAGAACGTAGCAGAGGCAAAAGAAAACGCATTAGACCCTAACTGAGACTGTAGCCGAGATTCCTGTGTATCTGCGCGTAAGTCGCTAGTCGACTATGTTGCATCGTCCGAATTCTAAGTATTTATTTTCCTACGCATTCAAATCAGTCAATCCTGCCTCCGGCGGTTGGGTCCAGACCCCGTTGTGCTCGCTTCGCGAACCTTGGGCCCCTCTTGGTCTGGTGAGAACCCTGCTGATAGCCTGAACTTCAATACGTTGTGTTATCGAATACAGGAGACACGTTGGATTTCATTTCACAGTGGCTAGAGTTAGAGCTCGAAGAGATGCTCTCGTATAATCATACGTGGCTTCGTCTCTGGACTTGCGAAACCAATAGGCCAAAGAGCTGTGGCTTATATCAACGAAGAGGTAAAAGGGACAGACGTAAAAGCCAGGTAAATCGTCATGAAACAACTGAAGATGCGCTGAAATTTCGCGTTGCCAACCGTTTGCTGAGAGAACACTAGATTTGCCCAGCACTAAGAGACGGCTACCTTATTTTAACAAATAGGACTTTGATCCCTGGGCCGACCGAGCCTCAGGCAGAACCCTGCAGTCGACTCGGAAGTCGAGGTGTTGGAAACAGCTTTCATGCCCATGCTGCCTCTGGCAGCTGGAGCTGTGCCGTCAACGCCCGACTCAAGCAAAGGGAGAGGAGCTATGGGGTTTGGGGCGCAGCTGGAGGCAAAATAGCGATAGATAGCATGGATGATAGTCCATCTAGGTAGCGAGAAAAAGTCATAAATAGTGAATCTGCAGAAAAACATTATTTCGTGTCTAGTTTACATCCCAGAAACGGGAAACTCAGGGGAACTCAGGGCCCCACATGGATCACCCTATTTGCGCAATAAACGGCACGTGATGTTTCGTTCCCTTCCACAGGCCCTCCTTAAAGTCGAGGCCCAGAAACCCGACTCGAGCGAAGCGAGAGGAGCAGCGGGGTCTGGGGCTCCGCCCCAGCTGCCGGAGGCTAATAACCGCAGAGACCGGTATCCAAGAGCACGAAAAAGAGAGTCCATCAGACTCACCATAAAAGACCAGGGATGCACGGCGCTATTCCCCAGTCTCGTGCCTGGATCGCATGCACGTGAAGTTTGGCAGTGTTGCATGTGAAAGAAATAGGGGCATTCACAGGTGCGTTTTGCATGCTGATGAGGATCAGATCTGGCAGTTTTTATAGGCAGACCTAATAGGATAGTAAGCAGTTTTTCCGGTTCACGATAGATGTCCTGAAGCTGATATTGATTTCAGTTGTTATAGATCTGGGAAGAAGAAGAGGAATAGAGAGAAAAGACTTGAAGTGGAGGTGACTTTACCAACAAAGACCTGATCGCAAGCAAATAAGGAAGAAGAGAGAAGAACTTAGAAGTACAAGTACACGAAGAGTCAATTTCAGGCTGAATAGAAATACAGGACCTAATAGAAGAAATTGACAGCAAGACATTGCGCAAAACGATGTCAGAAGACCGTGGACTGTCATTTGAAGTGGCGCCCCAGGGCAGGAGTACTAGCATCAGCAAGCCTCCTAGCGAGAATGATATCATAGGAGTGGGCAATTTACGTACGTACTGATCTGAGTCAGACATATTGGCAGACTTTTGGCGTGAGCTCTAGCAAGATCATGACATAACATCATCTACTGGACTGGGAGGCCGTGGAGGGGGCTTGTGCCTCCGGCGGCTGGGGCTTCGCCCCAGACCCCGTTGCTCCTGCTGCGCAGGAGACCTGGGATCGTGGACGGTTGATTCAAGTGCAGTGAGCGGAGAGATGGGGATCAGAAGGAAGCTGTTCAGTACAAGCCCTCCATGATCCTGGATCACCACCAGTAGCTGGAGCGTGCTCAAAACTATTGCCCTCAAGTGCCACGATCAGACATCTATCAAATCTCTTACCAGACCGCGTACCATCCTCCCAAATAATGCCATTTCCCGACGCATCGACTCGAGCGAAGCGAGAGGAGCCACGGGGTCTGGGGCGAAGCCCCAGCCGCTGGAGGCAACCTGCCAACTCCCAGTGACTCAGACTACAGCTACTAACATAGCCACAGAGCGACGGATGTCGTCGAATAGCGCGGGCTCGAACACGAGCTCGCCAGAGATGAAATATGTCACGTCGGTGGAGTCATTAGCGTCGCTGGATGGAGACCCAGACAAGATCACGGTGCTGGATCTGCTGGATTCGTATTCAGTGGCTGCGAATATCACAAAGAAGATTAATTACAAGATGCGGAAGAAGGGCGAGGAGTTTAAAGACATGGCTTTGCGACAGCGTTCGCGGGTTATACGAGGAAGGGAGGGCGATATTGAGAAGCTCAAGACCCAAGTTCTTAAGCAGGTGGACAAGCTGGAAGCCAAATTTAACAACGAAACGTTTGTGACGGCGACCGAGAAGCTGACGTTCTCGTTGGGTCTCCTGAATGTGTTTTTCTTGGGCTATATCATGGGTAGTCATCCAGAGTGGTTTCACAGGGTATACAGTTTAGAGCTCTGTTTTCTGTGGCCCATCCGGATTTACTCCTTCAGGAAGAAAGAGTATCAGTACTATCTGGCGGATCTGTGCTATTTCGCCAACTTTCTCACGATTTTATTTATTTGGTTGTTTCCATACTCCGAGGCGTTATTTATTTGTTGTTTTTCGCTCTCTTTTGGTACGCTCTCTTTTGCAGTGATTACCTGGCGCAATTCGTTAGTATTGCACTCGCTGGAAAAGACTACTAGCACCTTTATCCATGTTCTACCGCCAGTGGTGTTTCACACCATCAATCATCGTCTAGACTACGAGTACAAGGCCAAGCGGTTTCCTGGAGCTGTGAAACTGCTGAAATGGGAGTTTGTGCAGGGTCTTACCTGGACCTCGATCGCCTACTTCGTATGGCAGATATTATACCACTATTTTATCACAGTACGCAGGTCAGAAAAGATCAAAGCCGGTAGAGTCACCAGTTTCGAGTTCCTGAGAAAGTCCTACTCCAAGACGCGGCTTGGTAAATTCGTAAATGGCTTGCCTGGCCACCTGCCAATTGTCGCCTTTACGGTTATCCAATTTGGATACCAGCTGTCAACGATGATGTTGTGTCCAATCTGGTACGCCAGCGAGCCTCTCTCAGCCATATTCCTGACGGTCATTTTCATGACTGCCTCGTATAATGGAGCGACATACTACATCGATATCTTCGGCAAGCGGTTCCAAAAGGAGCTGCTCAAGCTGCAGAACGAAGTGGCCAACTTCCACGAGTCGTCCAACAAGCCCAACGCCTCTGTGCCCGCAAGCACCACCACCAGTGGTCTGCCCACCCCTGAACTCAGGCCCACCGAGCCATCGATCTCTACCTAATGTTGCCTGTGGTGGCTCCACAATAATACTACTGTCACACTGCTTTTATCACGAATATTATTCTTACGTTACTGCAAAGGGCCCACTGCCTCCGGCGGCTGGGGCGCTGCCCCAGACCCCGTTGCTCCTCTCGCTGCGCTCGAGTCGTTACGTCGGCCGGCCAGGCTCTGCGACAGACCTCAGGCTGCTGCCCAGATCTCGCTACGCTCGAGTCATAGGGGTCGACAATCGATGCGCTTCGCGAAGCGAAGCACAACGGGGTCTGGGGCAGCGCCCCAGCCGCCGGAGGCATGTCCTGTTAATAGAAGATCGGTGAATTAAATAAATTGTAGTACGTAAGCTTAGTTCATCTTGGCAACGAGTTGGTTGATGAACTCTTCTCTGTTGCCCACGGAGCCGCCTTCAATGAAGTGCTTGAACTTGCGGCGAACGCCCCAGCCGCCAGAGGGGTTGGAGAGCTTGAATGGCCACAGGAAGTTCGAGGCCTGCTTGAAGTGGGGTCCCACGGTGTAGATTTCGTGCACGAGGTCCTCAATGCTGACAATGCCGTACTTCGAAAGAGAGTTCTCGATGATAGCATTGTCAGAAAGAGCGATTCTTTGCTTGTTGACCTTACCATAGCCACGCTTGTAGATGAGCTTGCGAACAGTGGGTTCGCTGGGGTATCCGTAGGCGATGTATGGCTCGGCAATGCGCAAAAGTTCGGCAGTGGCCTTGGTCAATCTCACAAAGACACCGTTGTTGATCTGGTGCAAACGCAAAAGTTGCAGCACTTTACGGGGCTTGGGGGCAATCTTGTTGATACCCTTGATACGAACAACGAACACAAGCTTGTGCTCAGCTGGAACGTAGATAGATCCAGAGGCCTTGGCCTTTCGCTTCTCTTCAATAACAGCACGAGCAGCAGCAGTGTATTCACGGTGGTACTTCTCGTTTCTCTCGAAGATTACCTTGCGGGTAGCCTTTTGGTTCTACGTCTTGTTAGCTTCTTATAACTGACAATTCTTGGTTGAGAAGACAGATGGCAGTCAAAAGCTGGTCTCGTTTGTATTTATATCAGTCCCGAAAGATGGTTAACTGACGACAGCACAGCCGTAGCTAGTCGATAGAATGGGGTTATCATCACCAAATATGAACGCGAAACGAGCTTTTGACGACCTCTGCCTCCTGCTAGCTGGCCATCCAAACTGGAGGGCAGCAGTGAATGTACTTACAGCCTTGTGTTCAGCTTTAGCAGCAGCCTTTTGCTCAGCAGCAGACTTCTGAGTGGCACGCTTCTTGAGCAGTGACTCGGGAACAAAAATTTGCTCGTGCTGGGGAGTAGTACTGTATATCATTAGTATGAGGACAAGCAAATAAGCTGCCAAACAGCGCCTACAGCCAGATCAAGACCAATAATCAACTGATCAAACCATCGATTGACCACCAATCAGCTAACTCATTAGTCAATCAGGCAATCAATCAATCAGTCAATCAATAAACCATAAGCCTGTTGATTATGTATGGTGTAGGGGCTGCTTGCCGGCTGTGGGCTGTGTAACCTCTCTGCACAAGACAGACTGCTACCAGATCCTTCAAAATGGATCCCTTGATATATTTGATTTGAAAAGTCATTAACGACTTTAAAAACAACACCTTACAAATGTAAGAGATAAGAGCATCGTAGCGACACTTTACTCTGGACAGAGACGACTCGCTATGCTCGATCTATCTCCACTAGAGGGTTGCAAGTGCGCTCTCAGCATCGAATCTATCCTCCGCAGTCAGATGGTTTCTTGAATCATCTGATACCTGCTGCAACTGGCGAGAGCGCTAGGATACTTCGATGCGTCGAACATACCGCAACACTCTCTAGACCAGCTGAAAAGCTGGCCCAGGTGGTCTGCTACTTTCAATGCATTTATGATTTTAAAGAAAAAAGAATCACTTCTTTAATCTCAAGACTCTCGACAAGCGAGAAGAAAGGGCTGGTTTTGATATTCACCAGCGACTGGACCTTCGTCCAGTGGATCGGAGAATATATACAGAATCTGGGTATCTAGCTTCTTCTGTCTCACAACAGAGACGGATATTTCCACAATGGCTATCAGACAGCAGCAACACTGCCTCTGGGGGTATATTCTTACGTTTTAGCCATTTTATATATGTGTACGAGTTCTATCACTCTTCTTTAATCCTAAGTCGAATTCAACGAGGTATACAGGAGTCCAAGATCATGCCAACAAAATTTTTCATTTTATACCTCCACCTGCAGCTGCACGCTCACTCTGGGCGTTACCCGCACTGCACGGCTGGGAGCTGCCTCCGGCGGCTGGGGCTCCGCCCCAGACCCTGGTAGCTCCTCTCGCTTCGCTCGAGTCGAGCATCGGGGTCCCTAGTAGTGCTGAGAATCGTAGCGTGACGAGCGAAGCGAGCTACGGGTCCGGGCAGAGCCCGGCCGCCGGAGGCACAACCCTCCCCCGGAAGAGCGAAGTTGAGTGCGGCGCGGATATGTGGGGATCGGCAGAGCCGCACAGGGTTTTCTGTGTTTTCACATGGAACGGGAGTTGAGATGCGAAGGCGCTGGTATCGGACTTGAGCTTTTGACCTGTATTGTGGGAGAAAAGTGACTTGTCGTTTTCTTGTTGGATCTGCTAGGCTGGGAAGTGCTAGTTTTGTTGAGCAGATATATTTTAGAGTGCAGGGTAATTTGAAGCGTGTATATAGTGGAGGTTGTGGCTGTAGGGAGATATTTCGAGATCTTGACTAACCCTACTACTGCACTGAGACACCAGATACAGGAAGAAAATTATTTTGCGCTGGAAAAGAGGGCCATAGAGTGATTGAGGCTCGATTTGTGTATCCCTGGATACTGGCAAATTTAAAATTCGAAATACAAGGTAAACAAGAATTTTGACTAATAAATTACTAAAGGCCGCTTTCTCTGCAACTTTGGCTTATCGGTTTCATTTTCATAGGGCTTGCTTGCTTCCTCAACCGACTGACGGGACCTACCCTTACCTACTTGGTACCTCTATTGTCTGCTGCTTGTTTGTTTATTGACCGACGTTACCCCGGCCAGTTCGTTTTTTTGCTGGTATTTGTGGTTCTTATTGTTCAACGACCAGTCTTTCTTATTAGCTGGTGCTGATATTTGTGAACTTGAAGCCCCCTTTCAATTTGGGTCGGTAATCCGCGGACAAGTCCGGTGTTCCGAGGTATACGAGACAGTGTCGAACATTTCCAAAAGGGCTCCGTTCATTGTTCTTTGTACTGATTTCTGTTTTCGAATTGTCTTTACTGGTTATATATCGGTTGCTGTTTCTGTGGTGTAGTTACTTTTGTCTGTGGTTTGGTTCATTAGCTCCTCTCCAGAAGTCTGTATCAGGAAATCCCATATTTTAATTCTTGTGTTCGATATTTATTGGAGCTGAATTAATTTAGACCTAGCCCAAGAGACATAGATACAGCTCTCAGTGTTGTACGTGAGATTTTGCGCACAACTGATTATTTCATTTATTCTCCGTTGCGTATACGCCCCACCATTCACTGGTCAGTGATAAGAAAAAGTGGATACTTCAAATATTCTCCAGCAGCTTGTCAAGCAGCTGGCCTCCAGTGCTCCTGAACTCGCATCCAAACTATCCAATTCTAATTTGCCGTTGCCTCTTCCCTCGTCTTTAGACTTGGCTCCTTATAGTAAGACTAAACTTGTTTCTCCTAGCTCATTACTGTTGAGTAACAGTTTGCTTAGTAGCACCAACAGCGATTCAGATCTTAATATCAGCAAAGCTGGTCAGGAGCAACGCCAACAGCAGCCGTCGTTAGCTCCATTAAGCAGCACAGCTCTTTCGAAACGACTGTTGAAACAACTCGAGAAAATGCCTATACAAAAGCCTGTTATGTCGACTACTGGTGGAGCGACTGCTGATGCTGGCATTGTCAGACCTCTAACGGAAACCAATGTACCACCAGCAGTAGCACCGCTCTCGAAACGTATCACAAGTGGACCTGCTAAAGCTAAAAGGTCTAATAACGGACAGCCTAAAACCAGACCATTTGTGGCCAAATTATGGAGTATGGTCAATGATGAAGGCAATGCCGAGTATATTCACTGGATGCCTGATGGCAAGAGTTTCGAAGTAGTAGGTCGAGAATTGTTTGAGAAGACAGTCCTGCCAAAGTATTTCAAACACTCGAATTTCTCGTCATTTGTCCGTCAATTGAACATGTATGGATGGCATAAAGTACAGGATGTTACGTCTGGAGCGATGCAGACCAATGAAGAGAAATGGCAGTTTCAATCGCCTAATTTTATTCGCGATCGCGAAGAGTTACTAGACAATATCGTGCGTAATAGAGGCACAAAAGGAAGCGATGACGAGGAAGAAGTTGATTTCAGTCGTATTTTCGAAGAGCTCAACCTCATTAAAGAAAACCAAGTTTCCATTAGTCAAGATCTATATCGCATTCGTAAAGATAATGAACTTCTCTGGAGCGAAAATTACCAGAACCAAGAACGTCACAAAAAGCACGCTGAAACCCTTGATCGAATTTTAAGGTTTTTAGCTTCTATCTACGGTAATCAAGGTAAACTACTGGCTGATATTATGAGTCCTGTCAAACAGGGACAGAGACTGCTGATGCCGTCAACTGACCTGGATGCTTCGTCTGCTATTGAACCAATCACTGAGATTGATTCGACAGGTACCGGTACGAAACTGGCAGATACCCCTGGATCTGTACTATCGCACGACCGGTTAATGTCCATTAGTTCCAATTCAGTCGATCCAATCACCGAAATAATTGGGTCTCCTGACAGTGTTGCTGGAAGCAATACTGGATCCAAAACTACAAACACCCAGCCCCCTACTCCACAGAGCCATACGACTGGCGCAACCCCAGCTAACATTAGTTCTATTCATAACTCGAGCAACCTGGCCCCATTAGACCCTAACAGTCTCGCTCTAACGCCTTATGACAATCTTGTAACAGGAACAAACCCACCACTGCCTTCGTCAATCAACAACACCGCAAATACCACCTCTAAAACCCAAGGTGGTATGCAAGCACCACCACCGAGACCGGTTTTCCCTGAGCTTACCATGTATCACGACCCCAATAATCTCAGCGCTAACATTGTCAGTCTGGATGACGACCCCAATGCTGACGGTGCCAATACATTCGCACACGAACCACCTCCATCTGATGATCAACTAATCAAGTCAACACGGGACATCGAAGAGATTGCCCGCCACATCGAGTCTCAGGGAGACTCCATTCAGAATCTCCAAGAACTCCTGCACCGTATCAATCCCAACTATGTGAAAGAAGAGAGTCTGACCCCAGAGGGCATTGCTTCCTCTGCAACTGAGAACGACAAATTCGGCGATCACACGACGCCAGGTTTAGATCCCAATTTTGATGAGTTCCTCGTAGACGCCTCTGGCACCCCTAACTTCGACATGACCAACCCCATAGACAGTGATTTCAACATCAGCAACATCGACGCCGGCTCCCCTATCCCCTTCGAACTCGCGCCTGCAGCTCCTACCTCCAACGGGCCGTCTAAAAAGCGTCGCAGGGTGAGCGGTAAGACGAACCCCTAATCTTCCTTATTTTATTATTATTTTATTACGTACTATTATTATCACTCCCCTGCTAATGACAACGAATGACCGCACCAGCCACTAGACAGCCTGCTGCCTCCGGCGGCTGGGCTCCGCCCAGACCCGTGGCTCGCTTCGCTCGTTTTCGGGGTGGAGACAGAGTCACTGAGGGTGGGTCAAGAAGCATCTTCTCTGGGCTTTTCCAACAGAGTCTGGCAGCCCGCTGAAACGAGCGAAGCGAGCCACGGGGTCTGGGGCGCAGCCCCAGCCGCCGGAGGCACAGACAACCCCGTAGTATTAAAGAAGAAATTGGTTAAATAAGTTAAATAGAGTCGCTCTGGCGGCCAATGAGCTTGCGGCCTGGGGTTATGCGACAGGCTGCTGTCACTTTGGGGTTGCCGTAGACCTCGATACGCGCCAGGTGGGGACAGGATCTGTCCAGAGCTTCGACGAGTCTGTCGTCGACGCTACGTACGAAACTGAGGTCAAGCGTTGTGAGGTTGGGGCTGCTCTTGAGCGTACTCAGTGACTCGGCTGTGAGGAATTGCAAAGAGTTCAGATTGAGGTCGACCAAGGACTGGTGGCTGTGCTCTACCAGGGCTTTAATGCCCAGGTCTGCAACTCCAATACATCTTCTGAGAGATAGTTTTACTAGGCCACTGTTTATAGACCAATCGGTAAAAAGGTCGCTGATGGCTTTGTCGGTTATTTGATCCAGGAGACCTAGCGAGAGAGTGGTCAGAGCGCCGCAGCATGGTCTCACGCCTGAGTTGATAATTCTATCAGTCAGTGCCGAACAGCCATCGAGGACAAGAGTTTTGAGCTGCGAGCCTATTTGGTTCAAAATAGTGACGACTGCTTCGTCGGTAACCACTGTTGGATCTTCTTCGGGCTCACCTTCAGGTTCTGTCGGTACAGGTGCCACTGGCTCAATGTCGGATTCGAAGTTGGGGTTATCACCCTCTACCGCATCAACGGCATCACCATTAGTTGGAGTTGGTCTTACAGCTGGCCCTCCTGTGCCAGCTAAACTGTAGTCGTCTCCTAGATATGACAGCTCCAGATGTTCTAACTGACCAAGTTCAGCGATCAAGTGCATCGAGGCATCTCCTTTGATGTTGGACAAGCGGTGCAAAGTGAGATGAGTCAGATTAGGGCAGTTGTGAACCATACTGGCAATCACTTCTTCGTCCATTCTGTGAGTTGATCGCACATGAAACTCTTGTAGTCTAGGACCGATGTTTTCGAAAAACGTCATCCAGGTATCTTTATTAACAAGAAAGGGACCATCCAGATATATCGATTTCAACTGTGACATATTCGTGGAAAAGTAAAGTAAATTCTCATTAGTCAGCTGGCCGCACATACCCAGCGTCAGCTTTTCAATATGAGGGCAGAACGAGCCAATCGACTGGAGAGATTCCGAGGTCAGAGACGAGCAGTCCCAAAATTCCAGACTTCGAGCTGTGGCGTCTAGAAACAGTTTCAGACTCACTGGAGTCAACCGTCTATTACGACAGATAATACGAGATATTTTTTGTAGGTTGACAAGCCCAATATCCCCCAGGGCTTCTACATCGTCAATATACTTGACTACTGTAGCTATACACTGGTCCTGGAGTGATGGAATAGTCAACAGATCCTTTCCATCTAGTAAAGCTGCAGCCAGCTTTTTCCGCTGCCTTCTTGCTGCCAGTTGGGCTGAATCCACTGATTTCTTGCCTTTGGAACTCGAACTACAGTTACGACATAATACTTTGCCTTCTGGCGTTTGAACTGTATATACTGTCACTGTAAACCGGCAGTTGCATTTGGAACAGTAATCAACGCCATCTAAAGCCAGCGGGTTCTCTGAGTTCCGTCTTCTGGTTCTTGGGCGATTATGGTCTCTAGGGCCAGAATCGTCGTTTGCTTGATAATCATCGTCATCTGAATCATCACTGTCTTGGACACCTCTGCGCCTTCGTCTCTTCTGAGCGCCTGCACGAGCTATAGCTTGATACTCTTCAATCTCTTCGCTATTGTCGACGTCAACGCCAATATCAGCTAGCTCAGCACGAGCCTCCTCTTCAGCAGATAGCGAAGCATCTTCATCCTCCTCCTGAACCCGTTGCCGTTGCTGCTCTCGCTCGAAATGTCTCTCTCTAATCGCATTTGCGTTAATGCCCTGAGACCTCAGAAACTCTGTCAGCGCCGAGTTAGGACCCCGGACAGCGCCGCCTGCTCTAGCTCTTCGTCGACTCATATTCTCCTACTTCCGCAAATATTTCGCCACCAACGTCTTCCAGACACGAAAAAACCACGAAACGCATTTTCATGCACATTTTAATTAATTGCTGCATATGAGCCGCACGACCCCGTCGATCAGGGCTCTCTTCTGAGGGCCCTGAGACGTCCTTCTGGGGGCCTGTTGTGCCTCCGGCGGCTGGGGCTCCGCCCCAGACCCCGCTGCTCCTCTCGCTGCGCTCGAGTCGGGCGTGGGGTGTCCCAGCCTGCGGGAATTCATCAATTGATGCGCAAAGCCAAGCCAGACGACAACTGTCAGTATCCCAGTGGCTTACTGCTCTGAGGCCCCAGATTGTATCATGGTCAGCACCCCAAACCAGCCTGGCACCCCCACGCCCGACTCGAGCGCAGCGAGAGGAGCAGCGGGGTCTGGGGCGGAGCCCCAGCCGCCGGAGGCAAGACCCAAACAGAATTGTCTAGAAACCACTAACGGGTAATAAATTATTATATAGCCTGGGGCTTATACTGCATTATACATAAAAAAGGTGTGCGTGTGGCCGAGGCCAGCTGAAGTTTAAATTAGTGAGTGTTGGCTAATGTACATTTGATATTACGATTGGTGAGAGACACTGGTGAGACACTGGCGGGGGTTGGTGGGGCAGGCTCACGACAGTAGGTTCGATATTTTCAGTTTTGGTTCGCGCATCGCTGGGCTGGTTGGCGGTTCGGTTTTAATTGGCGTTGCGGTAGAAGCTGGTGTGACTGTCATCGAGCTGGACGACTCGTCGTTGGCCGATGAAGCTGACGATGCTGACGAGGGTGCAGAGACGCTAGCACGGTGTGATTGGAGATGTGATTGTTGTAGTAATGAGTTCACCGACGATATGCTCTGTCTATGTTCTGATGAAGGTGCTGTTAGAGATGGCACAGATGGAGATGGTGAGGCAGACGTGTAGCTGGGATTGAACAGTACTCCCGACGACTGGGTAGTAGGTGGGGATCCAGAGGTGTTTGTAGATGGATGTCCTGGAGTCGACAGGGTTGGAGTACCATTGGTTGCACCAGGGGCACCAGCAGTCGCAGAACTGGTAGGTGCACCTGAACTCATCGCATTCGAAACAGTTGAAGTGGGTGGTAAACCGCCGTTTGCAGCGGCTGCCAGTGGTGGCAGCACCGTGGGATCTGGTAGCTGTGGAACGACATGGCTGCTTCTTCGAGAACTCGAGGTACTATTAGAAAGTGAGTATCTTGATAAGCTGTAAGCAGATGGTGCCATGACAGGTTCTTCAGTATCCGAGGCAGAAGACAGGCCACTAATCGAATTAGCACGACTAGACCGATGAGTCGAGGACGACGTAGTGGTCGCTGAAAATCTTCTGGAAAATGGAGCTAGATCGTCGTCTCCCAAATGAGCTCTTCTCCGTTGGAATGGCGAAGCAGAAGAGCCGTGGTGAAGAGAACCAGCCCGGCGGTGAGAACGCACTTTATTTCCTGTCAATGGACCTCCTCCCAGTGAATTAGGACTGCTATTGGCAGCATTTGTATTAGGAAGAGGAGCAGATCCTGGAATACCTGGGTCGACTGGAACTCCAGCTGGAGAATCATGATGAGGGTCGACAGTAGACGATACAGCTACAGTGGATGATTTTCTGAATCCAGACGAGTCAGAGGTGTATGCAGAGTTGAAAACCACACCAGAAGGCTTTCTACTGGAGGGAATACCAGACGAATACTGAGGCGATGCAAACGGAGAGCTTGTAGTGGGTGTAGGAGTTGTTCCAGGTCGCATAGACGCAAAAGAATCTGAATAAATATTTGGCAGAGATACACGATGGCCAATCGAGTGGTATGAGGGGTTACCAAACTGTGGTGGCATTGGTCCTCCCGTTGAGGATTGAGGTGGTGGAGGCGGTGGAGGAGGAGGATACGAAGAGTTATAATATCCTCCTTGAGACGAAGCTGAAGGTGGTGGGGGTGGAGGCGGTGTATCATGTGAATGATGATGAGGTGGAGGAGGTGGTGGACCAGCACCAAATGGATTTCCAAAAATTGGAGGGCCACCAGCACCATTGGGGTGACCGCCAGCCTGAGGATGGACCTGAGGGTGATGTTGTTGCTGATGATGAGGATGTGGCTGTTGATGTGGGTGAGAATGATGTCCATGATGTTGATGAGGATGGCCGTCATAACCAGGACTTCCCACAGAATTCTGGTCCATTGGAGAAGTCACTTGTAACGAGGCTCTACGACGACGATTGGCACCACCATTCCACCAATTTTTTACAGCATTGTCCGACCGTCCAGTCAAATGACGAGCAATTTCTGCCCATTTTTTACCATATTGAGCTACTAACTGCTCAATGTAAGCACCTTCTTCATCAGTTATAGGAGAGTGATTAAGACTAGGCTTTAGATTCTGATGATATCGCTCGCGACACTGTTTTGGAGTCCTACTCTCTAGCATCTGAGAGATACGCACCCAGTTCGAAGGGCCGTGTTCGTATATTAAAGACATGAGTCTTTGGTCCTCAGCCGGGGACCAGGGTCCCCGACGAGGCGAGCAGCTTCGTGATTGCTGAATTGTGAATGTTTGAGAAGCTCAGAATGAACTTCTGGGGCTAGCAAAGTGTGAATATTATATCAGGTGCTTGGATGCCCAACAATGAAGTGCTGCTGAACTCAAGGCTGCCTGAACGAATGTGAACGAGAGTCTCTGCTACCGTTGATGGTTGAATTCACAGGTTAATTACAGTCCTTTGTCCAGTGTATAGTAATTCAGGGTTCTCTTCTCTGCTGTGTGCTCTGCACTGTGTCCGCCACTGAGATACGCTATGCTATACTGATAGGCTAATATGCTGATATGCTAGAAGCACTACTATTGGTACAGACAGTGGGAAGTGAAGCGAGGCCGTGATCAAGAGGAGTACTGACGAAAGACAAGTTTCGATTAGTAAACGTCTGGGCCTGAAGTATGTTGATGTGAGAATATTGATAGACGTTTCACAGAATCATCAACTCAAAAGAAGAAAAAACAGAAAAAAAAAGCTTATGAACAATGGTTTCGAGATTCGAATTCGAGTTTGGCTCCGTAGAATGCGTATCGTGTCGAACAGCAGGATAATATCGTACCGTATTGTATCGTTTCGTATCGTATATAATAACAGAAAGAACAGATCGTAAGAGACAGAACGTTGGGATCAGATTACCGTCCTGTCAAGATGAGTTCTGGAACTAGCTATCAATCGGGACGCAATCGATTAGAGGTTGTGAACTCCAGCCAGACTTAGAAGATACAATCTGCTATGAGCCCAGTAGATTAGCAGATGAGAGGAGCCTGAAGGTCGAAATTCTAATATAGCAGATATAATAGCAATTGATAATAGATACCGAGATCTTTGCTCACTTTCTCCAAAGGGTCCCTAGAAGATAGTCAATTTGTAGATTAGCCAGTCGATTTAAGATAAACAAGAGCGAATTGAAGAGCTAGACCGTAGATTTCACAGACGATGACAAGGCCAACCCGTAGCAGCAGAACGGACTAACCGATGGGTTCTAGAGCAGCGAAAAGCAGGGTTATTAGACGTTTGATCGAAAAACAAATGAACAACACAAACCCACAAAGACAGATAAAACTAATTACCCCAGACCTTTGAACACCAGCCGATAAAAGAGAAACAGCAAAAGTCGGTGAAAAAATTTAGCCTTGGAAGTGGTCTAAGTTCCGATGCGCTTCTTCACGAGTTTTGGAGCTTTAGCTAGGCAGGTCTTTATGTCTTTAATCTTGCAAGAGACCTGCCGGCTGCTACTCCATAGGGCTGAATAACAAGCCCCGTCCGTTAGCCAGAGCTCAGTTTTGGGTTTGGCGCGCTTGACTTGGGCCTGCTGCTGCTGCCCTTGCCGCTGCTGGCGGCGGCTGCTGCTGGCCGGTGCTCGAGCCGGGCTCGAGGGTTACAGTACCAAACAAGCACAACATCAAATCGGATGGGCTGCGCAAAGAAAAGAGTGCACGCAAAAAGCAACGTTTAACATTGCAACGGAAAAAGTGTCTTGAATGAGCAAAAAGAAACTCCCAACAGTACTAGTGCATCTAAAAGAAACGGGCACAAAAAGCAACGCCCGTCCCCTCCTCTCCTCTCCTCTCCAGGGTCGTGACAGCCTCCGGCGGCTGGGGCTCCGCCCCAGACCCCGCTGCTCCTCTCGCTGCGCTCGAGTCGGGCTGGGGGGTCCCCCCCTAAGCTGCCACCACCGCCCACGCCCGACTCGAGCGCAGCGAGAGGAGCAGCGGGGTCTGGGGCAGAGCCCCAGCCGCCGGAGGCAGGTACCCACCCAGCTCGTCCCCAGCAATCGAGCCTCAAACGAAGTGTGCCCCCTACATTAGCACCGATTATGCCATGCACAGGGCCAGCGCACCGCGAGTGATGGCATGGCCGAGTCTAAACCGAACTAAGGTCAGCAGCAGCGGCACATGGCTCAATCGTGCAGAGAGAGTTCAGACAATCGACCTCGACTGGCCGACGATGCCTGCCAGACAAGCCCGCTAAGGTTGGCTCTGGCAACGGGCCGGCTCCACCCAGCTGGCGCCTGACGTTTGACGTTGACGTTGACGTGAGCGATGCGCCGTGACACGACCGTTGCGTGTCGACGTTGGCTCTGGAACAGATATTTTTTTTTGTCTGTGGACCTGTGTGGGTTCTGGGGCTGCCTCCGGCGGCTGGGGCGCTGCCCCAGACCCCGTGGTGCTCGCTTCGCGAGCAAGGGGGGTCGCTGGTCAGGGATGGGATGGGTGGTGGGAACAGGGGAGGGAACAGGAGAGGTTCTCTCTGTTTGGCTCTGGTTGCTGCGAACGCTACGGCAACTCCTGCGAAGCAGGAGCAACGGGGTCTGGGGCAGCGCCACCAGCCGCCGGAGGCAACTGGTGGCACGGCCCGGAATTAGTGGAGTTACTGAGTCTGCGATAGAATTGGATCGCAGGCGCTAGTGAGACTAGGGCCCATGCTGGCCCGCCTGCACCGGCAACTGTGCTTGTTACTTAGCAGGTCAGGCCGGCCTGTCCCCGTATCTCTGAGACCTGTTGCTTGTTCTGTCTGTTCCTTTGCAACCGGCCGGACAAAGCACGGATTCCAACTCTAAAGTCGGCCGGCACCAGAGCCAGCGGGGGTCCGCGGACTCAATTCCGCCTCAGCTCTGTAAATAATAACAACAATGGCCCAGGAATACGGTACGGTACGCCAAAGGCAGCGAACAAAGCGGAACCGGCATCTGGGGTGGACCCGGCAGCCGTGGCCCAGCGCCGTAACACAGAGCAGCTGAGCGCTGAGCGCACTGGTACAGGTACCGGAACCACCTGTACCTACATCGAGGCAGGCACTCCTCATCTCGTCTCAGCTCACAATGTCTCACAAAAGTCAGACCCAGCGAGGCAGCAGCGCGAGCTAAACTGAGCCCAGACAGATGGCCGGTTATGCCGTTGCAACTGCTCCAGTCTAAACCACATCCAGTAACAACGCTAATAACGGCCATGTACGACCAACCGCGATACGAGACAGGACGGGTCGTGGGGGTAGACCACTGTGCCTCCGGCGGCTGGGGCGCTGCCCCAGACCTCGTAGCTCCTGCTTCGCAGGAGAAACCACTGGCATCGCTGGAGACAGGACGGGTCGTGGGGGAAGGCCTCTGTGCCTCCGGCGGCTGGGGCGCTGCCCCAGACCCCGTAGCTCCTGCTTCGCAGGAGAAACCACTGGACCCCCCGGCGTGACGACTCGAGCGCAGCGAGAGGAGCAGCGGGGTCTGGGGCAGCGCCCCAGCCGCCGGAGGCATGGGTCCTGCTTCGCAG
Organism: Sugiyamaella xylanicola (nom. inval.); assembly: GCA_001939105.2. Lineage (NCBI taxonomy): Eukaryota > Fungi > Ascomycota > Dipodascomycetes > Dipodascales > Trichomonascaceae > Sugiyamaella > Sugiyamaella xylanicola (nom. inval.). The sequence continues at coordinate 95,310 of MQSX02000026.1, forward strand.
GAGAAACCACTGGTCCCCTGGCGTGACGACTCGAGCGCAGCGAGAGGAGCAGCGGGGTCTGGGGCAGCGCCCCAGCCGCCGGAGGCACACCCCCCAGCCAAGACATGCACCCCGGTCGAGGACGACCTCGGTCGAGGCACGACAGACCACTTTCTTTCTTTGTTTGTGAGCCAAAAGTGAAAAAAAAATATTTTTTTCTCCGGCAGACGCACGGAAATGTAAATAGGGTAACATGAAAAGCTTTCTGAAAAAATTTCCCTCCCAGACGCACAGGTGCTGCGAGGATTGCTGGAAGCAAAAATTTATACGTCTCCAGCAGCTGTATAGAGACCACAGGCAAAAGAAACAATGTCTGGATAGAATTGCAGCAGGGAGATTAAACGGGAAAAGAAAAGACACAGAAAATAAAAACAAACCAGCAAGCGAGCCTGCGCCTGTGCCTGTGCCCTGTGCCTCCGGCGGCTGGGGCGCTGCCCCAGACCCCGTAGCTCCTGCTTCGCAGGAGAAACCGCTGGGTCCCTTGAATGAATCAATCGACCTGGACCCCTGACGTGACGACTCGAGCGCAGCGAGAGGAGCAGCGGGGTCTGGGGCAGCGCCCCAGCCGCCGGAGGCCAAACCCACCCCCTCAAAAATGGGCACTGTTGCGGTTTCTCTGGGCGGAGGCTGCCGTTTCGGTGCAAAAGTATCGTCGCGCCAAACTATAAATGCGTCGAGGCTCATAGTGCCCACTTTGCCAAGAAGCGCGGTATGCAGAGGCTGCTCACAGGCTCCAGCCCGTTGGTTCGCCACGCCGCCGGCACAGCAGATGCCAGCAGCAGCCAAATCTCAGGCGCCGAAGCCAAACCCAAAAAGCAAAGTCGCAACAAGAACAATGAGCGGAAAATATGGGCGCCCGTCCGTCTGTCAGGGACGTATGAGGGGCGCCTCCGGCGGCTGGGGCGCTGCCCCAGACCCCGTAGCTCCTGCTTCGCAGGAGAAACCACTGGACCCCCTGTCGCGACGGTTCGACTCGAGCGCAGCGAGAGGAGCAGTGGGGTCTGGGGCGCAGCCCCAGCCGCCGGAGGCACACCCCATTCGTAGAAACCTGTGGCAGCGCCAGCAGCAGCAGCCCAGCTTTCAACCGAACTTGGCTGGCTGAGCTAAGCTTAACTTAAATGCATTGCTCGAGCTGATGGCGCCAGAACGGCAGCCTGGAACTTTATATGATTAAGCTGCTGCACGACCTCTGTTGGCCTCCCTCCGCGAAGCGGAGGGCAGTGGGGTCTGGGGCAACGCCCCAGCCGCCGGAGGCAGAACCCACTGGTGCGAGTGGGGGAGCCCTGGAGGACTGGGGGTGGTTGGGGGTGTGTGATAGAGTTTGTCGTCGCGGGGAACAAATGTAATTGGGAACCAACCTGTGAGAGCCAACCAGTGAGAACCAACCAGTGAAGAGACAGTTAAATAATATTAGCGGAGATGTTTTGGTTTGGTCTGGTATGGTCTGGTATGGACGCACCCAGACCCGTTGCCCACCTGCCATATCCGGAGATCTTGGCTGGCTGGACTTACAAAGCAGTGGTCTGGATACCTCACCATCGTCATCGTCATCAACGTCATCAACGTCATCACCATCGTCGTCATTGTCTCGTCGCCATCAGGTCATCACCGCCTGACTAGCTCCACGACTAGCTCCAGACCCTCTCTACGTCTGTCGCTCTCTGGTCTCCTCTGAGTGGGTGCCTATCACGCTCAAGCTTTCGCACTCTGCCTGCAGCTGGGACACGGTACGGTACATACGCGGGCTGGGCCTCTCTGATCACACAGTCCAATCCACTGACCGGCAGACTGTGCCTCAGAAAGAAGTTCTAGACATTACTCGCAGCAGCACCAGCGTCAGCAGCAACAGTGCGCTTGCTGTCAGGCGATGACGCTGTGCGTTGAAGAGTACGTGCCTCGGAGGCACCAGACCCTGTCCTGCACTTATCCAGCGCGCGATGCCCTTGACGCCGCCATCCAGACAACCCTCCATCCGCGAAGCTCCGCAGGAGAGACAGCAGTACATCACCGGGGATAGCTCGGGTGCACACTGACCCACTCTCACCAGAGGGTACCTGCGTAGAGGGGTGACGCTGCCTCCGGCGGCTGGGGCTTCGCCCCAGACCCCGTAGCTCCTGCTTCGCAGGAGAACCCAGGCACCGTCGACGCAACGACTCGAGCGCAGCGAGAGGAGCAGAGGGGTCTGGGGCGTAGCCCCAGCCGCCGGAGGCATCGACCACGAACACAGACGCGACCCTTGTGATCGGCGCCTGGCTAATTTCTTGTTCCTGATTAACATTAACTCCCACACGTCAAGCCCTGTTTTAGGTTGCGGTATGTGTTCCGTTTCGTATTTGTGCAGGAGATCGTTGCCGCCTGGGGCGATACGCGTTTGCGCTGCGAGATCGGCCTGTCTGTGCCCATACGAGCGATCTGGATCCTGGACTCGCCGACTGGGGACTTGTTCAGGGTCCTCTCTGCCTCCGGCGGCTGGGGCTGCGCCCCAGACCCCGTGGCTCCTGCTTCGCAGGAGACTGCTGGGACTCTCGACGGCTCGACTCGAGCGAAGCGAGAGGAGCCACGGGGTCTGGGGCGAAGCCCCAGCCGCCGGAGGCACACCCTCCCCTGCTAGCTGTGGTTCGGCTGCTGGGCTCGAGCTAGTGCTGTGCATTGGTTTATACGCCTGTGTGTCTCTGCCGTGTAGCCGCTGCGGGCCTTGTTTCAGATGTGCGGTTCGTCATCGGTGTCGCTGGCTGCTGGCTGCTGGTGTTGTTGTTGTTGGGTTGGGTTGGGTTGACAGCTGCTGGTGGTGGTGGTTGTGTGATGGTTGGGTGATGGACAGTGGGTGCCGGTGAGTGACAGTGAGCGACAGGAGCGACGTGCGTGGTTCAGGACCCCTCTGGACCCTCGTAGGGTCCAGCTGGATGCAGCCAAGTCGAGCTGGCCAGGGCCCAGCCCTCTGGACGGCCCTGCCGCCTCGCCTGCCTGCCGCTCGTCTGGTCCCTGCTCCTCAGACGCATGCAGCAGCGGTTGGCTTGTCTGGCGTGCCTGGCCGCCTTTGTGATCCTGCAGACTGATGGCTGCCGATGCCACCCTACGCACGCACTGACGCTCTCGCTGTTGCCTTGACATGCTGGTCAACAGACCTATCTCAACTGTTTCAACTGTCGCCTGATAGCGCCGTTTTTGCCGTTTTTGCCAGTGAGCTTTGTCGTCCAAACTCTATTCTCTGTTGTGTGCTGACGGGTTTACCGGCGTTATTGGGGTCTTGGGTGTGCCTCCGGCGGCTGGGGCGTTGCCCCAGACCCCGTGGCGCCAGCTTCGCTGGCGGTTTTGGTTCATGGTCCTCGCTTATGTGGTTTGGTGTTTTTGTGTTGTTTTGAGGACCTGGGGTGGATTGTTTGTTTATTTCATTGTTCGTTCAGGTCTGGGGTGAACTGGAGCACATGCTTCCGAAGACGGAGGATATGCGGCTGAACTTATCTGATTAAGATCCTATCGTTATTCCTCGTATTCGGTTTCAATAAATGACATATTTTTAGCTTTGATGAGATCAAAAGGTGATAGTGCATATGCCAGGCTCCTGAATGGTAGCCAGATGGCACCCAGACTGTCTGCCAGACTGCGCGCGAGCAAAATTCGGGAGCATCAGCTCTGGCGAACGAGATGCGCACCCTACGGCAGGTGTCTTGGCTCTCAAACCGACCTATCTGGCTCATCAATTAGCCGAAAAACCTGATTCTTGTCACCCAGGAACCGAGCATGAGGCTCCCCAATAGCTCGCGAAGCGAGCACTACGGGGTCTGGGGCAGCGCCCCAGCCGCCGGAGGCAGGGCCTCACTGGGGGCTGTTGCCTCCGGCGGCTGGGGCGCTGCCCCAGACCCCGTTGCTCCTGCTTCGCAGGAGAAACCGCTGGATCCCCAACGTGACGACTCGAGCGGAGCGAGAGGAGCAGCGGGGTCTGGGGCAGAGCCCCAGCCGCCGGAGGCAGGTCTTCCTGGGTGCGTATCGTTACCCCTGAGTTTGCTATAATGGGCCCTTTTTGATACTGGTGCTGAAGCATGTGCTAGAGCTGAGGTTGTGGGCTTGGAGAGTGGAGGACAGAAGGAATGGTTCGGGCCAAGGCTGTTGTGTTCGACATAGAGGGCACTGTGTGTCCTATTTCGTTCGTGAAGGATGTGCTGTTTCCGTATGCGGTGAAGAAAATACATGGTCTGGTGCGCGAGCTGCCGAGGGACTCGTTTCCTCTGCAAGCCTCGAGCTCTAACGTCCTGATCTCGGACTATCTGTCCAAGTTTCCCTCGGAGTACACAGCCAGTGCTCAAACGCTTCTGGACCATATTGACGATTTGGTCGCTCGTGATGTCAAGGCCCCTTATCTCAAGACTTTGCAGGGATATTTGTGGAAATCAGGCTATGATTCCGGCGAGATCAAGGCTCCTGTGTACCCAGATGCTGTTTCGCATATCCAGAAATGGGCCCAGTCCCTGCCAAAAGATGGTGGTGTATATATCTACTCTTCAGGCTCAGTGGCCGCTCAGGTCCTTCTGTTTGCACACTGTGAAGGCGATCTCGACCTGACTCCGTATCTCAAGGACTATTTTGACACAGTCAATGCTGGCCAGAAGGTCGTAGCCGAATCTTATAAGAAGATTGCCAGCAAAATTGGTGTCCCTGCTTCCGAGATCCTCTTTTTCACAGACAACACTAACGAAATCGACGCTGCCCAAGAAGCTGGCTGGCAGACGACGCTGGTGGTCAGACCCGGCAACGCGCCGTTCGACGACAGCTACCGCACTAAGACAGCCGTCATCTCTACCCTCGACGAGGTTACCTTGAACTGATTGGGATGTACAGCAGTTTTGCTCGAGATTAGATTGGTTCGATCTGCCTAGCCGCAAGTCGAGATGGCTATTTCTGTGCCCGCAAGCCATGTCTATAGCTCTTCCAAAGAGGCTGGCGGAACTGTATTTAGAATTTATAGAAATATTATTTTTCTCTATACGTTTACAATTTCTGTTGAGCGTCTTTTTTAGTTGACTGGAGGGGTGCTAGTTTGCCTCCGGCGGCTGGGGCTACGCCCCAGACCCTGTGGCTCCTCTCGCTGCGCTCGAGTCGTGGTGCCTACGTGCCAGCCAATCTTAGAATCCCTTTAATATAAATTTGTCTGTAAAAATTCACCATCTTAGGCTTTATTTCGAATTGGAGAAAAAACCGAAATATGTAATACTACCAATCAAAAGTCCAGTTATCAAAGAAAATACACAGAGTAGTTTTGTTGTTCATTATGCTATCTCTTCCTGAGTAGCGGTTGTGATTTTTAGAGGTTGAACTTCCCAACTTGGAAATCGGGTAGCTCCTTCACTGTCATCCTTTAAATTCATGTGATTTTCCCAAGGAGTTTCGCTTTACACTATTGAAGGCTAGCAGGAATGATTTCTTTGATATTTAATCGTAATGGAATGCTCCCTATATCATGCTCCTCTAGCTCTGCAAGACGCTCCATAGGTTACGGTATAATCAACATGTGTTGGAGCCAGGGATTAGGTTAAACAGTTGCTGTCATAGACTTTTAGTCCGGTCCTTAATAGGAGTCTCATATGTATTTAGTTTACAAGCTCTATTTCGCTTCTGGCGTATACTCTCCCCTAACTAGAGTATATATGTAAAAATGCAATTATTCAACGAAATGCTAAGCAACAATGAAATTACCCATTACTGAGTCTATGAAAGAGCATTGAATACTATTTTGTGATATCATTTCCAAATTATTCTCAACAACAGCTGTTCTTCGCTTTCTCAGTTTCATATACAAAATTGGCCACGGTTGTTAAAATTGGTTACAAGCTCTTTAGAGCTTTTTATTAAAACCCGTTTTGTTCATAATGCCAATTCTGACTATATAAAGCCTTCTAATGGATCTCGAGTTCCTCCTCCTTCCCTCCAGCCCAGGATGTCTTTCGCACCAGCGAAGATACCCGAAGGACTAGAAAAAATTCCCTCCACCACCAAAATTTATTATATCAGGTCTTCTGCACGGTATGAGATTGAAAAATATATCAGAAGTCATAGAGAAATCTAATATTGACCTTCCTAACCAAGCTTTATTGATTTCGATTTTTCCAATTTCATACCTAAAAGTCAAATGTTAGACTTGAAAGCTATGTCCCAAACTGTATCAGAAGCAGCTATAAGGAGTACCATGCTAGCGACTGACCATTTCATGACTTAATTGATTCTGAAATTTTTATTGATGTATTCAGTGATTGCTGGAGGTTGCCATTTGTTAAGAACTGCCTCTTAAACACGTTGCCACACACGACCCTCAGGTATGCCCAGCTACTGAATATAAAAAAAGAGATAGCAAGACTTCTTTATCAATATTGATAAATTGATAAACAGAAGAGCTTCTCTTTTATATATCGGTGAAATCGTGTCTATGTTCACGTTCCAGAAAAAGACTGGTGGAAATGTCAAACTTCACTCGGTACGTTCGGCTATTATGATACGCGGTATTTACCACCGTTTGCGATATGAAATACTGGAAATTAGTAAAAATAATATAGATATTACCATGAGTGCTCTTCAGAGACCATGGTACCCTTTACTTTTTCTGAGAAAATAGTCCATATTATACTGAATGGAACCACTGCGCTTCTGCTCTAGTCAGCCATATGACGTGACAAACCAAATTCTTCTTTCGCAAGCATCGCGCAAAAGAGTTGTGTATCCCTCTCCTGTAGCTCTAAAATAAAGTCAGTAAATAAAGGAAGTTCTTTTGGCGGCGAAGAGCCTGACTAATTTTCCATAAATCGGCTGTTAATTCCTGGATGTCCCCCGCTAGTCTCAATAGGAAAAACTACTTATATGAATACTTCCATCTTTTATCTCATGAGCAGTAGAATATTCTGAGCCATAAGTGCTTGCGCACAATATTCGGTACAACCAGATTGCTTTCATTGATTGGCTGCTAAAGTAGACTACTAAAAGCCTACTAAATGGCAGCCAAACGAACAAAGGCGTTCGTTCGGTTTGTCGGCTAAAGCTGGTCTCCGGAACCCGGCGCACGACTCGAGCGGAGCGAGAGGAGCAAATGGGTCTGGGCGGAGCCCAGCCGCCGGAGGCAAAGGACGACACGAATAAGATAAGATACTCTAGATAAATATGCATTGATTATACAAATACAAGTATATGATGATGGCGATAATAATAATGACGGTGAGACATCGAAGGTCAGCAAAATGTGGAAGCAGAGGGAGATGGTCTGCTAGTATGCAAAGGAAATGTGAGCATTTTGTAGTAGATGATGATTAAATGCCAGTAGATGATGATGTGAATTGTGGAGATAGTGTGAATGAAAATGTGTTTTGTTTACCACGAACTTTTAGCAGGGGTGATGCCCGGGTCAGCTCGCAGAGGTGGGTAGTAGACGCGGAACTCGTTTGCAAACAATGCTCTCGTCTCGGGAGTGTCGACAAACATGTTTTTGCCGTTTTTGTTCGTGATATCCATGCGATTGTAAATGTCCATTTCGGCGGCATGCTCACGCGAGACTTCTTTCGTTAAGGTGTATTCCTTGTAGATGTTGGCATCATTACAGGCTCCGTAGAGGTTGAGCTCGTTCTTCTCGTCGAATTTCATTGATGGCACGTTGAACCTGGAGCATTTCTTGGTTGGAACCCACAATCGCAGGTCTCTATTGAAGGACCAGTCTTTGAAAGTCGATTGACGGTACCTGTGGTATTCGTCTCTGAGAACGGCTTCGTACATATTGGGAACGTAGGTCTCAGCGCCTTCGTACAATGTTCTTCTCATGGGACTCAGCCAGTCATGGTGATAGTAGTGGTTGTTTTTGCATGCGAATTGGCCAGGACGGTCAGTTTGAGCAAGTCCAGTGATGTCAATGTAGATTCCAGAACGGATGTCGATGAATCTAGCGTCGATGACATTACCTCCGTTACCCTTGTGACGACTGACGTACCATGGTCCAACGTCGATGTAGTATCTACCAGTACCCTCTTTTTCGTCTTCGACTACCAAGGTACCGTTGTAAAGTTGGGCAAATCGATCGAGCTCAACAACGGGCATTTGCACGTCGTTGTCAGAGTCCCAAGGCATGGAAATACCGTTCCAGTACCAGCCAATAAGAGAACCGTGGGAAATCCACGAAGCGATTCCTTCTTGGTCTGCAAACATCGACCAAGCACGCATCAAATGGTGCATGACAGCTTCGTGCTCGTTTCCAAGACGGACGAGGTTGAAGAATCTCCAGTCGTAGTGTGTACCGTGTCCATATGGATCGTTGGTTAATAGGACTTCGTAGAAATGTTTAGACGATGTACCAACATATTTACGTGCCTTTTTGATCATTTCAGCATGTTTAACTTCTAGTGGAGATGACTCGGTGCCGACTCTTTGCAAGGCAGCGAGATCGAGAGTGAACAAACTGGCGTTCAAGGTAACGGCTACTTTGTCTTCAAGAGTACCATTAGCAAGAGGTGCTACAATAGGAGGAAACACGCGGGCTTTCTCCTTGGCTAACTGAGCGGGAGATAGGTTGAGTCGTCTTGGTGTTTCGGGCACTTGAGATACAATAGGAAGACTTTCCAAATCAAGCTCTCGTTTGGTTTTATCAGGAGCTTGTTCGGTGTTAGTTGTAGTGGATTCTTCTTTGCTTTCCTCCTTGTGCTCCTCTTTGTGTTCCTCCTTGTGCTCCTCCTTCTTCTCTTCCTTGGCCTCTTCTTTTGGCTGTTCCTGCTCCTTCTTCTTGTTCTCCTCGTCGGCCTTCTTTAACTTCTCTTCCGCTTCCTTCTTACGGTTTTCTCGGTCTTGCTTCCTCTTCAACATGTCAGCTTCCTTCTTACGATCTTCTTCTTCACCCTTTTCACGGTCTTGTTTCTGTTGTTCAGTCTCCTCGGCTTCAGGTTGTTCAGAGTAATCAACATGGTCTCTAGACGGATCTTTAGCCTTCACCACATAGGTGGCTCTGGCCTCGCCAACCATGATAACCTGGCTAGGAACACGGGCGAAATTGTCGAGATACAACTTTCCAACAAACGCCTGCTCCTTCTCATCCTGCTTGTAACGAGGAGGGAAACTGATTTCGCTAAGAGGAACCGAGCTAGACAGCCAGCTGAAACGGGATTCGTCATTCTTTTCAGCGTACCCCTTAACCTCTGACAAGTCAAGCCAATCGCCCCAGTCAAACACAGATACTTCGTCAGTAGAAGTAGCTCTTAATGCAGTGACGATGGCTCTAGGATCGAACTCGCCATCGTTGATCGGAGTTTGGGCCACGTCGTTAGACGCACGACCACCTTCAAACAATGCTTTTAGTGAATCAGTAGATGGATATACATCCGATGAAAACATATATAGCATGGCGATGGTGATGAAATAACCCGACCCCAGTATCAGCAGTATCTTGCCAATAACATTGTGTCGTAATAGTCGGGTGAATCTAGATGTGTTACGGCCTAGAGCTATTGGCACAAATGCTAAACATCCTATGACCTTTGAGCTTCCCGAGCCCATATTAGAGGACGAGTCTGATACAGCCTCAAGCTGCTTTTCAGCGTCTATCGAATCAATTGGTAAAGTGGACATGATGAATATTTACAAATTAATACGAGAGAATCTGGATCTGTTAGCACCACGGACTAGGAATATTAACAACGAGAACGAAATTCCAAAGCGAAATATAATAAAGAACAGCGAAACAGAAAACGGATAATGAAAAGAAATAGAAAGAGAAGAAATAATATCAACGGAGAAATAAAACCGAACCTTTTTAACTCAGCTACCAGCCATCAGCAGCAGCACCAGGGCCAGCAGTAGCTTATTTCTCGTCATGACGTAATGATAACCATGACAACAGCAGCCTTCACCCCTCAGACACCGAGATTAAAAGACTTCTACGCTGCTTCTTCTGCTGAGCTACTGCTCTGCCGCTGCAGGTGCCATATTAACAGACACTGAATAACCTCCTATTAATACCAAAAAACCTTAATCACACAACGTATTCAAAACATTACCACTGCCCTGGTGAGAGCCACTGCCCTGGGTGCCAAGTTTGCAGAAAAGCTTAATTGCAATCTTTCTTGATTTGCAGCATCTGCTCACACTTGGAAAACTGTCTCGTGGCCCTGCAGAGCTGAGACACTCGGACACCGATGGGAGGGTGGTGTGGCCTCCGGCGGCTGGGGCGCTGCCCCAGACCCCGTTGTGCTCGCTTCGCGAGCGTGCGTGGGGTATGGCTGCCTCGGTTGGTGAAGTTGGGGTCGCGATGGGTATCGTGCAGTGGCATGGTATAATGCGGTTGGTATGGTATGGTATGTTTCTGCAGATGTTGCTGGTAGGTGGTGGTGGTGCTTGCCGAGGGGTGGCCGAGTGGGTGCTGCGAAGTGGGTGTCTGAAAGTGTCTGAAGGTCTCCCTGTACCTGTGTTTCGGTACTTCTTGGCATTTCGGGCGCCCCGCCTTGCGACTCTCAGTGGCCAGCTGGCTTATTGTTTATTCTCGATATTGCCGACAACCGAGTTTCTGGAGCTCCCCTCTCAGCCCTTTCGCCGCCTTGTTACTATGCTGTTTTCAAGAATGTCTTAAAAACTGCCTCATTCTTTTTTCGCTTTTAAATCTCTTCTGTTGCTTTCTTTCCTCTTATTTTTTCTTTCTTCTTTTGTACTTTTACTGTTCCTGTTTCTTATTGATTTCTTTCTTTATTTCTTTGTTGCTTCTTTTTCGACTTTCACTTCTATTTCCATTTCTAATTCTTCCTCCTTCTCACCTCATTCTCCTTCCACTATGTCTACTACTTACCTCTTGTCCCTGTGAATGCATGTATATATGAAATGGCAGTGCCTATGTATCCAAATTGAACTTTTTGAAATAAATGGCACAATATAAGTTATTTTTCAAAGTCGATGTCGATGCTCTAATAAATACTAGTCGACTGTCGTTTACTCTGTTGTCATAAATCGTCTCAATACGTACTTCCTCTCCAATATAATTGAAAAACCTATAGCACCTCTACAACAGAATCAGCTTTAATCCTATTGTATGACTGCTGTCGGTGACGGAAGTCAATAAATAATTAATCCTGAATAGAAAACGAATGAAACAAACAAACCGCTAAATGAGGAGAACTCAAAACGAAAATCAATCTCAAAATCAAGAACCTGCTCAAAAACAACTGCGAACCAAACGAACGAAACAAAAATCAAGTAAATGAACCACAAAAATTCAACACTATCGCTTCACTTCAATAATTTAGTTCTGACTTAATTTGCTATTGCGCTTGTAATTGTGATTGGAACTGAACACTACGATCAGCCTATGAGAACGCTCTTCCAGAGTATAACCAGGAACTTTGTTTTCGATATATTCCCAATAAAGAAACAGCTAGGCCAAAACTCCACTTCGAATGCTCTGTTTATCTAATCAATCTTGCAATCTGAATTAGATTAGAGTTTGTCTCGGAATCTAGGAACAACAGTGCTGATATAATACGCTGTGGTACGCTATGATACGCTATAGTACTGATGATGATGTACTACTACACTGCTCGGTACTGTGCTGCGGTACTAACTTGTGCGGTGTTATACTACTGCTGTGTATGTGTATTGTCGAGATGCCGTGTATTTGAGGCAGTCCTAATGATAGTGATAGTTGGCGTATCCAATCGCTATAATAAACTCAGTATTAGTCGAATAAGTCAAGTGACAGTCAATTAATAGTCAATTAATAGCCAATTAATATACCTGGATCAGTCGGTTTATCGGTTGCAAGTGGCCTTGTCTCGAATGAAATCGGCTCAAACGCTGTTGTTTATATCGATATCGCACTACTGAACTGGGTAGATAGAACAGCAATTCTAATAATAAAACCACAAACAAGTGACGAAATATGAGACGGTTGCTTGGCTCGTCGATATATAGCACAGTAAAAATAACTAGACGTCTGAGCTCTAGATATTTCGCTGATGTGACTAGAAAAACAAATAATAATTTAAAAATTAATTTAAAAATAGCTAAAATCGAGCAGCCCCATCTGATTTTATAAAACGTATTTTTCCCTCTCAATCTGTGTTTGTTACCTATGTGGAGATCGTCTAGATGGACCTCCTTTTCTGGACGGTGCGATAGCGGTACAGGTGTTAATCAATCTCACTGTGGGAATATGCTCGCGTGGTATGCAGTCTGGCAGCTGCTGGCTGTCAAGCCGGCCTGCCGTTGTCGGGACTGGATTCTGTGCCGCTGCTGCTCCTCCTTTTTCTGCGACACTATTAAACGCGAGATTTCCTTCAAAAACAGAAACTGATATTCTGGAACTAGAGGATCTAGTAGATAATGATGACATGGATCCGTTTACTTCCTTGGGTCCTGTCCCCCTGCTGTACTTCTGCAACACACGTTACAATCACAACAGGGAGTAGCGGCAATAGCTAGGTATGGTCACAATCATCACAGCGGGGCGGTGCCTTCCTATCCCGGCGGCAAAGGCAACTATCTGCAGCGTTCTCATGTCCCTTCTACGCATACAGTCTAACCCGAAGCAGCAATGAATGGACCTTGCTGCATATGCCACTAATGTTATCGCCGCCCGGGGTAGGGCAAGGATCGGATCCAGCGAAAAATTTTGCTGCCCCTGCCGGCTGCTGAGCTAGCCTGCGCCAATCGCGACCACCAGCGTTCGTGGGCTAGTCAGTCAAGCCCATGCGATGTGGAATCGCGATCGCACTTGGCTACAAGGGCTAAGGCGGGGGGCCACACGGCCAACTGAAGCAGCCACGGCGCGAGCGAGGGGGGGCCGTACTGCCTCCGGCGGCTGGGGCTGCGCCCCAGACCCCGTAGCTCCTGCTTCGCAGGAGATTGCTGGGACCGTGGACGCTCGACTCGAGCGCAGCGAGAGGAGCAGCGGGGTCTGGGGCAGAGCCCCAGCCGCCGGAGGCAGTCTCCCTCGCCCACTGTGCAGAAGTAAGGCCAGAACTATTGCTGGCTTGGCGGATGTTTTGGAGCAGTTGCTTTCGGAAGTGGGCCGGGCTTGGCAGGCCTGCTTGCGGCGCGTCGTACCTGAGTGCCCCCTGATCGTTGTACATATGCTCCTGATTCTGCCGGCGGTGCTGCTGCTGCCACTGCTGCAACTGCCTCCTGGCGCTCCTCTCCTGGCTGCGACAATGGTGCTCCCCCACTACTGATTTGCAACATTTCTGGTGAAAAGCTCGTTTCTGGTGAATTTTTTGTCTGTAGATCCTGCAGTGCATTTTCCAGCAGCCCACTTAGGGGCCGTTAGTGCGCTGGAGCTGCCTAAACAGGACGATAGTCGCTGCACCACCAACTCCAACGACGCATGTGATGACGGTCCAGTTGCTCGAAACAGCAGCTGCAGGATCTTGCAATCTCGAGATCTACAAGGATCTATTATATACCACTTTAGGAAACACAAAGATTATCTGGCCAGCGGGAGAAACAGGCAACTACGCGCCCATATCCGTGCGCTGCGGATAGCGCAACCGCTACGGTTATTTACGCTGTGCCACGCTGTGCCACACTGTGCCTCCGGCGGCTGGGGCTCCGCCCCAGACCCCGTAGCTCGAGCTGCGCTCGAGAGCGTCGGGCGGGTGGTGTATGTCTGTGCACGGTTGCGATGCAGACGCAATCTCGAGCGCAGCTCGAGCTACGGGGTCTGGGGCGGAGCCCCAGCTGCCAGAGGCACAGACCCACCCCCGATGCATGCCAGCGACCCCCCATCGAGCGCCCGTGAGGGGAACCTGCCAGCGCACAGTGTGCTAACGGCGTATGCCTCCAGCCTGATGCGATAGTGAGAAATAATATCGGCGTGGTCGAGCGTATCGAGGCACCAACAGAGTTTCGGTTTTTGCCTCACGCCCTTCGGCAACCTTAATGGCGTGTACAGCAGTTGTTGGGTCGGAGTCCGCGTGAGACAGCACCGTTTGGCGCCGGTTGTATACCTTATTTGCGAGAGGTTTTATTTTACCCATTGGGCAGGCCATGCTCGTTATGCATTTCCCGGCTGACGGGTGTGGTCGGAGTCCACCCCAGAAACGCACCTCGTACCGGATCGGAACTCTTGTTGAGGAAGATCGCCTCTATCTCATGCACGCCAAGCCAGTGCCAAGATATGCCAAGACTTGGCATCTTTTTTCTTTCATCAGTCTCACGCGACCTCATCGCTACACAAAGAGCTCCTTTCAGACGGTCCTGCCCTCAAGAAGTGGAATGATCCTGACGTCAGCCTAGTCCCCATCCGCTGGGCGCCGTCATCGCTGCTGGCCCACTGTCCTCCTCACCCGATCCCTGGCCAGATCTCATCTATTTACCCACCGTCCGGATTTGGCGCCAGCTCCCTCTACGCCTGCTAGATCTGGTGCCACCCTGCCTTATCTGAGACCTCTGTCAAATTTAGGTTTGAGGCTCCTCTCACTCGCCCTACGCTCGCCTTACTCTCGCCATCCAGCAACTGCTCACTAAAACCGACAAATCCGAGCTCTGCCATTCTCCGGTCTGCAATGCAGCACTTCAGCACCCAGCAGGGACCAGGGGAACTGCTGCATGCCCCTGGTGCGTGCCGATGTCGCTGGGGGTCGGGTCTGTGCCTCCGGCGGCTGGGGCTCCGCCCCAGACCCCGTTGCTCCTGCTTCGCAGGAGATGCTGGGGGATGGGGGTCAGGAGCGGTGGTGGTTCTGCTGAAGGCGGTGGGACTCTGGTGTAGGAGCAGTATCTTATGTATGTCGCCCCACTGTGTGCGGCTCACATTGTTATACATCTGAGTGCTCCCGTAGGTATACTATCAATCCCTATAGAACTCTTATGCACAGTATACATAGATTTATGGTAACATCTTGGCTCCTATCCTTGAGAACCTGAATTCTGTGTCATGCCTTGGGTCTTCGGGTGAACCACATCTGCCCCAGACCCGTGACTCCTGCTTCGCAGGAGAGTACTGAGGCCTTGGAAGCGACGACTCGAGCGGAGCGAGAGGAGCAGCGGGGTCTGGGGCGGAGCCCCAGCCGCCGGAGGCAAAAGCTAGATAAGGTAGAGAGTTAGGTTGGCTATGCTCACTGTATGCACGCCGAGTAGATAGTGTATTGTCTTCCATGTGAGAAAGGAAGATTTCGAGTAGAAAATTTTGAGGATAATGAGGAGTAGCGTAATTGAGTAAGAAGGCAGATATAATTCTTTAAAGAGACTGAAAAGTGGGTCTGGGTATGACTTTGGGCCTTGGAATCAGGGGAAGACTTGGATAGAGATAGATTTGCCGTTAAAAGAGCACAAAGGGTACCTATGAAGAAGCTGTAGTCAACGATGAGCCTCGTACTACTCCCTCGATGCTGCACAATACCATCGCAACGAGCGAAGCGAGCCACGGGGTCTGGGGCAGAGCCCCAGCCGCCGGAGGCAGTCTGATAGATCGGCCATCTGATGCAGGTACCCATTAAATCGTGCAGGAATATTGAGCGGCGGGTGCGGCTCAGGGTAGGGTGTAATCGACGATAGTGGATAGTTGCTCGTGAAGTGTAGAGACCGCCGAGGTAGATGTTGATAAGAACTTCAGAGAACTGGAGAGAAAGGAAGGAGAGACTTCTGACTAACGCCCTGGGGCTGTATTTATTTGCTAGTGGGTGCGAGCGCTTGTTGCAATAGAAAAGTGCGCACATCGAATTGAAACGCACACATTAGGTCCACTGTGAGGTACTGTCAACATCATCACACAGCCTGTCAGCCACCCATTGAAGGAGGTGTTGAGCCACGCAGAGCTTTGCTATAAACAACAACTATAAATCAGAAAGGAGGAGAAGAGAATAAAGGAGGAAGAAGAATCACAAGTAGAGAACTGGGCATGTTCTGACATCATGGCAGAGCAGTTCAAGATAAGCTATATCAATGAGCGGCATATGACTGCGTTTGCCAAAGCTCTGCAGAGCGATGTCGATGCTCCTCATATCACTTCCCAGAACGACTGGGCTCCTGTCCATAATGAGATTCACAAGAAGAAGGGAAGACGAACGGGCCCGAAAAGCAAACCAGCATCTGAAGCAGAGGTGTTATCTCAGGGAATAACCCATATCCTCCTGAGATGGCCTATACTGATAGCGGTGGGAGTGTGGATTGTGTTCCTTGCTATTGTATATGCCATTGTGCGGGGATATGTAGCTGGCCACGAGTATCTGTTCACCTGGCGTGGCAAACGGAGAAAACTCAGAGAAGACTTGCGTAAAGCTCGGTCGTATGAAGAATGGACCACTGCAGCTACGAAACTAGACGACTATCTGGGGTTTTCAGAATGGAAACACACTGAATCGACATCTGGACATTACGACCAAAAGACTATTATCTCCGTGGTCCACCAATTGAAGGAATATAATAAGAAATGTCAGACGAGTAGCGATAGCTATTTCAAAAGTCTGCAACAGACAGACTCTGACGACTCTGATTATGATCTGAAAGGTCCTTTACAGGACATCGAGGATCTATGTACGATATTACAAGGATGCGTGAAATTCAATTTCGCTGGCACTCAAGGACGTGATCTGTATAGCCAGTGCTATTATGGCACCAAGGATATTGTTAATGAGTATAATCGAGAAGTGGTGACTGCGCTAAATGTCCTTGTAGAGTCTCCGTTTATACCTATGCAGAACAAACGCATTCTGTTCAAACATTTTTCAAAGAACTTTGGAAAATCCGCCCTTTGCTTGAGTGGAGGAGCCTGTTTTTCGTACCGTCATTTCGGTGTTGTACGAACGTTGTTAGATGCTGGGCTGTTACCTAAGATCATCTCTGGTACCAGTGGAGGCGGTCTAGTAGCTGCTCTAGTAGGCACAAGGACCAACGCTGAGCTGGATGAATTACTAGTACCAGAATTAGCTGATAAGATCACGGCTTGCTGGGAAAAGTTTCCTGCCTGGGTTGGTCGCTGGTATAAAACCGGCGCCAGATTCGATGCTGTGGACTGGGCTGAAAGGTCTTGTTGGTTCACAATGGGAAGCATGACGTTCCTTGAAGCATTTCAAAGAACTGGGCGAATCCTCAACGTCTCAATGGTGCCTGCTGACCCTAATTCACCAGCTATTTTGTGTAATTACATCACCTCTCCTCATGCTGTCATCTGGAGCGCATTACTGGCATCAGCTGCTGTGCCCGGTATTCTCAACCCAGTCGTGCTGATGATGAAGACGAGAACAGGGGACATTGTTCCATATAGCTTTGGAAACAAATGGAAAGACGGGTCACTACGAACAGACATTCCCATCCACGCACTGAACACATATTTCAATGTCAACTTCACGATTGTGTCGCAAGTCAATCCACACATTTCGCTCTTCTTTTACGCCCCGAGAGGAACAGTGGGTCGCCCGGTCTCCAGAAGAAAGGGAAAAGGATGGCGAGGAGGTTTCCTAGGCAGTGCACTAGAAACAATGGTGAAATTGGAACTCAAGAAGTGGCTGCAGCTGCTGAAGAACCTGAACCTACTGCCGAAACTCAATAATCAAGACTGGTCCAACATCTGGCTGCAAAAGTTTGCAGGCACAGTGACAGTGTGGCCCAAAATCAAACTGGTAGACTTCTGGCATATTCTAGACGACCCAGATCGAGACCAGCTTGCGGACCTCATGCTTTCTGGCGAGCGGTCCACCTACCCCAGACTCTTATTTATTCGTCACTACGTCAATATTGAGCGAGCCATCGAGCTAGCCCGCCGCAAGGTGTCGTCGAGACAACAACAACACGCACATACACAAGAGCGGACCCCAATCCGACGCAAACTCAACGGGACCATCGCGCCCAACGGCATCATTCTCAACGGCCATGCCGACCCCCTGCCACCATCCCCACACCACAGCATCCCACCGTCCCGCGCTGTGTTCCAACAAACCCACATCGACGACTACTACCACTCGACCAGCGGCACCGAGCATCGATTTGACTATGACCAGTCCTCAGACTCAGACTCTTCTTAACCCTCTGGCACAATACTGTATTTTTATTATATCAATAGAGAATAGACCTACGAGGAAGGGATTGCCTCCGGCGGCTGGGGCTGCGCCCCAGACCCCGTGGCTCCTCTCGCTCCGCTCGAGTCGGGCGTCGAGGGTCCCAGTAGCTCCGCGAAGCGGAGCACAACGGATCCAGAGGCAGGCTCAGAATCTCTAATACTCCATTTCCGGAAATTTCAGGGGTGAGCGAACATGCCTCCGGTGGCTGGAGCGCTGCCCCAGACCCGTTGTGCTCCGTTTCGCCGAGCTGCTGGGACCCTCGACGCTCGACTCGAGCGGAGCGAGAGGAGCCACGGGGTCTGGGGCGCAGCCCCAGCCGCCGGAGGCAGTGGACCCTGAACATCCAGGGTCCAGTACATAACAGGGTGTTTTTGGCAGGATATCAATTTACCGAAACAGGCAATGGGTATCGCGATGTTGATCAAGTCGTTTGTGGCAGTTGTTTTTGCAATTGTTTGGGCGGTGGAATGAAGAGAACCAGCTTCACTCATTCGCGAACGCGGACAAACTCTTCTTCGTCATCGGCATCGAGTACCCTGTTGTCGCCGGTGAGCATGCAGCGCACTACGTCAGATAATTCGTCGCCGTCTGGTAGCGGAATGGCGGCTGGGGCGCCAGCCCCGTTTGCTCCTCCTCAGCCCATTCATTATGGGGCGGGGACGGGTGTACAGGGCCAACCTGGTGGTTATACGTCCTCTCCAGGTGTGATTGGACGGCGTCAGTCGTTGGGGTCTTTGACTTCCTCCCCTCGACTGAGCAGCCTTCAGTCGAGTAACTCGTCAGCTAATCAGTACACGCCTTCAGAGGCAGCTGCTAAGGCCGCGACTCTTAAAACAACTGGAACCGCGACTGGATTTACCGGTAATAGCAGTGGGAGCGGCTTTGGAATCGGTCTCCCTGGTAATAATAGCACCAATTACACTGGTGGTAGTAGTGGTAATAGCAATGTTGGCAATGGCCATTATACTACTTCAGTCAATTTGAACATGGATGGCTCTGGATATATTTATACAGATGGGACTACGAATCTAGGTCTGCCAATGACCCCGTCCGCTTCAACACTTTCCTCGCCTGGAAATAGCACAAACAGCGGTAGCAGTACTACTAGCAGCAAGTCCAGCATAGCACGAAACAAGATCTCAGCGGCAGCAGCGGCATCAGCTGCGGTTTTCGCTTCCAAACCGAAAGAAGGTGCTCTGTCAAAGGCCAAATTATTTGCTAGACAGGCCACTAAGCCTCATTCTCACACGTCAGGAACGAACTCATCTTCTTCGTCGTCCTCCTCACGGAAGAAAAATGTCGTCGACTTGACAATCCAGACCTCATTACCGCCAATATCAGGCAGACCATCTATTAGTGAAAGATCTCCTTTAGCTAGACCATCTCGTGAGCTAGAGAGAATTGCGTCAATTGGCTCTTTAAGCACTATTCTTGCCGGTGATCGTGGATCCACTGGGTCTGGAGCTGCTAATGGATCCAATAGCAATTCAAACGGTGGGCTGGGAGCCCTGAACAATGGTTCTAATACAACATTGATTGGTTCGTCAAACTCAATTAACGGCATTGGGAGCGGTAGCGGTGGCAGTGGAAATAGTGGAAACAGTGGTGCAGGTGGAAGCGGTCCTGTATCTAGTGAAAAAATCAAACACCATCTGACATTCCGGCCTCGAAAAGACTCGCACGGCCTTTCTTCGTCATCATCCAATTCGAAACTTATATCCGAGCAAGGGAGTATATACTCTTTTAACCCTTCTAGTCCAGGTGTCGTAGAGTTGAAGAATATGGGTACAAAGGAAGAACGGGACCAGGTGCTTGACCGATCATGGTCACTACTGCGATCGAGAGTGCTTGGGCTGTTCTCTGGAGATGGACTTCGGGTGCCAGTCGAAGATCTAAACAACCTCATTCTGATGCACATGAGCATTCTTATCCAACAGGGAGGCACAGCACGGATCATTATGAACGAGTTCAAAGAACTTCTACGAGCTGGAATGTACTCATTTGAGACCAATCTGATCAAATCAGATAACACCCAAATTCTTCAAAATCTCGTCAAGCTATGGATTTTCTTCTTCACTGAGACATTGCCATATCTCGAAGCTATATTTCTTCCACTCCAATGTGAATTTCAAGGCACAGGAAAGCTTCTCTCCCCTGAAGATGCTCCACCTTTCTGGAAAGACATCGCTGCCAAAGACCCTTTGGACACACGTCGGTTCATCCTCATGAGCTTCAGAGATCATGTGGTCATTCCCGTCGTCAACCGTCTTGAGACGGCCATTACCGTCGACTCGATCGATTTCACTAGCTCAACCTCCTCATCGCTCTCAGACCTCGCTGTCCGTGTTCTTCAGTGTATCAACATACTATCACTCATCCAGTCAGGCAACTCGAACCAAGCACAGATAGACCATCTGGCGCAGGTAGTACGGAAAAGCTGGCTCAGTAGACCTAGAGCTGGAAAGGACCGTCGAGGGGTTGTCATGAGTCGTCGATGAGGAGCGAGTCTCCAGCAGCTGGGTCTGCCCCTGATGTTGTGACCCGTCTCCCTCTGCTCGAGTCGGACGTTGGGTAGACCACTGATCTTGGCTGGTGTGGAATTTTCACTGCCGGTCTCGCTGGCCCAGGACTATTTATTACATCATTTATATTTATTCTATTATTATTTATTTCATCTATGTCTTGTATCGTAACTCATAAAAGTGCAAGAGCGGGCTCTCATGGCCAACCCGAACTCACCACAGTCTCCAGCAGCATCTGGGATCCCCAGTCTCGACTCGAGCGAAGCGAGAGGAGCCACGGGGTCTGGGGCGCAGCCCCAGCCGCCGGAGGCACACACCCCACCAGCAGTGCTTTTTTACAGTTCAAACTGCTCGATGGATTCTAATTGTTCTAGCAGTGCGTCGTTTGTTCGTTTGGCCTCCTTGGCGATTTCTGCCTTCTGTGCTTTGGCCCGTGCTTCGAGCACTTTCTTGTCCGGTTTGGCGACAGCTGCGAAGACGTCTTCTACGCTCATGTCGAGTTTCTGCCTTAGATCAGCATCTTTGGTTTTGTTGCGCTTGGCTCTTTTTTCGTCTTTCCTCGTCCCTTTTGAGACTTTTGATTTCTTCACGACGCTGCTGCTGCTGCTGCTGCCTGTTCTGTTGCCCGCACCTGTGGTTGGCTTGTGGGCTACAGCCTTTTTAAGTGATTTATTGGCCATATTTTCACAGATTTTTGAAAGACCCTGTATCTGAGAAAGTCAAATTAGGTTATAAGATAAAGGTGTTGAATGGTTTAATGGACGAATACCTGACAGACTGTGTCTTCGCTGTGTTAAGTTGGTTGATTTATTGCTTCACCACTGACATCGATTTTGTGGATGTACGGCTGAAATTATTTTTTGGCGATCGAAATGCGATAAGGGCAGGGGTGAAAAATAATTTATAGCCAGGAAAATCTTCATTATCAGTAGGTGATAAATATTGATCTTGAAATATTGTAATCGATATTAGCTCAAGGGGATCCTTAAGTGCTTTCACGAGTTCTAAAAGACATCACAGCAGACAATGCCGTCCACACACAACAAAGACAAACCTTGGGACGTCGAGGGTATCGACAAATGGAAGGAAGAGCCCTTTCTTCCAGAAGATAACAAGAGTGGCCAACCCTTCCTTGAAGAGAGCAGTTTCGCTACTTTGTTTCCAAAATATAGAGAGGGTTATCTGAGAGAAGTCTGGGGTGATGTCACTCGTTCTCTCGATACAAAGGGTATTGCATGTGTATTGGATCTTGTTGAAGGTTCAATGACAGTCAAGACCACACGAAAGACGTTTGACCCCGCTGCTATTCTCAAAGCCCGTGATCTGATCAAACTGCTATCACGAAGTGTTCCGTTTCCTCAGGCTGTTAAGATTCTGCAAGACGATATTGCTTGTGACGTTATCAAGATTGGCAACTTCGTCAACAATAAAGACCGATTTGTTAAACGTCGACAAAGATTACTAGGACCTAATGGTAACACTCTTAAAGCGCTGGAGTTGTTGACCAAATGTTATATCCTTGTACAAGGTAATACTGTTTCTGTGATGGGTCCATTCAAAGGATTGAAAGAATGCCGCAGAATTGTCGAGGATTGCATGAAGAATATTCACCCTATTTATCACATCAAAGAGCTGATGATCAAGCGAGAGTTAGCTCAGAAACCCGAACTAGCCAACGAAGACTGGAGCCGATTCCTGCCCCAGTTCAAGAAACGAAGCGTGGCCCGTAAGAAGCCTGCTAAGATCAGAGACACCAAAGAAAAGACATACACTCCCTTCCCACCTGCCCAGACTCCCAGAAAGATCGATCTTCAAATCGAATCTGGTGAATACTTCCTCAGCAAAAAAGACAAAGAACAAAATAAACTCGAGGAAAAGAGAGAAAAGAGAGAGACAGCCAAGGCCGAGAAAGACAAGGAGAGAGCCAAGGATTTTATTGCTCCTAAAGAGCCCGAATACAAACCATCGTCTGAAAAGTCCTCGAAAAAGAGAAAGAGCGCTGACGGCGAAGAAAAGCACAAGAAAAAGTCGAAGAAGTCGAAAAAAGACGACGACTCAAGCGAATAAGACGTTTGCTCACACTGTAATTTATAATATATCGCATCACCCATATCGCCCGCCTGCCTCCGGCGGCTGGGGCTCCGCCCCAGACCCCGCTGCTCTTCTCGCTGCGCTCGAATCGATACGTCAGGCCGTTGTTGTTTCGAGGGTGCTGTGCAGACTGTTGCAACCTGTTGTGACGGCACCACCAGATATAAATAAACCTGGTAAAGCTAAACCAACCATACTCAGAAATACGAACTTTCAATACCGATATTACCATTAGCAAATGCACTTCTTATAAATACACTCTTATGTAGTCGATTAAGTCCAAAAATTGACTTTCATAACAGACGTAGATAACACAACGAGATGGCGTTAGAACGAAATAGTCTGAGTACAACCCAGACGACGCACTGATTTTCATCTCACCATTGGAATAGGCGAGAAAGAGGGAAACTCGAGTGAAAACAAGAGCCAAGTGATATCTTGCTATGCCACGTATTGGAATATACCAAAATGCATCATATTATGTTCCTTATTGTACAATACAGTGAGCTGGAACCCCCGAATGAAAATTTCTGGGGCCCCACGTCTCGACTTGAGCGAAGCGAAAGGAGCAGTGGGGTCTGGGGCGGAGCCCAGCCGCCGGAGGCTCACCCTCTCACCACAGCGACAGCTATGGCAGCTCACACCATGGTCTGCCCGTGCTTTGCTGGTATCTGCAGAGAGACTTCTCTAAGAACATGCTTATGAGACCAGCAATTGTGACTCCCGTAGTGTCGCTGATACCGACGGCACCCATAGCAAACTCGCGGTCTGGTAGGGGAACTGTTTCAGACACCAGCATGAACGTATTCACATAGGAAAGGCCGCCTAGGAGGCCTTCGTAGAACACGAGAACCATTACTAGGTACACATTTGGGATGATCATGTACATGGACTGGAGAATGCAGATGAGAACGTTGATGGTCTGGAGAATTGCGGGCACATACAGCTTGCGTATTCTAACAAACTGCGACGAAGATCTCGAGATGAAGACTCCTAGCTGGTACAAGGTGCCATAGGCGACATAAGCGTCTCGGTATCGTTCGAATGGCATATCTTCTAGAGGAAAGAGCAGCGTTGGAGAGATACCTTGGTTAATGATGTATTCGCCAATATACACTAGCATCAAGGGCAGCATGAATGGAAACACAAGAGGACGTAGTCGTCGTAGAGTACGGGTTACGTCTATAGACGATTGACTAGGTTTATCTATCAGTGCTTCCTCATCAGCCACATCTTCGTTGAGATCTGGCGAATGAGTAAAAGAGCGATTACGAGAGGTAGGACCCTCTAAACCAGCACCAGCGCCGCCAGCGTTTGTCGCTGTATATGCTTGTTCGTCTACTTCCACTTCCCGCTGAAGTCCGTGTTCAAGCTCACTCTCAACAGAATTTCCCTGGACAGGGGAGTACTCTCGGGACGACGCCTCACTAGCAGGTAGAACCCAGGTGTACACAATTGCAAATAAGAAGGGTACCAGACTAAACATGATTAACGAGGCTTTAGTAGAAACGCCAATCCACGAAGTGAGCGCCATGAACACGAAACTGCCCACTAAACCAGCAGCACCAGTTCCTGAACTAAACCCACTTAGCGACCAAGAATCGTAAAAATGAGTCAGCTGTAGAAACGAGATCTCGCCCAGGCCCGACGAGGCAGATGCTAATGCAATCCCAAACAATCTCTGTGCTAGTCCCTCGCAAAACGCGATCGCGATCATTCCCGTGAAACTGAGCAGTATTAATAAATAAATCCTGAACCAATATGGAACCACGTGGATGTAAAAAGGAGCCGTGGTCTTAACTACCAAGGCAGGTAAGACATCTGCCAATAAAACCGTGGCCTTAGGGGTCTCAGTGCCAACCAGATCTATCGCTGCTGATAAGATCACCACATACAGAACATTGTTCACCAGCCCAAAAATCCAGAAACTGGCAAACGTCCTGCCGGACCAAGACAGCGACCACTTCATCTCTGCTCACACTTTGAACTCGAGCAGCAACAACAATAGCCAACCACTCTCTCGAAACACAATCAACAATCCAACCAGAGGGAACACGACTGCTATCTCTCTAGCCGCGTTAGGGCCCTTATCAGCTGCACCTCACGCGATGCTTATCTTGACCGCTTTAGTCTGCCGACATTTTACCCCTGATTTTTCCCTGCATATCTGGTGGAGGGGGGTTTTGCCTCCGGCGGCTGGGGCTTCGCCCCAGACCCCGTGGCTCCTCTCGCTGCGCTCGAGGAGTGATTCGAGGGTCCAGTTTTGCGAGGTTTACCGATGTTGGTGGGCTCTGAGGTCTTGGATCATGAATTGCTGAAGGGGCTGCCGATGCTCCATTCCAGGCTGTTTTTAAATTAGTGCTTTATCTTATTCAGAAGCTCGATTATCTAGCGCATAGTTACAATTCAACTTAAGTAGCCAACAATCTATACCTCCTCAGTCTTCAGCATAATTCCGGCAGGAACTGCAGAAGCCCTACTATCTCCCATAATACTAGACTTTGCCAGCTACACCGTAACACCAGGGTCTTTCCATATCTTCTCGGGATCCGTACGCTCGACTCGAGCGTAGCGAGAGGAGCCACGGGGTCTGGGGTAGAGCCCCAGCCGCCGGAGGCACACCCCAGGACCACATTACCCGGCCTTCACCAAGCCGCACGGCTGAGCGCGATGTGAGACGCAGATGTTGGACATTTGAAGCATTATTGAGGTTTCGGTACAGAAAGGAGGGAGAGTGGACCGGATTTTTGAAGAAAGTGAGAGAAAAAGAGGTGTCACTGGAGAATCCGTGTCTAGAGAAGAGATAAGATTGTGGACGGGCCAGAGAACGAAGAGCCCATTGCCAGCAACTGGCAACAATAACATTCATCAACGTCGCCAGCTGCAGCCGCGTACAGCCAGCTTATATTCTGTAGACTATAGCAGACTATAGAGAGTAGCTAGCTCGGGTTGGAGCGTCGTTGGTGACTTGTTTGACAACCATGGACGGCTATGGCTATGGCAGTATAGATCGTGGGTTCCGGGTGGCTCATCAGAAGGTGTCGATAGACGTGGACCTGACCAACAGGTGGATTCGAGGCTGGACAGAGCTTACCATTATTCCGACTGATGTTGGTTTAAAACAGATCACACTGGACTGTCGCAATAGCAGAATTGAAAATGTGTTGATAAATGGACGGAAGGCGCCGTTCGAATACACGGACGCGCTTCATGAAGCCAAAATGCCCTCTGCGACATCGGTGCACCAGCATCATTTCTACAGCAAACAGATTGACGGACTACTACGAGACACACTACCTGGAGAATTGATATTGCAGTTGCCAAAAGGGCTGAAGGCCATGCCTCAGGAAGACGCATCATTAGCAAGCTCGTCATTAACATCGCTGTCGAGATGGGTTTCTCCAGACATGATGATCTGTCACCCGCTGACAGTTAAAATTGATTTCAGCACATACGGCAGCACATCAGGATTCCGATTCGTAGGCGGAGCCAACAGTAACTTGAAAAGACAGTTCTGGCACGCATACACGACCCACGACCCACTTGGCCAGTCAACCAGCAGCTGGCTGCCCTGTGTCGACGGTCTCTGGGAGCTGAGTACCTGGGAGCTGGAAGTATCTGTCCCTCGAACAGTAGAACTGCCAGAAACGAAGCAGCCATCGAACAACATAGCAAACGACAGTGTCGACGCTATGCAAATCGACGGCGCTGAAAACGAGAATGACGACGAAAACGACAACGACAACGAGGACGAAGAAACCGAGGACTCAGAACTCGACATTATCGTCGTGTGCAACAACGCGACGCCATCCGAAGTAAGTCGACAAAGAGGGTCTTCGCCTCCGGCAGCTGGGGCGCTGCCCCAGACCCCGTAGCTCCTGCTTCGCAGGAGTTGCTGGACCCCTCGACGCCCGACTCGAGCGCAGCGAGAGGAGCAGTGGGGTCTGGGGCATAGCCCCAGCCGCCGGAGGCAGCACCACCCAGCACGATACTAACCAGACTGCAGAGCATACACCCGTTCGATGCGACGAAGAAGGTGACGACGTTCCAGCTGTTCAACCCCATTTCCGCGCACCATGTGGGGTTTGTGGTGGGTCCGTTTGTGAAGACGCCGATAGTGGATTTGAAGCTGGCGGAGGAGGACGAGACTGGTGAGGACCAGAGCAAAGCTATTCCTATTTCTGTTTATACATTTGCTGATAAGGTGATGGAAGCTACGAATACCTGTATATTTTTGTACAAGGCTATGGAGTTCTTTACGCATGAATTCGGTTCGTATCCTTTTTCAGCGTTTTCTCTGTGTTTTGTAGCCGATACGACCGTCGACATAGGCAACGCAGCTTCGCTGGCTATCTGTAGTGATACTTTGCTGTTTCCTCCTGAGCTAATCGAGCCGCTGTTCACAGTGACGGAATCGTTGACTGTGGCTTTAGCTACTCAATGGTGTGGCATCAACATTGTGCCCCGAACATGGAACGATCTGTGGGTGACAATAGGCATTGCTCATTATATGTCGAACATGTTTCTGCGAAGACTGTTGGGTAATAATGAGTATCGATTCAGATTAAAGATGCGGGCTGAGGAGATCTGTAGACAGGATATTGGCCGGGCGCCTATTGGCAGCCCTAACTTCACGTATCCCATCGCAGAGAAGGATCTGGCTTTTCTAAAGTTAAAAGCACCAGTCGTTTTGTTTATTTTAGATAGACGAATGACAAAAACGGATAGATCACTGGGTTTATCTAGAGTGTTGCCGAAACTGTTTCTCCAGTCTATGTCGGGAGACTTGAACTCGTGCTTGAGTACTGTGCATTTTATAAAACTCTGCGAGCGAGTGAGTCATAACCGATTAGAACAGTTTTTTGAGCAGTGGGTTTTCGGTTCAGGATACCCTATTTTCCGCGTCACACAACGGTTCAACAAAAAGAGAATGATTGTGGAAATGGGTATTCGACAAGTCCAGTCAACAGAATTGGAGACTGAAAAAATCGATACCACCACGTTTCTGGATGATGCCAGTAAACATATTGATAGAGACAGGGACGAGGGTAGCAGTATTACTGCCAACACCAATGGCCTTATTAATGGAATTGGTAATGGCATTGCGAGTGGTCTTGGAGGTGTTGCCAATGGTCTTGGTGCTAGTACCGGTACTACTGCTTCTGGTACTCCTACTGGTGCTGGGACTGGTTTTAGTACTAATGGTCCTGGAGCGGACGGCCACTATCCTATCCAGCCAATATTCACAGGTCCTATGACCATTCGTATCCACGAAGCAGATGGTACTCCGTATGAACATGTGGTGGATCTCAAAGACAGTTTTACCAAGCTGGATATTCAGTATAATACGAAATACAAGCGACTGCGGCGGAATCAACGTGGTACGTCTACTAATTCTGCTAGTACCAAGTCACAGCACGATTTCATAGATTTAAATTCGATTCAAGAAGATGACGATAATAATCCTGGCAGTGGAGTGCTATTGCATTGTTTAGGAGATGTGTTGCAATCTGATAGAGATATGCAAGAATGGCGGCTTAGTGACTGGGATAAAGACGAAGAAGAGCGGATGTATAACGAAGCGTTTGAGTGGATGCGAGTGGATTCTGACTTCGAATGGATCTGTGTAATCCACATCAACCAGCCTGATTATATGTATGTTTCTCAGTTGCAACAAGACAGAGATGTCATTGCACAATGTGAAGCCGTCAGTTTTTTCCGTGACCTCAAGCCTAGTAGATTATATTCTACGTTTCTTGTTCGAACCCTCATGGATCGTAGGTACTACTATGGAATCCGGGTGCAAGCAGCCATGGCGTTAGTGAAAATGGCCGTTGAAGAAGTGGACTATGTCGGCAAATACCATCTGTTAAAAGCGTTCCAAGAGCTGTTTTGCTTTGAAGGGTCTAACATCCCCGATGCAAATAACTTTTCAGACTTTCCTACCTATTTTGTTCAGAAAGCGCTGCTTCGAGCCATGTCACAGATCACGGATTCAAGAGGCAACTGTCCTCCTGATGTACAAAGATTCTTGCTTGATGTCCTTCGATATAACGAGAACTCCAGCAATCAGTTTTCTGATTGTTTCTATGTTTCAGAATTAATTGGTGCGATCGTGGATTCTATAATAGGAGGTGAGAATCGAGTC
The DNA here is from genome assembly GCA_001939105.2 of Sugiyamaella xylanicola (nom. inval.). NCBI lineage: Eukaryota > Fungi > Ascomycota > Dipodascomycetes > Dipodascales > Trichomonascaceae > Sugiyamaella > Sugiyamaella xylanicola (nom. inval.). The sequence continues at coordinate 124,103 of MQSX02000026.1, forward strand.
GGATCGAGAAGAGCGCGATCTGACCCCGAGTCTAAGCAATTGATTCAACAAGCCGTGGCTGAAATTGAACGATGTGAACGAATGGATCGATGGATCCCATCGTTTCAGAATATGATTACTGTGAAAGTGATTAACGAAAAAAGACGGCTGGCTTGGAATGGACTTATTCATGTGAATGTCGGTGAACTGATTCAGTACACCAGAATTGGCAACAATCCAGATGTTCGACTAGCAGCGTTCAACAGTATCATGATCTTAGGCGGATTGAAAACGAATTCTATTGTCGACTATCTCGTCTATGTCGTTGAACATGAGCCGTCAGCACGTGTGCAGAACGGGTTAATAGAGCTGCTTGGCCAGGTTATCAGCGACATTGCTGTGAATGGCGAAGCTAAGAATACCATTGACGGTAACTCCGTGTCTACAAACAAGTCAAGTAGCGAAGAGGATAGCGGCGGCCTGACTATTGTGGAGACTGGTGTACTGAGCGCCCGGCAAGACGCTCTTGCGAGAACGACCTTAACCGGTGCTATTGAAATGCTGCGTAAGACCTTCGAGTCAAACTCAGAGTCAGAGACGAAGGATGGGAATAGTCCAGGGAAGTTCTCAGAATTCGCTAGAGGCATCTGGACCCTGCTTCTTAGTACTACTGCTGATAATATTCTGGAAAAGAAGCGATTGCTGCAAATATTGCGTATTCTGTATGAACCACTCAATAGCTACATGGTCACTCTGCCTATTCCACGATCCAGTCGACTAGTTGCCAAACGCATAGGCGACAGTGAGATCGTAATCAAACGAGAGGAATGGCACAAGCCCAAGAAAATTATCCTTGCAACAGGCAGTGGAACTGCAACTCCACACTCTCAAGCACCAGGGACTCCCTCTTCTGTCACTAATAATGTTGTGATTGTGAATGGCAGTGACAACAAAACTCCTCACGTTCAAACACTGCCGTCGGATAACGGCTCAGCAGTTCCAAGTGCTTCTGTTTCTACTACCAACATTGCTACCGCCAGTGCCGCGACTGCTGTTCCCCATGTTAAGCGGCAGTACAAAAAGAAGTCACTGGTTGCGGATGCTCCCACGCCTTCTACTGAACCATCAGCACCTGGGGATGTCCTTCCCCAGACGGCATCAAATCCAGTGCCTATCAAACTTGGGCTTCCCAAAACCAACAAAACATCACCAGCAAAACACGGAAAAGCTGGCCAATCACTCATGTTCAAATTCAAAATCCCCGCAAACGCCATCCAGCTCCAGGCCGCTGCTGCCGCTGCTGCCATGCCTTTCGCACCCATCGCAACTCCCGCGACCACAGCCACGAACGGCACCTCCACCCAACACAACAAACCTGCCAAACCAAAGGTTCGAATCAAACTCAAAATGTAATGACCACCTGTATATTAAATGCCATGCCATCTACGACTAGGCTTGCCTGCCTCCGGCGGCTGGGGCTGCGCCCCAGACCCCGCTGCTCCTCTCGCTCCGCTCGAGTCGGTTCCAGGGTCTCCCAGACCTCGTCTCGAAGGTGATATGATACTGGAGAGTCCCTGAGTGTGCATCATTATAAGTCCTGTCTTCAAATATCTAGTTACAAAGGCTCCAGGCCCTCTCAGACAGACTGGCTGGTGGAAGCCTTCCTGACCCCCAGTCAGACGACCTTCCCACGTCCGACTCGAGCGGAGCGAGAGGAGCAGCGGGGTCTGGGGCGCAGCCCCAGCCGCCGGAGGCAGCAAGGGACAAACAGGTTAAATTTCTATAAATATTTGATATAAGATCTCGCAGAGAAGTTTACAAGCAGTACCAGCCAGTGGCACCGACGAAGATGAGGGAGACGCCGATCCACCAGAGGGCTCTGAGGTCGGGCAGGTCCTTGCGGACGGCAGTGGTTTTGCCTCTGTTTTCGAGAGAACGACGGACCTTTTGCACGGTGCTTGTCGAGGAGGCCTGGCCAGCAGCGGTGGGGTTCATGGTCTCAGTTGGCAGCATCATAGGGGGTTTGTACGCCAGGTAAAGAGGGGGTAATGGCGACCCGTCGAACTGGTACAGATCCAGACGATAACGTCCGTGGTAGTCGTCTACCTGGACATCAAAGCTCTTGAAGAACTCAGTCTGGTTGTAGCGCATATAAGTGGCAGTGTCAGAGTTACATGGCTCAGAAACAAGCTGTCTGCCATCAACAATAAAGGGGGTCATCGAAATAGATCCATTAGAAAGAATCTCGTATTTACCGTGCTGGAATAACAACACCCCAGAAGGACATTTTGGGTCTTGGGCTGTGGATACTGTTAGTGGGCGGGTTCTTAGGGAGGGAGGACGTGCCTCCGGCGGCTGGGGCTGCGCCCCAGACCCCGTTGCTCCTCTCGCTTCGCTCGAGTCGGGCGTCGTCGGTCCCAGCAATCTCCTGCGAAGCAGGAGCCATGGGGCCTGGGGCAGAGCCCCAGCCGCCGGAGGCACAGTGCTCACTTACGGTTTCCTGAGACTTGGTAGATAGCCTGTTCCCAGAAGCCGTCGGCTGTGAAGGAGTAGCTGATTCCGGGAAGGGCCGGTTCTATGAGCAGTTCGTCGACGGGATCGTAGAAGCCTGGGCCTGTGAATACAGCGTTGGATTTCGAGGACCAGGTGCCCTCTAAGTCGTTCGCGGTCTGAGCGAAGCAAACCGCAAGAAGCGATGTCAGCAGGAACACGACTGATATCATTTTGTCTATTTTATGCGTTTTCGGTTTGTTTAGAGAACAGTCGTACTAGTTGTAGTAATCCAGGAGCACACAAGTTAGTCGTTTGGTTTTTGGTTGGTTGTTATTTATAGTTTGATGCGACTGGAAGCTGTGATTCGGATCTGTGGACACTGAGAGATAGATGGATCCGTGAATGTCGATGTGGATGCGATTTGCTTGGCACTGTCACTGAAATCAAAAGATAGTCAGCACTTAAGAAAGAACGAAAAATTGGATCGAAGATGCGAAAGTGCTGAAATAATTTAAATGCCAAATACTCTTTCCGGCGCAAACGCTTGCTTGTACATGTAAGAGCGATATAAACAGTCGCTGCGAAGAAGCTCAAGTGACATAAAAATAGAACATTTCTGTGAGGCTGACAAAAACGCGATGTTGATCGACAAGGCTCAGGGGAAAAAGGGTTCTGCCTCCAGCGGCTGGGGCTCCTGTCGAGAGTTCTTTGTGCTCCGCTTACCGAACTGTCGAGCTTTGTGGACGTTCGACTCGAGCGGAGCGAGAGGAGCAGCGGGGTCTGGGGCGGAGCCCCAGCCGCCGGAGGCAGGTAGCGACCGCGCTGTCAATGCCTGTCATGCTGTCAAATAGAGTCAAAGAAAGGGCTGGACAGCAGACACACAACGAGATAGAAAAAATAGAAAAGAAAGAGTGATCTATATAAAGATAACTGAGAGAGGGTGTGTTTTGGGGGAAAGAAATGGCGTAGTGAGCGCGGTAGAGCGGTTTGGTGAGGGCAGCGTTCTCTGCTCCCGTTATAGGAAACTCAGGGGTGCATGAATATGGCGATCGCGTCGTTTGAAGCAGGTGGGGCTTTCTGGGCGCAGGAGAAAAGTCCATAGTTCTGGCATCTATCTCATCCGTATGCGATAAAATCTATATGGATGTCTTGGTAAGAGAGAGCAAGATCTGGTCATGGTGACGAAAAATGCTCACGATGTAGCTGAGACCTCAGGACATCACCTTGGGGTAAAGGAGGGTTAGGGTATATTATGCAAAATGTGTCCTTTATGCCGCGATTGCGATGCTGGATATCGAGGGGAAGGATGACATATGGCAGAGATCATAGTGTGGAACAGAATTCCAGGAAGAACGGAAGAACAGTTGGGGAGAACAAACGGGTAGAGCCAATTGAGAGCTGGATGGACGAGGACGAATTAGGGAATTCGTATAGGGCCAAAAAACAGAAAGTGCTAGATACAAGGGCAACTATGTCTGAAGCTGTCCCGACTGCTGGGAGAAGCACCAGTGGAAGCAGTGCAAGCTCTGGAGTTGGAACGGGGGCAGATAGCACCTCATCGGTTATTCCATCACACAATGAGCAGAAATATGACCGTCAGCTGCGTTTATGGGCGAGTTCAGGCCAGCAAGCGTTACAGCAAAGCCATGTTGTGCTGCTGGGAGCCACTGCCACTAGCTGTGAACTAGCCAAGAATCTGATTCTGCCTGGCATTGGACAATTGTCGATCATAGATGATACTTTGGTTACTGAGGAAGATGTCAAGACCAATTTCTTTCTGAATAGCGATGGTAGCGACGTTGGCAAGCGCAAGTCAGAGTGCGTGGTAGGGTTGCTGAATGAACTGAACCCTGGTATCAAGTGTGTAGCGCTAGTAGGCCAGACAGCGCTGAAGGAGCTTGATTTGACCAAAGTCACCCTTGTAATTGTTTCTGGGGGAGACTTACTGAAATGGGTAGATACTGAAACCAAACTGAGAAAGCACGGTGTTCCCATGATAGTCGCTGATTCGATTGGGTTCTACGGATACCTGCGACTGTGTCTACCGTCAGATCACGATATTGTCGAAACCCACCCAGACTCGCTTGTCGACTTGAGACTTGACAGTCCCTGGCCAGAGCTCTTAGAACATGCCAAGAAGTACCAGGATCTCGACAAGTTTACATCGGTCGAAATAGACCATATTCCCTTTATCGTCATTCTGATCAATGCGCTGGATAGGTGGAGAGAAACACATAATAGTATTCCCTCTACATACGAAGAAAAAAATGAGTTCAAAACATTCGTTATGGATATAGCGCGAAAGAGAGCTGATACTTCTGTGGCTCCTGATTACGAAAACTTTGAAGAGGCCATTGGGTCTGTATGGAAACTGTTCCAATCATCTCAAACATTACCCTCTAATCTACAAGAGATATTATACCATGAAAAGACCAAATCCGAGTTCAATAAGTCGCCATTTTGGACTTTAGCAGCAGCCCTGCGCGTTTTCTATGAACAGCCAGACGTTGAAGGCAATGCCCTCCTCAAGCAACTGCCTCTTTCAGGCGTGCTCCCTGATATGAAAGCCAGTACCGACTGGTTTGTTGCCATTCAACAGATTTACCGACAAAAAGCTGAAAGTGACATTGCCACTATCAAAGCTATAATCAGCAATCTTTACTCCTCCTACGCTGATGCTGCGGATAGCTCCCCACTGCAACTCTCCGACGAATACATCAGCACCTTTTGCAAAAATGCCCGCTACATCTGTGTTATACACGGAACACCCCTAGAATACCAAGAATCACAGCTTGATCACACATCTATCGAGCCAGATGATCTGGCCATATATATTGCGATTCGGGCCTTTCGAGCATTCTATAGTGCCAAGGGCAGTGTTTCTCCCAATAGCGACCTCACACACGACTTCGACAACGTCGTAAGCCAATTCACGACTGTTCCCACAACCGTCATAGAATCCTCAACCAAAATTCTAGAAGAGCTGAAACGCGCTGGTGGCGAACTCTACAACATCGCCTCATTCATGGGTGGCATCGGCGCCCAAGAGGCTGTCAAAATAATCACGCACCAATACGTGCCCCTCAACAACAGCTTGGTCTACGACGGCATCACGAGTCGCGTTGGCACTTTCAAATTATAACTTAATCTCTATTTATTTGGCTGCCTTGACATGCCTCCGGCGGCTGGGGCTCCGCCCCAGACCCCGCTGCTCCTCTCGCTTCACTCGAGTCGGGTGTGGGGGGAAGGACACTGTCGTGTTGGAGCTACTTTGAGTACATACCTCTGGCTTCTCGGGACTACTTGGTTCTCTACAGCTCCATTACCGAACCCAAATGGAGCGCAGTAAGATAGCTGCCGCCCAAAAGTTGATTAAACTCGACTCGAGCGGAGCGAGAGGAGCAGTGGGGTCTGGGGCGGAGCCCCAGCCGCCGGAGGCAGGTCGCGATATCGTGAGAAAGTCTATTGGATTACAAGTCGTCGAATGCGGCAATGCCGTTGTTCGTTTTTTGTTTCTTCTTTTGTTGAACCACTTCTTTCCAGTCGACTTCGGCGCCACTGTCAGAGTCGTCCTCTTCGTCTCCGATGGTCGCAGCCTTTTTGGCGATTTGCTTGTTTTTGCGCTTTTCTCGTCTCTCAGAGGCCAGCTCTTTTCGCTCGAGTTTGCCTGACCATGCTTTGTTGCTTTTCTTTACAATGTCTTTGGTTCTGGATGGTTTACTCACTTCTTGTTTTTGCAGCTCGTCGAGTCTTGCCTGTTCTCGTTGAGCATTCGCGTATTTGTATTCGTTCATGTCAATGGGTTCTCCTAACCAGCCATCCTTAGGCAGCTGGTCTTCTGGCAGCGCCTTTAGTTCGGGCATTTTGGGCAATCGCAGCAGATGGTACGACCGCGCCAGGTCAACCAAGTCCAAATTTGCTAGCCTGAATATCGACGTTGCTGTGTGCTTGGTATAGAATCGAATGTACGAGAGATACGACCTCAGTGCCAGATCATGTCGGGCACGATCCTCGAGAAGCCACTTTCTCACTAACGACATATCATAGTCAGATTGAAGGTCGCTATGGTCCTCTTCGACCATCTGAACCTTACGGACGCTTAAAAAGTCGACATAGTCCTCTTCACGTCCTTCATTAAGAAACACAATGCCATTACCTTGTCTTCCTAAACGTCCTGCTCGACCTGCCCGATGCAAGAACACATTAGGATCGGTGGGCGGGTCTAACTGGATGACAAGGTCAACGCCAGGGATGTCTAATCCACGGGCAGCAACGTCTGTCGTGAGTAAGATGGCTTGGTCTATGCTATTTGTGAATTTTTCAAGTGTCTTGTGACGTGGTCCAGGAGGAAGTTTCCCATGCAAAGAACATAGCATCGGCAGGGGCAGGCTGCTGTCATCGTTGCCAACTGATTTTTGTCGTTCTTCTTCCAAAAATGTAATTAACGAGTAAAAGAACGTCACGCTGATACATGTAGGGAAATATACAATTGCCTTTTTGTAGTGATATTTGCGTAAGATGTCCAGGAGAAGAGGAATCTTGTCTCTAGGACTTTTAACGACTGTGTATGAGATGCCCAGGGAAGTCGGTGTCTTTGACTGAGCCTTACCAGCTCGAACAACAATCTTCACAGGGTTTCTCATGCCAATTCGAACCATTTCTGAGACAGCTTCACTAATAGTTGCTGAAAACAGACCCACTCTCTTCTGTTTAGGCAAATATCCGAGAATCTGACTGATAGCGGTATCGAAGCCAAGATCAAGCAGTCTATCAGCTTCATCAAACACCAGACAGTCGACAGCTTTTGTACGTACTGAATTTGAACTCAGCAATTCCACGAGCCTACCGGGAGTGGCAACTAATATATGTGGTCTTCTCTGTAAGAATATCTTCAGATCAGCATGTGTGGGAGTGTTGCCTCCTATTAATAGTTGAGATCGGATAGGACGAGGGATTCTCTTTCTTTTCACTTTCTTTTCATCTTTCTGTTCACTTTTTTCTTGATCTTTGTTTTCTTCTATCGATTCCAAACTGGTTGAAAGGTCCAGTACAGACTCTAGAACCCTGTATATCTGCTCGGCCAGCTCTCTTGTAGGAGAAACAATAATTGCATTAGTCTCTCCTTGTAGGAGAGCATCCAGTTTTAACACTCTTTCAATCACAGGAATAAGGAATGACAGAGTCTTTCCAGAACCAGTGACTGCTTCAACAACGACGTCTTTATTGGCAGCGAACAGCGGGATAACCGACGCTTGCACGGGGGTCATCTGCGTGAATCCCAGATTATGAACTGCTTCCAACACCCAAGGAGTCAGAGCAGGATTCAAGTCCACCCATTTTCGTGATGACAGGGTCGATTTATCAGACATACTGTCTACTCTACTCTTCTATGGAATCTCGAAACCTCAAGTACCGGTCTCTCAATAGTCCTGACAAATATTGGCAAATATCGTAAATAGACGGCTGAAATATTTTTTAGATGGTGAAGATGCAAAGATCGACATGAAAAATTGTTATCTTATCTCTTGATCTGAGTGTTTTTTGACTACTGATTTAGGTCTGGCATGAATGAAACACTTTCGTTGTTGCTCTAGAATCTACACGGTATTGAGGCAGAATTTGAGAAGTTCTCATACGAAAATTGCGTTTGGATATCTAGAAAAACGGCACTTCAGTCACTATTTTACGAACATGACGCAGCAGACCAAGTCTACTCCAGATTATTCGAACTGGACGAAAGATGATTTAATAAAAAGAATCCAGAGTCTGGAATCAGTTTCCAGTAGTGACAGTTCCAGCAGTCTATCAATTACTGCGGTCACTAGTGCAGCCACCCCTGCTACTCCTGCTTCTCCTGCTACTCCAACTGCTGCTCCTGCTACAACCTTCATCACATCATCATCTGCTACAAATGACTCTCCTAAAGCCCCGAAGCAAAAGAAGAAAAAAGAGATGGATTTCTCCAAATTCACCACCAGAAAAGTGGCTATCAGATTTGCATATCTCGGGTGGAACTACAATGGACTGGCCATTCAGGCTACTCCAGACGTTCCTACTGTAGAGCTTGAGATCCTCAAAGCATTCCATCGCACTAAAATCGTTCCTTCACTAGATACAGCCGATTGTGAATTCAGTCGGTGTGGAAGAACTGATAAAGGCGTCAGTGCGATGAGACAGGTTATATCTCTACGAGTCAGATCTGTCCTTTCAATAGAGGAGCAGCAAGATCCTGCCAACGACACACGAGAACTAGATTATCTGAGGATGCTCAATACTCACCTTCCTAATGATATTATAGCATACGAGATTTGTTTACGGCCACCGCCCGGCTTTGATGCTCGGTTCAGCTGCACATATCGTCATTATCGATATTACTTCTATCCCCGTAGCGATCTCAATCTAGAGCGAATGCAAGAAGCAGCCGGTTTGTTTCTGGGCAGGCACGATTTCCGGAACTTTTGCAAAGTAGACGCATCCAAGCAAATCATCAACTTCGAAAGAGAAATGATCCAATCATCGATAGAACGAGACACCAACAATCATGAAAACGCTTATTACTTTAATCTAAGAGGCACTGCATTCCTCTGGCATCAAGTGCGATCAATGATGGCGATTTTGTTCCTCGTCGGCCAAGGGCTAGAATCCCCATCCATTGTCTCAGATCTGCTCGATGTAACTCGAATGCCTCGTCGTCCAGTCTACGAAATGGCAGCCGACTACCCATTGGTGCTCTACGACTGCGGGTTCCCAGAAAACATGGAATGGACCTCTCTCAAAAGCCCAGACTCGCTCGAAAACCTGTACAACTCGGCATTCAACCTCAAACACGAGTACTGGATGAAAGCATGCATGGCAGAAACACTTCGCGATGTCGTCCACAACGACGCCTTTGGTGAGACTGCCACCCAACACCAAAACCAAATAAGGACCCGCGTCAACACGGGCCAAGGCTACGGCAAGCCTCTCACGAACTACCGTCCCATCCACAAACGGGAGCTCCTTGAGACCCCTGAAACGGTCAATGCTCGCTGGCGCGAGAAGAAAAAGAAGCAGTAGTGTGGCCATGTGCCTCCGGCGGCTGGGGCTGCGCCCCAGACCCCACTGCTCCTCTCGCTACGCTCGAGTCGGGCTTTGGGACCCCACACCACTCCTGCGAAGCAGGAGCTACGGGGTCTGGGGCAGAGCCCCAGCTGCCGGAGGCAGCCTGGCCCGCTGTAGGATCTAATTACACTGGCTTGTTCTTTCCCACTCTGTCACATTGACGCTAACTGCTGCGAAGCAGCAGCCACGGGGTCTGGGGCAGAGCCCCAGCCGCCGGAGGCAGAGCGACACATTCGTGTAGAATCTGATTACATTAGAAGTAGCAAACCTGGTACAGAATAGGCAGGTTTTTGTTTTTCTCTTGCCAGTCAGCTATGATGTCCATAGCCTCTGTGTCGAGGTCAGAGCATCCCTGGAGCAGTCCTGCCAGCGTCAGTATACCCTGGCCGCCCACCCTGGCCTGTTCGTGGTTATCTTTGATGTCGACGTTGATCACATGGACCATTCTATTCAGTTTCGAGCCGCGGTTCATGAGGTCTACGCACACAGCATCGAAGCAGCGCTCTTCGCAGGTGAAGACCACATCAAATACCTGGTCGTGCTCCTGCCACCGCTCAGGGTGGTCTTTGATTTTAGTATTGCGCTCCAGCATCTGCAGCACTCCATTGGATGTGTATCTGTCAGGTTAGTGTCAACTAAATCCAATCTCACTTCCTGAGTTACTTTCAACTTACAATCTGCGGTCCCGCTCCTCCAGATCTTTCAGCATGAAACTGTACGGCGTGCCAAACGTATAAATAATAGGACTGTCTATACTGGCTCCAGGCAGCCTGACAGCAGACCCCGTGCCGAACGACGACACCCTGAAACCCTTCTCTTTCAGCAGCTTATGTGCCTCCATCGAACGGTTGTTGTTCGAAGCACATACCGTGCAAAACGCCACCTCACCAGGCATCCTAATAAATAAATAAATAATAGTTTCTCGAACCAGGAACATCACTCACTCTGATCTGATAAACTGGTGAAGCGGCTCGTGCGGCTCTGTCAGGGTCTAGAAGGGTCCAGCTTGGGGTAGGGCAGCCTCCGGCGGCTGGGGCTGCGCCCCAGACCCCGTTGCTCTTGCTTCGCAAGAGATTGCCGGGCCGGTAGACGAAACGACTCGAGCGTAGCGAGAGGAGCCACGGGGTCTGGGGCGCAGCCCCAGCCGCCGGAGGCAGACCCAGAGAAGCAGAGAATAAAATACATTTGATATTACAAAGAATCGAGTCATTAGTTAGCGTCATAGGGCGGTCGTGAGTATTCGTAACAGATGCAGTGGTTAGATGGGGATGCCGAGGGCCTCGAAGTCCTCCTGGAGCTCGTCGTCGTTGACGGGCTTCATTTCTGGGGCTGCAGGGAAGCCGATGTATCTGCTGACTCCCTCGAGGATGGCGATTTCCTGGTTGGATGACATTCGCTGGCGGATCTGTGTTCCGCGGCTTTCGGGGACTGAGAATGTGTATTCAGGCACGAGGGCGTCCATTGCTCGACGCTCTCGGTTCACTTTGTACCACTCTTCGGTCGTCCTTAGCAGCAGTTTGACTCGAGAGTCGGCCTGGTCTTTCAGGAATTGCTGGTGTGCTTGTGTTCGCATGGCGGTGCTCACTCTGAAAATGCATTGTTTTTGGTATCTGAGTCGGTGTTGGGCCAGTCGCAGCTTCTCATCGCGGATGTGGCCGATTTGCGCATACACATGCTCTAGTTCGGGGTGCGAGCCATCAGCACACATCTCGATCTCGGCTATGTACCGGCTCATTTTGTCTTGGTGAAGCTGATCGCGGAGCTTTGCAAAATCGATTTCGATCTCCGTCAGCAGCGCTACGGCTTCCTGGCGTCGTTTCTGCGCTAAATCGTCGTGGTCGTGGCCGTCATCAGCATCAGCATCAGCGTCGCCGTCAGCATCAGCATCAGCTTCGGCTCCACCGTCTGCTTCAACGTCAGCATCAACATCAACTTCACCGGCAGCATCAGCATCAGCATCAGCCTCTGCCTCAGCAGCAGCTTCGTCAGTCTCAGCCTTAATAGCAGCTTGTATACCATTGACTTTTTTCCTCGATTTACCATTGCTATTTTCATTTTCATTATCACCAGCACTTCCATTAACCACAGCTGTTTGCTGTTCTCCATCTTCATCTTCGTCCTCGTCTGCACCACCACCATCTTCATCGTCAGTTCCTTTTGTCGCACTAACCTTCTGTTTTTGTTTGCTCTTATGATTGCGATCAGTTTCAGATTTATTATCTTTTGATTCGTCTTCAGCATCATCATGATCCTCGACATCTCCATGCTGCCGTAGGCCAGAACCATTTGACGTCGCGCTGCTGCCGTTGACAACGTCCTGTGAAATATCCATTTTTTCCTCAGTACTTTCGTCGTTTTCACTTTTATCCGTATCTGATGCTACTTTGCTGCGCTTGTTGGTTTCTGGCGTATGTTCAGAATACCTCCTCTTTTTCGATTTCAGTTTTATCGTGGTGATTGTGCTTTCTTCATCATACTCTCCATCAGCTTCAGCACTGTCGTCGTTTTCGCGGGAATCAGCAGACTCATCCATCTCAATATCGTCACCAGTCTCATGATCTTCCTTTCCATTGGTGATTCGAGATATTCGATCTCCACTCTCATTTTCATGCTCATTTTCTTCGTCGTCTTCGTCTTCGTCTTCATCTTCGACTTCTCGTAATGCTGGTGACGAGGCAATGACCGATTTCTCCTCCACCTCATCGTCTTCTTCGTCGTGTTCTCGACTCTCTCCATCATCATCACTGCCACGATTTCGTCCGTTGATTTCCTCTTCTAACAGATCCAGGTCTAACCGTTCCGTCTCTGCTTCTGAATCGTCCAACTCACTGAGCTCTGAAGAATCGTCCAAAAACTTGTGTGCGAGAATGGTCTTTTTAGCGTCATTATCGTTCTGACTCCCTTCTTCTCGGGCTTCGATATCGTCGTCGGCTACTTTCTCTTCCTCGTTCTCTTCGTTTGCTTTTTCAGCTTTTCCTGCCGGTCTATCGACATTATGATCACTATGCACGTTCTCTAGCGGCAGCTTCTCGTCCTTTTCCTCTCCCGTGCTTGTTGCTTTATTATTGGACTCATCATGACTGTCTGGAGCAGGATCCACCTCATCATTTTTATCCACTTCTTCCACCTCTGCCTTCACAGCATCTTTCACTGTTATATCGACCATATCATCAACCGCATTCTTCTCTTCCTCCTCTTCGTCCCTGGCGTCCAGCACTTCCTGAACAACTTTGGCTGCTCGTCCTGTGTCACCACCATTTACCCTCACTTTCACTTTGAGTTTGGCTTTTATGCGCTCGCCAGGTGTTCCATTCGCAGTTTCGGTCTTTGACCCATCGGAATCAACACCCAGCCTGGCGTCCACTTTCTTAACCTTAGTACTTCCCGTCATCGGTGCCCAATCTCATTCCTAAACCCCGTTAGAACCCCAGCTTCCAGGCCGTAAACCCAGCTCTGTATTTGAAATGAGATATTCCAGTAGATTCTTAAAACCACACCAGATCTAACAAACAAGGCCTCCCGATCAGAAAACCAGAGCCCGAGAAAAGCACCTGCACACCATTTAGTCCTACGACCACCAGCTCTACTCACCAAACACTAGCACGTACCAGGACCGTAGCACACGAGAAATTGGCCAGTCACTATAACAAACTGTCTTCGAAAAGAGATGCCGCAATTCCACAAAAATCCACTCAAATCAAGCTCCACAACGCAAAATCGGCTTTCTTGGTTCTATAAAATAATTGTCAACCTCTGGTATATGTACGGTTCTTTAACAGTCAACCACAAGCGGCTGGCGCTCGCTAGCCAACCCGCATCTCTCTCGACTGGCGTTTGTTGTGGCTGATAGGCGGCACGCGGTCCCGCGTACGCGCTACAGGCCGGTTTCTGGGGACGCTGTGGGGAGGGCATCTGCCTCCGGCAGGCTGGGGCTCTGCCCCAGACCCCGTAGCTCCTGCTGCGCAGGAGATAGCGGGCATCGTCGAGAAAACGACTCGAGCGTAGCGAGAGGAGCAGCGGGGTCTGGGGCGGAGCCCCAGCCGCCGGAGGCAGGGCCCCCTCTGTGCTGTGGTGTGTGCCTCCGGCGGCTGGGGCTCTGCCCCAGACCCCGTTGCTCCTGCTTCGCAGGAGACTGCCTGGACCGTGGACGGGACGACTGGCGTGTAGTGGGAGGAGCAGCGAGGTCTGAGGCAGAGCCACGACGCTGGCCACAGTAAGTGAGCCTGTAATGCGCATGTGAGCTCTGAAAATGTTTTTCAAAGAGAGGAAAGTGTGCCGTGAGTCTACCATGCATAGCTGTAAGCTGTCAGCCAAAGGACCCCAGGCAACAACGTACCTTTTGTGCCAGTAGCGCCATGTGCTGTGTGTGTGTTTGTGTGTACGGTGTGTGTTTGGTGTCTGTGTTTGTTTTATAGTCAAGACTTTTTTGTTGAGGCAGAGAAACTGAAGTCTGGTTGCTCTGGGCTGGGTGTTTCCAGATGCCAGGCTAGAACGTAGGAGTTTCGTGTGGGTTCTAGTTACCGCACTGTCGCCTTGCCTTATTCCACTTGAAAATTGTTATAGAAGAACCTAGTGTTCGCCTAAATATGTCTATCGTGTGGTGGAAGTTGAGCGAGCCCTATGTCTGGTGGTCGTTAGACCTTTCTGGTGATGTGTACTGGGCTCAGAACCCCCTGAGTTCTAGTTACCTGCGTAGCTGATAGCGATTCTTTCCCTTGTCACGCTAGCAAGCAAGTGCTTCACAGATGGCAGTCTACCCATATGGATAGTGCGAGTACTACTGTAGCTAAAACTGGTCTGTTAATCATAATACGAGAAAGAAATAAAGTCTGCAGGGCGAGTGTCGATCTTTAATTAATTCTTGCAGATGCATGCGAATCCTGTACATGTTTGGCTTTCTGAGTGGGTCCTCTACCACCTACAACTGCTAGCAAGAGCAGATATAGAATGAAAATTGGGAACCCACAAGGCAGTTATGGGATATTTTTGCCTGATCGTTAATATTTTCGCTTGGTTTTCTTATCATACAACGACCGCTGTTCATCTTGAGGTGGCTTTAATATCATCTGCCTGCATATGCAGGGCGATAAGATAACGACGACACTAGCGGGAGGCTCTACGCTGATATGGCCAGTTCGAGACAAAGCATATGCAACAGCTGCTAATTAAAACGTTCCCAATAAGCAGTTTTCGACCATACAAGCTCGCTAGACGCCCACAACAATTATAGTCAACCACGTCTCGCTCTCAAGGCCCTGACTCCTGGTCACTGTTTGAGAACCGCAAAGATCAATAAATCCAAAAGCCTCCAGACTAACAAGCGGCACAGATAACGAAAGCGTTCAGTTGCATAGCCACTCATACTGCGCTTGGTCTGGACCCTGTCTCATCCCATCCGCCAGCTGGCCAGAACAATTGCTATCTCTGCTCCTTTCGGGCGCCCACTTCAGAACACAATCGTATCGTATTATCCATTTAGACATTTTAATCGGCTTGGCAAGCATGTCTGACCTCACCTCCGACGAAGCTCGTTCCCAACACCCTCATTTCTGCTCATCTCTGCTCCTTCTCTCCGCAGGGCAATTGATCACATGGCGTCGAAAAACACACCAGCAACTAACCCACCACCTCTATACCCCCATACGTCTGTCTCAGGGGTACGCCAGCCCTCCGCCAGCTAGCCCATTTCCTGCGCACATTCTCACCGCCCACTCTCCACCCCTCTCCGCACCTCTCTAACCCACTGAAACTACTCACACCAGCCCCCCACGGTCCCAGCCCCGAGCGCAGCGAGCTACGGGGTCTGGGGCGGAGCCCCAGCCGCCGGAGGCTGACCCACTCGAAACATGTCTGTGTCAGAACACTCCTGCACAGGGAGACCGTGCCTCCGGCGGCTGGGGCTTCGCCCCAGACCCCGTGGCTCGCTGCGCTCGAGACTGGGATCGTGAGGATAGAGAATGACGATGTTGTTGGGAAAAGGGGTGGACCTGGGTCGGTCAGGGGGGAAGAGGAGGAGAGGGAAGGGGCTTGGTCCCGTGACGCATGTCTTATCGGCGTGCATGAATCCCCATGGAATGGCGTACATGCGTCATTAATGTTGTCAGGCTGCGTGGTGCGATATTAATAGACTTAACCTCAACCCAACCCACGTATATATTCTCATTTTGAGACTTTGGGTTAGAGTATCCATATCTTACGTTATACTACGCTACGCTACGCCGGTGTGCTGTACAGTGCAAGCATAATCAATCCTACCCTAGGGCTCGCTCATTTACTGTTAGTGGCTCGTTTATATTTTACTTTATACTGGCTTCAGGAGGTGTGAAACAGAGGAGAGTAGGGTTTGTTCTTCATTGCAATTGATTTGTATTATCCAACTGCACCGAGCCTTCCCGCTTTTGTTTCTATCTGTCAATACTGTTGCTGAAATAGGTTTTGATATTTTGAGCTTGAAATATCATATCCCTAGATTTAGGTCTTGTTTGCGTGGTCTGTTATTTCGTCCTGCTTCAGATCTGCAGTTGCTGTTGCGTTCCTTACGAATGAATGTGTTAGGACTGAGTTGATATATCCTTCCAAGAAAGATCCTGACTATAGTTTCCAGTATCGAATTTCAGCAGGTGCTCTGAACTGGTATTCAGACATTGTACCCACGAAAACGACTTATCGGAATACCCCCTTAGGATTTCAGGGTCAAGTTCAAGTCCTCTGCCAAGAGAAGTAAGCCGCCATAATCAAGAAAAGAAAAAAACTACTGGAATCAAGGGTAAGCTCTCTATTTCTGACGTCCAGATCAAGACATCGGTATCGTATTATCGTTCCAAGATACTAAGGCAGACCTATAGTCCTGAGTTGTAAGGAGCCTCATGGTGGCAAGAGCCTCATTCAGATAGATTAGAGTTGGGTATCATTCAAGGTGAATATTCGAATCGTACTGCTGACTCGTTGACCTCCCTCGTTGACTCGTTGACTCGTTGACTAGGTGTAGTTGTAGTCGTAGTCTTGTTATTTTCTATGAGCTGTCGTTTCGGCCACAACTATAACTACTACGGATCAGACTCAGCGAGAGAAGATATTATCATAATCCAAAATTATCGCTGTGTGCTAGTGGCTAGAGTTAATACTATCTAAGGGTAGTACTATACCACAGCTGATTTCACCTCGAATCTAAAATGTCTGGCCAAGTTCTACTGACAGGGGCCACTGGCTTTATGGGGTCTCATGTTCTTGATACTCTTGTCAAGTACCAGTATCAAATCATTGCAGTAGTCAGAAATATCGATCAGGGCCTCTTTTTCAAAGCCAAATATCCCAAAGCTAATATCGCATTCATCGAAGTGCCCGATATTTCCCAGGAAAATTCGCTGGATTTCATTTTTAAGCTGAATCCGAATATACGATATGTCATTCACACTGCCCAGCCCGAGTTACCTTGTGATTTGAGGAGCAGCTTTTCTCCTTCTCCATCTGTTGGGCTTGCTAATGGAGCTGAAGAGGAGCATGGTACTACTGGAGGCAATGGCGAATATAGCTGTGATAATGGTACTCTGCACGAAACTAGCGCGAGTACTTGCCCTTATCACTCGCCGTTTGTTGAGGATCGCGAAAAAGACCGTATCCTGTTTGAGCCCGCTATCCGCACCTCACACAATATCATAAATGCAGTAGACAAGTACGGTTTAAATGTACGAAGTGTGGTGTACAGTTCCTGTTTTGCTAGCATGATTTCCGACTCGCCAAGATTCAACGACCCTCGGAAAGTGTACTCTGCTCGAGACTTCAATAAAATCACTCGCGAGCAGGCACGTGTCAACTGCTATAACTCGTATATTGGTTCCTGTACTTTTGCAGAAGATGCGCTTTGGAAACGCTATTCGGATATCTTTCCTAGATTCACCCTTACTGTTATAGTCACACCACTTGTTCTTGGGCCCATAATCGCATCGGAGACAGAACATATCGGAACATCCACAATAAGCAGCAGCCATTGTATGAACAAGAACTTTTCCTTATACCAGGCATACAAGCTGCTAGCAGGCACACCTCCACAATCTCCAACAAAAGAATCGTCGATTGAGATACGCCGCCATTCGAGTCCGTGTTATGACTTTGCCAACTTTTCGGTTAATGAAGAAAACAAGCATTCGAATATAAAGGCACCGTTAGCACCAACACTTCCACTTGATACCCCAGTTTCACAACCGTCTCCACCACCAACATTAGCATCTACCCTGAATAGCAACGAAATTAGCATCAATACTACTGCTCTCAGCGCAAACACCTCACCCACAACAGTTTCTATTATTACAGAGTCTGAAGTAGCAAAACCACCAGCATCCATTGCATTGACACGTAACCGATCAGCCAAATTATCACGTACATGCTCTACAAAAACAACATCTCATTTAAACAGAAACCCGCCTTCGCCAATTATTGTTCCAGCTGCAACACCCAAACGACTGCCAGAATTATCGTTTCCATTCTACATCGATGTGCGCGATGCTGCCAGTGCCCACGCACGCGCCATCCAGCTAGTGCCCCCTGAAACAGACCGCTGGTTTGTCGTCGCAAACAACATCTCTGTCCAACAAATTGTAGATATTGCCCGCGCCAAGTTTCCAGTCATCCACGACCGACTGCCAATCGGCGAGCCCGGCCTAGGAGACGAAGCCATCACCCAGCAATGCTCCTTCGACATAGAGGCCTCGGAATCCATCATCGGCCTCCAGTGTCGAACACTGGAAGACACAATAGAGGCGACCTTCGGAAGCTTCCTGCACCACGAGCAGCAAGCGCAAATGATATGAAATAACGAATTTACGATGAAACAGAGCGTCAATATAGCTACATAATAAATAAAGATCTGCCTGGACAGCGCCTCCGGCGGCTGGGGCTCTGCCCCAGACCCGTAGCTCCTGCTTCGTAGGAGATTGCGGGAACCGTCGACGCTCGACTCGAGCGAAGCGAGAGGAGCAGTGGGGTCTGGGGCGCAGCCCCAGCCGCCGGAGGCAGTCTCACCCTCAGCGTGGAATGGCCAATGTCCAGTCGAAGTCGTGCCAGAGACTGTCGATGTAGTCGCGCTCTGGCGAGCCTTTGGTCCATTTTGTGGACTGGCGGATGAGGACGGGGTCGAGGCGGAGCATGCCACCTATGACGTCGCGAGCGAAACGGTCGCCTTTGGGCCAGTGGGAGGCGTCTTCGACGATGTGGCCGATGCCGCCGTTGATGTTGAACCATACGTGGAAGTAAGGTGCTTGTTTGGCAATGCTGGTTCGAAAGAGGTATTTGGCGTCGATGTTTTGGGTAGCAGCGGTGGGTTTGCGAGTGTCGATGATGTGACGGTGGCTGCTCCATTCGTCAGACAGGGCGATGATGGATTCTTGGAAGAAACCAGGTGCTGAGTCGAGAAGGTGGAATGGCACTGGTACGGCAAAGATACTGGCATGGAGTCGCCCTGATCTGTTGACTGCGTTTTCGTAGAAGAGCACGCCTTTGCGCTGTTTATGCCACATTTGAGCTAAGCTTTTCATGAAATTGCGGATTTCTTCCCATTCGTCGTCGTTGCATTCAAGTGTGTTTGTATAATGATCCATGGGGACGATTACGGTAGTTCCTTTTACAATTGCTGGTTCGGGTGCAACACATAGGTACACTTGTGTTGCAATGGCAATGATGGTGGTGCCTGAACTGCCGCCTTCTTCGAGACAGAGACGACAGTCGGATATAGACTCGTTCAGCCTGCGGGTCTTCTCTACCATCTGGTTTCGAAGGTTTTTATCGGTCTTTTGCGATATTTTAGCAAGGTTGTCGACATTGTCGTCCATATAATCGAGATCATTCATGTATCCGCCGTCTTTCGAAATCTGCTCGGCCATTTTAAGATCTAGACGGTCGTCTCGAGAATTGATCTCTTCTCGTAACATGTCTTGTATCGACGGGTCAGAAGGGTTATCGAGCTTAGTGTTTGAAATCTTGCTGAACCGGCTGTCGATTTGAACTGGTTTCTCGGTAGACTCTTGCTGGTCGGCCGAACTAGGTAGAATGCGCTTAGAGAGTTCATCGTACTCACGTTTGAGATCATCAACTTTACTGCTATTTCCCTGCAACTCTGCTTTCAGAATAGAAGCTTTAAGTTTATTCAGGTCGTTCACGGTAGGAAGCGTGGCAGAAGCTATTGGTACTGGTAGAGGCTGATTAGGCTCAGTTAGGTCTGAGACCTCGCCATCGTCTGGACTATCAGATACAATGTCATCAGTAGTCGCTCCCTTGGGAGTTTGATCTCGTGAAGAAAGTCGCGACGAGGCTTGTGAGCTCGCTGGAGCTACCGTTGGGGTGGAACTCTCAAACACTGGCTTTGAATAGAAATTGCCAGTGTCTTCTGCCACTACCCAGTCCCCGTCCTCTGTGGATTCCTCGACTTTTAATTTTTTATTCTCAGGCAACTCTGAAGATGCTGATGGAGGCGGCGAAGCCGAATGCTTATCTCGGTGTCTCTCACGATGCTCGTGCGGGCGGTTCGTTCTATGTCCATCTCGCCCACTGCCCTTTGCACGGTCATGTTCATGCCTGACATGCTCCCTCTCACGACGGCGGTGACCGTCGTCTCTATCCCTCGAGCTACGGCTGTGGCTATGCCCACTACCATGACTTCTACTACTGCGATATTTGTCTCTATCGGTTCTATCGCTTTTCTCTCTTATTCTGTCTTCTCGCTCACGATCATCTCGTCTCTCTCTTGATCTGTCTCGTGAACTTCTGTGGTGATCCCGATGTCTGTCTCCATGCTTATCATGTCTCTCACTCCGATGAGAACTACCATGCTTCTCAGGCTGCTCGCTCGGCTCTCCAGATCTTTCTCCAGACATTGCGGTGAAGAGAGATAAAGAATGATACTGACTGCGAACCTCGACTCTTCTTCTCGCTAAAGTTCGCCGCTTCACATGCGGCGGCAACCATTTATCCCATTGACCGAAGCTGTACGAGTAACGGATGGCCTCCGGCGGCTGGGGCGCTGCCCCAGACCCCGTTGTGCTCGTTTCGCGAGCAATCCAGCCTGGACAGTGGGTACTACTCCTGGATTCTCAGCTTTGGTTCACGACCCTGCATAAAATAAGCTCACATGCATATTCTGGTCTGTACTAATTGGGACTGCAGGTTCACGACTTTTCCTCTCTCACCAAACACAGATGTCGAAATACTGGTGCAAACCATGTCAGACAGTAAGTATCTTTTCCTTCTCATCTATTGAATGTCCTTTAACACATTGCAGTTTGTGGTTGACTCTAAGATTGGTAGGGCTCAGCATGAAGCCACATGGAAGCATAAGTCTGCCATCCAGCGCCAGCTACAGCAGCTCCACAGGGACAACCAGCAGCGCGAGAAGGAGGCCAAGCTCGCCGCTCGTACTGCAGATCCAAGCCCAACTGAAGAAAAAAAGGGAGTCAGTAGAATCGAAATTGGATCTACGCAATCTCCACCAGCTGACGACCACTCTTCTCACATCGTAAAACCCGCTGATCCCACACACAATGCCATCCGCAAACGTGAACGAGAGCCAGAACTCAAGCCAGCTTCAGATCACAGTCCCTCCCTGCCCATAGAAGACCCAACCCCCGACGAGCCCCGCAAAAAAGTCCAAATCCGCACCTCGAAGGGCCTCTCCGATGCATGGCGCATCCAGGACAAAGTCCTCCTCCCCGACGACATCCCAACCCCCAAACCACCTCCACCCGCCGTCAAACAAGAAGGGGACACAAAACCTGAGCCCAAGAAATCGCTGTTCAAAAAGCGCAAGCCTAAAACGTAGCAGGGGGCCTGTGCCTCCGGCAGCCGGGCCCCGCCCAGACCTGGTTCTGCTCGTTTCGCAAGTCTCTACCGGGTCCAGGATACCACTGTTCAATAGAACGTGTTCTAAAAACCCATCTCGTTCTGTGCCTCCGGCGGCCGGGCTCCGCCCGGACCTGGTTGTGCTCGCTTCGCGAGCATTTCTCACCAGACACCCCCAAACGCTCGCGAAGCGAGCACAACCAGGTCCGGGCGGAGCCCGGCCGCCGGAGGCACGTCCCCACCCGTGAGTAGAGCTATTCTATGCGTTATTATTACTATGTACAGGCAGAATATACAGGATAAAATATGCGTGAGAGGGTCTACGTCCATTGGCGGGACTGGCCGCGCACGAGCTCGAGGAGCTTCCAGCCCTTGGTTTCTGGGTTGTCCATGTCTTCGGGGATACGGGTCATGACCATGGCGTAGGTGGTCAGCTGGATGGCGTCTTCGACGCCTGCTGCGATCTCGTCGGTTTTGATGTTTTTGTAGAGGTGCACTTCTTGTGCTCGGCAGCCGATCACGTAGACAGGGATGTCGGCGGGCTGCAGCAGTTTGGCGCTGAGAATGTCGACTCCTCTGATATCCAGCACGCGGCCGGCTGAGTACAGACCTTGTTCCTGGTATTGCTTGGCTGAGGCAGCCCAGATGTTGAGGGGAGCCTCAGAAAGCCAGGTGCCAAGGGTCTCTTTGTCTCCCTTGACGTAGGCATCGAGCACCTCAGGAAGGATGTATTGACGAACGTCTTTCAAGAACTCGTCTTGGCTGAATGTAGGGTCCATCTGTTTGAACAGACGCACGACTTTACCGCTCTCCGTCTCGGCGAAAAACGAGCCAATGGTGTCACCAATGGATCTGATAGTAGACACCAAGCCGTTCTCAGACTCCTCATACATCATTTTCAGGTCGGCGGCCTTTTTACCAACAGCAGTCTTCTCGAAATCCTGTTTCCAGGACTTGCTGTCGACTTTAGCGGTCTCGTGAACAACAACATTATCACCAGCCTCAGGATTGGCCTTGACGTATCTCTTGACACCGGTTCTGAGTTCTTCTTCTAGTCGTTTCTTCTCCTCCAATTCACGTCTCATTCTACGAGCCTCTTTCTCTTCGAAACCTCCGTATCTCATACTGGAGCCATCGTCAATCACGTCTTTTAGGTTTTTATACATTTCAGTTTGTCGAATGGGCTCAGTAGCCTTGTCCACTGACTCGGCTGTCTTGTTGACGGCAGTACGAGTGGTCTTGACAATAGGAGAATCCCAAGCATGAGCAGCAGCTGAACCAACCACTTGACCAGCTTTCTTCAACGATCTTCCAGTCACAGAGGAAGCTGCTGAGGTACCGCTCTTGGCCTTGTCAAGAGCTTCTTTGGCCTTTTTGTACGCTCCACTCTCTGACATACGGCCAGTCTCGTCTTGAAGAGCCTTAATATCATCCTGCAACTCCTTGCTTTTACTCCACTCGTTTCTGAAAGTGTCGACAAACACCTGGAATGGCGATTTGTCACTTGGAGGGTCTGCTCGGCTGGCACGCGAGCTGTGAAATCCGGCACTTCCAG
Source organism: Sugiyamaella xylanicola (nom. inval.) (assembly GCA_001939105.2). Lineage (NCBI taxonomy): Eukaryota > Fungi > Ascomycota > Dipodascomycetes > Dipodascales > Trichomonascaceae > Sugiyamaella > Sugiyamaella xylanicola (nom. inval.). Next base: position 147,057 of record MQSX02000026.1, read on the forward strand.
CTGCTGCTAGCACTCGGTTACTGCTGTTGATGCTACTGCCAGCGATATGGGCATTCACCCGACAAACAACACCAGCTCTGCTGGCCAGAGCCAACGATCTGGCACCTCTGTTTCTCAACATCTTCCGCTTCTATTCTCTGAATTACTCTGTCTGATAGTGACACTATACTCCTCACTGATACTATCGTCTGTCTTGACACTCGTCCGTCTGACACTATCGTCTATCTGATATTATCGCTCCCACTGAGACAATGATTATCTTGAAACTATGTGCTAGTGATGTGATAATACTGCTGTGACAATATCGCTACAACACTATCTCCAATACTATCCTTTTCCTGAAACTATCCTTCGATACTACCAGTTCTTCCAGTCTACTGCCTATAGAACGTCACTGAAGGCGGCTACTTATGACAACTCCTGGATCTTTTCCGTCTTTTTCAATCTTTTTTGTTCTTTCTCTCTCGACTCTGTACAGCGACTCACGATTACCTCGTCTCTGACACTCGTCTCTTCTTCTTTCCACACTTTTCTTCTTCTAGTGCACCAGTTTGCCTCTTCAGCCACTGCTTCTACTGACTCTATAGCCGACAGATCATCCTGGAAAATTAAAATCTACGCTCTCCACCCTAGCCCTAGCCTATTTCCAGGGCTAGGGCCATTACCCCTGAGCTACCGGCGCCGTCTCGGAGATCCCCTGATTCTCCCCAAACAGGCCACTGAGACCCCTACTGCCCTCCACTTCGTGATCCTGTGAACCAGATGGAGGGGTGTATTGCCTCCGGCGGCTGGGGCGCTGCCCCAGACCCCGTTGTGCTCCGCTTCGCGGAGCGACCGCGCTGGTTCCCCTCTTGCTTCCGGTGGTTGGAGCTGCGCCACAGACCAAATTCTGCTCCTCTTCCTTCAAGGTCCTGTTACTCGGGGCGACCGACTCGAGCGGAGCGAGAGGAGCAGCGGGGTCTGGGGCGGAGCCCCAGCCGCCGGAGGCAGCAGAGTGGACCCAGTAGGGCAAGGGTGGGTCCCTGAGAGGGTGTTTCAGAAGTTATTTATGGATACGATTCTGAAGGTTGAGGTTTAGTATTAAGGTTCCAGCGGTTGGAGTCGCGCGTGGGGACAGGTGCTAAGTTGCAGCGGCATCGGTTAGTCATCATAGCCAGAGTGGCCTGCTGTAAGCATGGTAGCGATTCTGGCAGCAGCCTGGTTTCTCAGAGCGACGATGGTAGTGACTATTTTAAGCATTGAGCATAGACGGCTGGCTGGTGTGCAGTACTGGATAACCTGGTAACATTAATTAATGAGGATTAGCGTTTGGGGTATATTGGTTTTAGACTTAACTTCAGCATTAGATCTGTCGGTGCATGAAGGATGCGAGCTATGAGTCTGTGCCCAAACGTAAAACAGCCAGGGAGACTGTCAGTTCTGCCGCAGTAGCACCATATGAGATAATACCACCCAAACAAACTAGATCTAGGAACCTCGGACACCCGACTCGAGCGCAGCGAGAGGAGCAACGGGGTCTGGGGCGTAGCCCCAGCCGCCGGAGGCACAGACCCAGAGCAACTGTTCAGCATAAACAGATCACCATCAGCTCCAACTGTTCAGGTGAACATCGCGGCTAGCAGGCGCGCTTGACACAGGATGATTCACTGCAGATATTAATATCGAAGCCAGAGACCGAAAGCGTTACCAACCACAGAAAAGTTTGTTTGATAATACACCCGGCTGGCCTACGATTCAGGCGGTTTGCGGACGAGGAAGTTGCTTGCGAGTGTTCGAGTAGCGACATAAAAGGAATCTAGACACGCTCTTCGACATCCGCCATAATATACAAGGCAAACGGCCGATCTGATCAGCAGAAGACCTATCATCATCACATAATATCTATATCGACTTCACCACACCCTCAGCAACTATACGACAACACGAGCGAAACCGGTCCATCGACCTGATCTGATGGACAACTGCGGATCTGCTAATGAATAGCAACACACGCACGAACACAACCATATCGGAAATGGGTTCTCACAAAGACGAGAGCGACGTCGTGGTAAGTGGATATGAGGGTGGTGGCCTGCCTCCGGCGGCTGGGGCTGCGCCCCAGACCCCGTTGCTCCTGCTTCGCAGGAGATTGCTGGGACCGTCGACGAGACGACTCGAGCGCAGCGAGAGGAGCAGTGGGGTCTGGGGCGCAGCCCCAGCCGCCGGAGGCAGAGCCCCTCTCCACCTTGGCAAGAGACGAGTACTAACTCATTTGTAGCTAATAAACGGGTCGCGACCTAGGCGGCAAGTGAAGGATAGCAGGGCGTTCAGCTCGTTGATGAGGGGCGCGAGGCCGTCTAGTGGTGGGCAGCCGCTATTTTTGGCGAAACCTGCAAGTGATTTGTTGCCTATGAAGGCGTCTGGTGGCCGTCGGACGAGTTCCGCGCCCACAAGTGCGGGTTCGCTTCGTGGACTCAAAGTTGGTGGTTACGTTCCTCAGAACAGTCTTGCAAGCGGTATTGGTGCCAGCAGCAGCGGTCTGGGAGACAGTAATAGTCTGGCGGCGAGGCTCGGACGAGGCTCTAAGATAGTGGATACTCGTGGCGATAGTGCAGCAGCTGCTGCTCCTGGTAAAGAGGAGAGGAGGAACAGCAAAGCACCAACGGACAACGAAAACAACGTAAAGAGAAAATTCCTGGTTCTTCAGAATACTATCACTGGGTCGAGTTCTCGGCAGAAGAAACGCAAAGAGGACGAAGATCTCATTCCAAGAACATCTACGGTGAGAGGTATGCTACGCAAGACAGGCCAGGATCCCCAGGGGTCAATAATTGGAAGCATATCGACAGTGCCTATAACGCGTATTGGAGAACCACTTGCAGGTAGTGGTATGCAACTTGTGTCTTCCAGCTTCAGTGATCGCACTACGATTGGCAGCCGAAAACGTAGTCTCGAGGAGGAACACGAGCGCCAACGTCAGCTCGAACGGGAAGAGTCACGAGAGCTTAAACGCAAACAGCGAGAATTGGAGCTTAAACGAGAGCGGGAACAAGAACAGAAAGCGAAGCTTGAACAAGAGCAGGAACTGCAACGACAAAAGGAACTGAAGCTAAGACGAGAGCGAGAACATCAACGGAAGCTGGAAGATGAACGCCAGCAGACTCGTGAACGCAGTCGTGACCAAGATGATTCTCGCGAGCACCTAAACGCCAGCAGGGGCAGAATGGTCAGTCAGGAGGTGTCACAAGCTCGTGATGCTAGACTTGTGAGTGATATCGAGCCAACGACGAAACTCCGCGATGTGAGACGGCCTGAGACATCTGGTGCAATTACAGTTCTAGAAGAAGCTCCAGTATCTGGGTCAACTGCTCCATCTGCAGGGGGGCCTCGTCGAAAAGGGACTGGCTTGCAATCGTTCCAGGCTGGTCCTTTCATTCTGAATGGAGCTGAAATGTCGGTTAGAGTTCGTCCCAATAGTAGATTACCTAAGAGTGACCATGTGTCTCGCTTTGGATATCACTGGATCTTCGAATTCTCCAACGATGTGTATTCTGCCTACCCCGAACTTGACATTGATCTGCTATCGAGAATAGACGAGTCAAACATTAAAGAAGTTAAGCATAACCACTACCATAAGAAAGTCCTGCCCGAAGATACCGTGACCCATCACATATATCTCCAGTTGAACAACCCTATTAAGCTACAGTTTAGAGGAGTGGACTTCGCCATTGATTCCTACTATTTACTTGCTCGTGGTGGCGAGATCTCTCCAAAAAAGTTTCTTATTGACCTCGGCGGTCGCAAGGCAGGGGTACTGCAATCGAAGAATGTGATGTTGAGTAACTTAAAAAGGTCAATGTCTGTCCCGCTGCCTTTGCCTTTGCCTTTGCCAGATAGACTGAGCTCCGGAAATCCACAACAGCCTGACGATTCTGCTTCTAAACGTAGTCGTAAAGAATCAGATCTGTCGGTGAATGGAATTCAGAAGAATGGCGTGACTACGCCGGCTATGACTGCAACAACAACAACCACTCCAGCAGCAACAGCGACTGTTGACTACTTAGTGAAATCCCAAAAACTACCTGTCAAGTCGCAAGTTTACTCGTCCAGTGGTAGGATAAGTTCTAATGTGGATAGCAACGACGATGTAGAGATGGAAGACAGCGTCGTCGACAGTGGTGCGCCATCCGCCGGAACTGGTGTTGATTCTAGTACCAGCAGTTTGCTACCTGCTGAGGTTGGTGCTGACAGCACTGTAGCTACGCCAGTAAAGAAACGGCTTTCAATCTCAGCTCGAGTATCGAAATTGTCGCTGCGTGGGACGTTTTGCTATCAATTCCCGGATAGAAAGTCTGTGGATGTAACTGAAGCCGATTATAAAAGTCTTGATCCAAGGTCATTTCTCAACGATACCATTCTCAATTTGTTTTTGCGACTGGCATTGTTCGATTCCGTGAGCCAAGATCCCTCGATTGCAAATTCCACCCATTTGTTCAACAGTTTTTTCTACGACACTCTCGATGAGAAAAACGAGTATGGAAAATTATCCTTCGAAAAGGCCATGAAATGGACGGCCAAAGTCGATCTGTTTTCCAAGAAATATGTCATTCTACCCATCAACGAGTCCATGCACTGGTACCTGGCTATAATTTATAACCTTCCATCTCTCCTAAGGAAAGAGCAGAAGGACTCAAAACAGGATGCATCAGTTTCTGATATGGACTTTGACAAGGAGACTAAAGATGATGATTTGATGCAAGGTATTCTCGACGAGAAACCTGGCAATGCAACAGTTTCAAGCCCAGAACCAGCGGTTGGAGACGATGATGCCTCAACAGCTCTAAGATCCCTACGACATCGCTCATACACCGCTACCAGTACTTCAATGCGCACAAGATCGCGAGTGATCAACCTTGACGAGGACGAGGGCCCAGTTATATTCATTCTTGATTCATTGAAAACAAGTCAAGCACGAAACAACCAGGTATCACGTAAGCTGAAGGATTACATTGTAGCTGAAGCGAAGTCCCGGTATAATCTGACTGTGAACAAAGAAATCATTCGCTCCAAATCTGCCACTGTTCCCCAACAAGACAATTACTGTGATTGTGGAATCTATGTCATTCACTACATTGAACAGTTTCTCGGAGATCCACAGCTTTTTGTTCGATTAATGGCTGGCTCGACCGATGCAGCTAAGAAAGCGCTACAAACAGCCTGGCAGGCTGACAAGATCAAAAACAAACGTGCCAAACTCAAGCTGAAGACACTTAATTTGGAAGCCATAACTAGAGGGGAGCTGATTCCACAGGCTGTTAAAGATCTGGCTAGAGAAACTAACGAGGCATCTGCTACCGATTCTGAGGACGATGTTGCCGCAAACTCCAAAGCCAATAACGACCGAGAAACAGCATCACCCTCGCCATCGCTGGCCTCTCGTTTGCCCCTTGCGTCCACTACTACTGCTGCCACGACACCCACCGCTGCAAACGGTACTACAACCACACCGAAGTCTGCATCCCGTAAACCTTTACTGCCTAAGAAGGCCTCTGGCACTGCCACTCCCACCAAAACTGCTACCAGCGTCGACGCCATCGACGCCAGCATCGACATAAGCTCCAGCGCCAACATCAAAACTATAGGTAGCGGCCTAGGGTCTAGAAGCTCGACCCCAGTCTCGAAGTCGGCAGCGACGTCGCCTAAACCAGCCACACCTGTCCGCAAAAGCACAGAAGAGTCTTCTGAAGACCTTCTGCCTCGCTCTGGCCTGAAACATTTAAACCTCCTCTCCATCTCAAATCCGGATCCAGAGCAAGAGCACGATCTCAAGACAGCAAGCGTAAATAAAACCACAAACGCCAGGAAGCGAACTCCATTTTCCCCAGAAGGGCGCAATCCATTTGCCTCAGACGACGATATCACCACTGACTCATTGGCCGAGCATGCTGCCAACGACGACGATGACGACGATATCCTAGTCCTTGGTGCCGAGAGAATCAAGCATCCGCTGGCAACACGCAAATCCGACCGCATCGCATCCCGCATCTAACACCCCCTCACACACCACTCCCACTACTCTCCCTGCCACCACCTATATATTACTAATGATTTACGACTTTATTTATTGAACAAGTAACCTTGTCCCTTATAATTCTTCTTGTCCCCCTTTGCCTCCGGCGGCTGGGGCTACGCCCCAGACCCCGTGGCTCGCTCCGCTCGATAACGAAGCTGCCTTCCATACACTTGCAAACGAATCGCCAGGACTCAATGCCCCAGCGAGGGAGCCCGCTAGCAGCCTTAGCAGTCATTGTTCGGCCCCCTAATCTCGCGAAGCGAGCCAAGGGGTCTGGGGCGAAGCCCCAGCCGCCGGAGGCATGGCGGAATTCTAGCCTATTCTCGCGAAGCGAACAACGCCGCCAGGCGCAGGCCAGCTGGGAGGTTAGGCTTGGGCGGGCTGCACACGGCTGGCCCTGCTATGGTAGTGGCTGCAGCTGCGCAGCGGCGGCCGCTGGAGGAGGGAGAGTATAAATATGAGGTGGTCCCCGTTGGGCAGGTGGGAAAATTTGTCTTTCTTGACAGCCACTTTGGTTGCTTTGTGTGGGTGGTGTGACTGTGAACGTGTTCCTGCGAGATGGTAGGAAATGGATCAGAACCGAGACGAGTTTGAGACGGCAAATCTGCTTTAGCGAATTGTTTTATTGGCTTAGACGGTTTGATTTGTGTTTCGTCGTTTGACTTTCTTTGTTCTGGTTTTTTGCTACAGTCGTTGTGACACGCCACGGTACCGAGATATGCTGTTATGTGCTGTCTGCAACCATAGTGTGGATATCTCTTTTGTGGATGTGGTGTTCTAAAAGTGACAGCCAGTTGAGTTCAAATTTGTTAGATGATTTTGATTTCTTCCTTCTATTGCATTTACATGTGTTATTTGCTGGTGGTGGTCAGCTCAGATTCTCAAGAAGAACTTGCTGGCTGACAGGTTGCGGTAGGCGGTAAATGTTATTGGATTCGAATGAAAGTTGGATAATAATGTCTGATGTACAGAACTGTCTGATATGATTTGAATGCCAAGGTTGTTACGAGAATACTTGTGAAATGTTTGAGTTAGTATTGACATTGTTCGCTTCTGCAACTACTACTGTTGACTATAGTGCCTATTCGAGGGTTGTGAGATTACTACCGGAACGCTGCCTCTGAACTGTTCTATTGATATAGGATGCGTTTCTTACTTCCGATACCAACTACTGGTGTATTCGTTACTGGTTATTGATACGATACTATTGATGGCGCCGATATTCGACTCCATCTTGTTATTGTCATCTTCGGTTTCCCTACATCATTGGATATTTATCTTGATACCTACCGTTGTTCTTGCTCTTAATACCATTTTTCTTTCAGCTTAAGCTACAGTTGTTTATACAGCAGGTGTAAGCTCGGCTTTCAATCGGAGATGATTGTAATACTCAAGTTCATACTGCTATCAGCTTGCTACTGGTAGTATGATGTGTGATTATTACTGTTCTGTTGATTGATGCCACTGTTCTACTGTTTGTTTGCTGCTGTGGATGTTGCTGTTGTGGATGTTGCTGTTGTTGCTGTTGGCCATATTAGATTAGAAGTGCTGTTACTGCTACTGTGGCATTGGTTACAGACTATTGATATGTGGTTGATGCTGACGGGTTGCCAGTCACGGTGTTGACCTTGCTTCGTTCTTGTAAGGTGGCTACTGTTACTGCTGTTGATATGTTGATGTTCCTATCTAGTAGTAGTAGCAGTGTCGTACAACGACTGGAAGCTCTGCCTCCATCTTTTACTAACTACCTCGAAGACAAACGTAGATGCTACTGATACCCTGTTGACTCTGTTGTCTAAGACCGATAATGCGATACCCTTTCTCTGGTCTGTTTATATTTTCACTACGGTTCGAATTCTGTTGTTTAAGTTGTCTATCTGACCAATGTGTCACTGATGTCATTGAGTGTGGTAGGACCGATTACAGCTGTCACCTGGCCTCGACCTAATGTCAGTTAGCTGTCTACAAGTTGGTGGTCCAAGATCTGACTGCTGTTTCTCTCTGCCACTCTCATCTCGACACCCTCTATAATCCTATATATTCTGTAGTAATCGGATTTGGGAATATATTTCCCTTATCAGAAGATGTAGTCGTTTTATGATTAGCCGCTGCTGCTGCGACCCTGTCGCTCCAATGGTTGGCTGTAAATCGTTCCCAACGTAAATTTTCAGCCCTCAAGCTGCAGGCTGGCTGGGCAGGGTGAAACGCTGGCCTGGAGCTCCCAGGGTGGGCTTGAAAGCAGCAGCAGCAGGAAAAGCCCAGCTGCAGCAGCTCGTTTGGGTGCATCAACGGTAATAACCAGAGTAATCTCAGCAGCGGGTAGTGCATACCTCAAATAAAATCGTCTCACCACCACATTTCGACCTCTCACCTCTGAACCGACAGTACTGGCAGTGTGCACCACTGTCGAAGTTGAGTGGTTTTGAGCTTCAATTTTGCATTCTGTGATATCCACAAGTCTCGCGAGCTGGAAACACAATAACAAGAAAAAATCATTGCATAGTTGTCCCGTTCTTTCTGAACAAAAAAAATCTGGGACACGCGGAAGCATCAGAGACCCTACCAGCCTATCTGCAAACGCCGTAAACAGCAAAAACGAAACAATAACAAGAGAAAAGTCACTGGAACCTGAGTCTGTTCTCTTTTTTCTGTCTTTTATTGTTCTCGTAAATTAGTCTCTAGCACTGTTTCACTCGTTTTCTGTCTTTCTGTCTTTCAAAGCCTCATTGTAAGTATGCGAACCTCACCAACCTGCATCTCAGCTCATGTTCTCCGGTTATTGTGCTGGTCATTGGGTTCTTTTTTGACCTTGATTTTCGGTTTTGGGTAGACCTTGCGACGGGTCGGATCTGCCTCCGGCGGCTGGGGCTTTGCCCCAGACCCCGTTGCTCCTCTCGCTTCGCTCGAGTCGGCGTAGGGGGTCCTAGCTTGTTTACGTCCTGTGTGAAGAGATGTGTCTCGCGATTGGTTTGAAGTCTTGTCTGATCTCGCACTTGGTTGGAAGCGAATTTGGATGATATTTAGTGGTTTTGGTTTTGTGTTGATGGTATGGCTCGGAGAGGAGCTGAGGAGGTGCCGTAGGCATACAATTGTGCTAACAAGTATCAGTCGTCAAACCTCAGATATATATAGGACCGCAGGGTAGACTACCATGTCCGTGGACTATGAGAATGATCCCGAGTTGTACGGTCTGAGACGAAGTCGCAGGCCACATGTCCCTCCAGAACGGATCCAGATCGATGAGGGGACGAAGCGTACTGTGAAATCCCGCTATATTGACAGTAGCGGGTCAGAGAACGACGACTCAGATGACGAAGGTGGTCGCAAAAGGATCCAAAAGAAAAAGGCCAAAGGCGCACGAGGCCGTCCACCATCTGCCGCAAACGCTGCTGCTCGAGCCGCTTATTATGAAGACGACGAAGACGACGCTGACGATGACGACGATGAAGAAGATGATTCGTTTGGCGGTCCCATTAAAAAGAAGCATCAGCATGGATCCACCAAGCACCGCAGAAAGAGGATGAAGATACAAACCCTCGCAGAAGACAGCGACCGCTTCTCCTCTGCCGAACTGCGGTTCTCTACGCGAAACAACAAAGTCGTCAACTACAACATCGACGACGATGACGACGACTTCGAAGAGCAGGTGACGTACCAGCCCCACGAAGTCGAAGACTACGCCATCGAAGAAAGCGTCGAGGCCGAGCCAGTCGACTCAATCGACCAGGTGCTCGACCACGCACCCATCGACGCCGCTACTGGTGACGAGGACGACCCGAAAAAGGGCCTCAAATACTACGTAAGTGTTGCTAACTGCGCCCCAGCCGCCGGAGGCAGACCCACTCTGTCAGAAACTAACAAAAACCAGATCAAGTGGAAGGGCTATTCGCATCTACACAATACGTGGGAGCCGTATGGGAATTTGACCCAGTTTAAGGGGTTGAAGCGGGTGGATAACTATATTCGCCAGAACGTGCTGCTGGACAGGGAGATTAGGGCTGATGCGCTGACCACGAGGGAGGATATCGAGGCCATGGATCTCGAGCGCGAGAGGAAGCGTGATGAGTACGAGGAGTTCAAGACTGTGGAGAGAATTGTGCTCTCGGAACGGATTGTTGACGAGGATGGCAGGACCAAGCTGCAGTATCTTGTCAAGTGGAAGCGGTTGTATTATGACGAGTGCACTTGGGAGGATGGCGAGGTAATTGCTGACATTGCGCCTGTACAGGTGGATATGTTTCAGAGTCGTAGTTCCTCCAAAATCAGCCCTTCATATAGTGTTAGCTATGGCAGTACACGACCCAAATTCGAGAAACTGAGCGCACAGCCGTCGTTTGTGAAGGGTGGTGAGCTTAGAGATTTCCAGTTGACTGGTTTGAACTGGATGGCATTTTTATGGTCGCGTAATGAAAACGGTATTTTGGCCGATGAGATGGGTCTGGGTAAAACTGTTCAAACTGTGGCGTTTTTGTCCTGGTTGATTTACGCTCGTAAACAGAATGGCCCTTTTTTGGTGGTTGTTCCTCTGTCTACCATCCCTGCTTGGCAGGAAACACTGGATCTTTGGGCCCCCGATTTGAATTATATTGTTTATCTGGGTAATAGTCAGGCCAGAAGAACTATCCAGGACTATGAATTTTACATTAATGCCACTTCTAAAAAGCCAAAATTTAATATTCTACTGACGACATATGAGTACATCTTAAAAGACCGTAACGAACTAGGAGCTATTAAATGGCAGTTCTTAGCTGTCGATGAGGCACATCGACTCAAGAATAGTGAGTCTGCATTATACGAATCTTTGCGAGATTTCAAAGTGGGTAATCGATTGTTGATTACCGGTACACCATTACAGAATAATATCAAGGAACTGGCAGCACTGATTGATTTCCTGATGCCAGGAAAGATGGAAATCGATCAGGAAATCGATTTCGAACAGCCTGACGAGGTCCAGGAAGGATATATTCGCGATTTGCATAAACGTTTACAGCCATTTATATTGAGAAGACTTAAGAAGGATGTTGAAAAGTCGCTTCCTGCAAAGACAGAGAGAATCCTTCGTGTCGAATTGAGTGACATGCAAACGAACTACTATAAAAACATCATTTCGAAGAACTACTCGGCCTTGAATGCTGGTGCTGCTAGCTCAATGCAAATGAGTTTGTTGAATATCATGGTGGAATTGAAGAAAGCCAGTAACCATCCCTATCTTTTTCCTAATGCTGAGAACCAGTACTTTTCGTCTGTGAATGCCAATAACAGCGTTGGAAATCGAGAACTGACTTTGCGTGGTATGATTATGAATAGCGGGAAAATGGTCTTGCTCGATAAATTGCTAGGTCGACTTCGTAAAGATGGCCATCGTGTACTGATTTTCAGTCAGATGGTGCGCATGTTGGATATATTGGGAGATTATTTATCTATTAAGGGTCTACCGTTTCAACGATTGGACGGTACAGTTCCCGCTGCTACGCGTAGAGTAGCTATCGACCATTTCAATGCTCCAGATAGTCCTGATTTCGTGTTCTTGCTTAGTACACGTGCTGGGGGTCTAGGTATTAATCTGATGACTGCTGACACAGTAATTATTTTTGATTCTGATTGGAACCCCCAGGCCGATTTGCAGGCCATGGCTAGAGCCCATAGAATTGGACAGAAGAACCATGTCATGGTATACAGATTTGTGTCTAAGGATACTGTCGAAGAGCAGGTTCTAGAACGAGCAAGACGGAAAATGATTCTCGAATATGCTATTATTTCGCTTGGTATCACCGACAAGGGAGCCAGTAAGAAAACTGAGCCATCTGCTTCCGAGTTGAGTGAAATTCTTAAATTCGGTGCTGGAAATATGTTCCAAGCCAATAATAATCAAAAGAAACTGGAGGATATGAATCTAGACGATGTTTTGGACCATGCCGAGAACCATGTTACGACGCCAGATTTGGGTGAGTCCCATTTGGGTGGTGAGGAGTTCTTGAAACAGTTTGAGGTTACTGATTACAAGGCAGATGTGAGTTGGGATGATATCATTCCTGCCGAGGAACTGGTTAAAATTAAAGAAGAAGAAGAAAAGCGCAAAAACGAAGAATATCTCCAAGAGCAAATTAGTCTTTATAGTCGTCGTAAAGCAGCTCTCAAAGTTGAACAGGGTGTTAGCAACACCGAGGATGATGATGACGAGCCTGTTGGAGGACGTAGAAAGAAACTCGGCAGTAAAGGATTGGCTAAGAAGGATGCCATGTCAAGGTTAGATCCCAACAATCTCACAGAAAGAGAGATCCGTGGTCTATACAGATCGATTCTACGCTATGGAGATATCAGTACGATATGGGACAAGCTCTTCAGCGATGGATCGTTATCGAACAGAAAACCAGAGTTGGTGAAACAAGCATTTCGAGAGCTCAGTGATATGTCCAAAGCCGCCATTGAAGAAGAGAATAAACGACGGGCAGAGGAACTTGCTTCTGCCGCTGCTGCCAATGGTGAAAATGGACCTAAACGGAAAGAGAAAAAGGCCATTCTGTTCGAATACAAGAAGGTTAAGAATATCAATGCTGAGTTGATAGTTCAAAGACCAGCGGATATGAAGTTAATCAATGAATCAGGACCTACAAAGCAAAACGAAGACTTTATCTTCCCCAAACCTGTCAAGTCTGTACACGGTTGGAACTGCGAATGGGATATTATTGATGATATCAATTTGTTAGTAGGTGTACGAAAGTACGGATACGGAGCCTGGACGCTCATGAGAGATGACCCTACTCTGGGAATGCAAGACAAGATGTTCTTGGAAGAGCATCGTGTAGAAAAGAAACTGGAGAGAAAGGCTGCTCTTGCGATTAAACAGGAGACTCCAGCAGGAAGTCCTAGAATCGGATCTCCCTCTGTTGAAGGCACTGCTTCTACTATCGCCGCCACTACCACTACAACTAGCTCTGTCACTGTTACTTCTGCTAATACTACTACTTCTACCGCTGCAAACGAATCTGCCAGCAGCGCTGGATCCACTACTGTCGACACGGCCAATACTTCTGTCACCACAGCTGCAACATCTGTTGGTACACCCGTGCCATTGGCTGAAAAAGTTGGACCTAAAGTACCTGGTGCGGTTCATCTCGCAAGAAGAGTTGACTATCTGATTTCTGTTCTTCGTGACGATCCTGAAGACACCAATACCGGCAATAACGGTGGTAGCACTGCTGCTTTTGCCCATGACCGCAAGTCTCGAAAGCAGTCCGAAACCCCAAGTAGGAAAGATACTCCAGTGCGCAAAATCAAAGCAGAATCGCCTGCTGTCAACGGCTCATCACCCGGGGCCGGCGCCAATGCTGCGCACCGCAAACCCACATCCTCGTCCTCATCTGCTTCAAAACCCAAAGTCAAAAAGCCAATAGTCAAAGCACCTCCACCAGAAGAAGACTACAGCGACTACTCAAGCATGGACGAAAAGGCCTGCAAAGCCACTCTGCATCCTGTCCGCAACAGTTTAAGATGGCTCAAAAAGGGCAGTCACGGCCAAGAACGGTCGGTCTTCGCGACTCAACTCAAAAAAGAGCTTCTTACAGTGGGTCAACTGATTGACTCAGAGCTCGCCAAACTACCGAAAAACTCGCCCGAACAACTCAAACTCAAAAAGCATCTCTGGGCATTCGCCAGCTACTTCTGGCCGGTTCGTGTGCCCTCAACTAAAATCATGGCCATGTACGAGAAAAAACGCGACTCTCCATGATCCCATCGCTAATGTATACAGCTTAATATCATATTTATGTCATGAATCTTTTCTGCCTCCGGTGGCTGGGGCGCTGCCCCAGACCCCGTAGCACTCGCTTTGCGAGTGAACATCTGTCTGATGACAGGCGCTACCTGCGACAGCTGGTCTATTCCCAGGCGCTTAGTGCTCGCTTTAAGAACAGTGGGGGCCAGGCCTCAGTCCACTTGGGCACCTACTGGCCGCATAGCACAGAGAGAGAGGCTAGGAGATCTGACCAGTGCCCCAGTCGGAGGCACTGTCTCTGCTTCGAGTTCTGTCACTCCACCCAGAAGTAGCCTTCTGCGCAAGTTGTAGACTGATGAATCCTCATAGCACTATAGGGCCACATGTTGACGAGACAACCTATTCAGCAGAGGAGTAGCAGCTAAAGCAGCAGTATTAGCAGCACCACCAACCAGTTCTGCTGGGTTACGACTAGAGTCTATGCCCACCCAGTATTTATGCTGACCACGGAAATAATTTATGCCCACAGAGAGTTCACTCTTCGGCTTTCCTTACAGGTTCAACGGTTTTGTGTCGATCATATGCATTGATCGTCTATAGTGGACCCTGCAGTTTAAGCGATCATTTAACCCATCAATATATAATTCTACACACCAATTTCAAGCGCAAAACTTGGCTTTAAATTCATTTAGAGCGGCTTTTCTCCTTCTCAGGTCCTGCCACTCCTCTTCACACCTTATCTCCACACCCGTCTCTCCATTCTTATCCTCCACTTCTGGAACCTTCCACCTCCTCTACCTGACTCAGCAATTCCTCCACCCTCTATCACCCATCATCCCACCCAATCCCCGAAGAACGAGCGCAGCGAGCAGCGGGGTCTGGGGCGGAGCCCCAGCCGCCGGAGGCGAAAAGTAAAGAATCGTGTGGTTTGACCAGACCCTGAACCCCTGAGCGGCGCATGTGGCGTGAAAAGTTTTCGGTTGCGCCGCACATAATTTAAATTTTTTTTGTGCTATGTAAAAAGTTCGGTGGGTTCGCGAGTTCTCTTCTCTTTTTTTCTCTACCGACCGGCAAATATTTTTCGTTTTCTCATAAAGTAAAAATATCTCGACTTAATAGAATTCTTTTAGTTTTCTCTTGAGTTTTATTTTTATTTTTAAAAACACGTAGAAAAAACCAAAAAAAAATTCAAAAAATTTTTAAAAAACCCGTATCAAAGGTTTGAATTGGAATCTTCCTCTTTCTCTTTTGATTCTGTTCATATTTTTCGTTAAATAGGAACTGAAGGTCTTTTTCGTTTGAACAATTCACATTCAACAGACACAAACACCCACAACACCAACACACACCCTCTCTTACTCAACTCCTCTTACTAACACACCCAACCTTACAAACCACAACAACAACAACAAACCACCTAACAAAAACTAATTAAAAATGTCTGCTGACGCTTCTGTTACCGCTGCTGAGAAGGCTCTTGAGAAGCTCACTCTCGATAACAAGACTGAGGTCAAGGAGGAAACTCCTGTTGAGACCTCTTCCAAGGAGGAGTCCACCACTGAATCTTCAGAGGCTACTCCTGCTGCTGAAGGTGCTGCTGCCACTGAGGAAGTTGTTGACGAGGCTGCTGCCAATGCTGCTGCCGCTGCCAACTCCGCTTCCCTCTATGTTGGTGAGCTTGATCCTTCCATCACTGAGGCCATGCTCTTTGAGGTTTTCAACCAAATTGGACCTGTTGCTTCTATCCGTGTCTGTCGTGATGCCGTCACCAGACGTTCTCTTGGCTATGCTTACATTAACTACCACAATACTCAAGACGGTCAACGTGCTCTTGAGGAGTTGAACTATGCTCCTATCAAGGGTCGTGCTTGTCGTATCATGTGGTCTCAAAGAGATCCTTCTCTTCGTCGTACTGGTGCTGGTAACATTTTCATCAAGAACTTGGATCCTGCTATTGATAACAAGGCTCTTCACGATACCTTCTCTGCCTTCGGTAACATCTTGTCTTGTAAGATTGCTACTGATGACAATGGAATCTCCAAGGGTTACGGTTTCGTCCACTACGAGGATGTTGAATCTGCTGAGTCTGCTATCAAGCACGTCGATGGTATGCTTTTGAACGACAAGAAGGTATTTGTCGGTAGACACATTGCCAAGCAAGACCGTCAATCCAAGGCTGAGCAACTCCGTGCTAACTTCACCAACATCTACGTCAAGAACTTGGATCTTGAGACCACTCAAGAGAAGTTCGAGGAGATGTTCAAGCAGTACGGTACCATCACCTCAGCTTCTTTGGCTGTTGATGGTGAGGGCAAGTCCCGTGGCTTTGGTTTCGTCAACTACGAGTCTCACGAGGCTGCTGCCAAGGCTGTTGACGAGCTCAACGACTCTGAGACTCCTTCTGGCAAGAAGTTGTACGTCGGACGTGCTCAAAAGAAGTACGAGCGTGAAGAAGAGCTCAAGAAGCAATACGAAGCCGCTCGTCTTGAAAAGATCAACAAGTACCAAGGTGTTAACTTGTACATTAAGAACCTTGATGATACCGTTGATGACGAGAAGTTGCGTGAAGTCTTCTCTGTCCACGGTACCATCACCTCTGCCAAGGTTATGACTGACGATGCCGGAAAGTCCAAGGGTTTCGGTTTCGTTTGTTTCTCCTCTACTGAAGAAGCTACCAAGGCCGTTGCTGAGATGAACCAGTTCATGCTCGCTGGTAAGCCTCTTTACGTTGCTCTTGCCCAAAGAAAAGACGTCCGTCGTTCTCAATTGCAACAACAAATCCACGCCAAGAACCAATTGCGTCTCCAACAACAAGCCGCTGTTGCCGGTGGATTGCCCGGTCAATACATTCCCAATCCTTTGTTCTACGGCCCTGGAGCCCAACAACCAGGTGGATTCATTCCTCCTGTTCCTCGTGGAGTTCCTTTCCCCGCTGGTACTCCCCCACACTTGCTCGGAGTTGGTCCTCGTGGAGCTAACGGCCAAGGCATCCCTCCTCCTCAAGGACAATGGGCTGGTGCTGGTCCCCGTGCTGGTCCTAATGGACAACCCATTGTTCCAGGTTACGGCATTCCTCCTATTTATAACACTGGTTACCCCGGTGGTCCTCAAGGTCAACCTGGTCCTCAAGGCAACAGACCTTACTACCCCGGTGGACGTGGCCCCAGAAACAACAACCGTGGCGGCCCCGTTCCTCCTCAAGGAATCCCCCCACAAGGAATCCCCCCTCAAGGTATCCCCACCAAGGACGGTGAGGCTCCATCTCTCGCTGCCGTAGTCGCCTCTGCCCCTGAGGCTGCCCAGAAGCAAATCATCGGTGAGGCCTTGTACCCCAAGATCATTGCCCAAGAAGGCATCCAAGACCAAGAGCTCGCCGGTAAGATCACCGGTATGTTGCTAGACATGGACAACTCTGAGCTCATTGCCCTTGCTGAGGACGATGCTGCCCTCAAGTCGCGCGTCGAAGAGGCTCTCTCCGCCTACAAGAAGTACCTTGAGTCCCAAAAGGAAGGCTCCACTGAAGAGGCCGCTGCCCCCGCCGCTGCCACTGAAGAGGCCTCCGCTTAGAAGGCGCCACCCGGTCAAGGTGTCGTGTTTAGTTGAGTTTTGTCGTGTGTTTATGTTTCTTTGTATGTATTTCGTGTATGGTCATCTTTCTGTTGAATGTTCGTGTATTATTGTATAATACAATTTGTGAAACGACCTGAGCCCGTCCTGGGTGTAGACCTGCCTCCGGCGGCTGGGGCTCCGCCCCAGACCCCGCTGCTCCTCTCGCTGCGCTCGAGTCGTCTCGTTGGCGGCCGCTGTAACTCCTGCGAAGCAGGAGCCACGGGGTCTGGGGCAGCGCCCCAGCCGCCGGAGGCAGCACTTCACGCAGCGAGTTCTGGCAGCTACGACCACATCTCGAGTAGAGCAAGATTTCCCGTCCGATCAATCATATTTAAGCCTCGGAGAGCCCTGATCAGTAATGCCGTGGGAGACCAGGCGTGAACAGAGGGTGTTGTAGCTCTTTTTTTGCCTCTAGCGGGACAGCAGTTTGTTTTGTGTGGATGGTTACCAATTGTGTATTGCGCTATGAGTCTCTGGACTAGAAAGCCGAGCAGAAGACTTGTTACAATGAGTAGTATATGCTGAAGTGGAGACTGTATTAATGAACGTAGGTGTCAGTAGACACTCCTCCCCGGCTGAAGCTCGCGAAGCGAGCACCAGGGAGTCTGGGGCGCAGCCCCAGCCGCCGGAGGCACAATGGCACACCCAGTAAAACGAGATGAGAATGGACTATTTACATGGACTACTCTTTTTTCGTAGTCGTGGTGGTAGGGGTGGTAGAGGCTCCACCAGAGAGCTCTGGGTTGGCCTGCTGCGAGCGCTCGCGGAGCTCAGCATAGCGGGCTTCGGCCTCTGGTTTCAGTTTTAGGGGCTGGATGGGTCTGAATCGCACGTTGAACTTGCGTTCTATGGGTTTTCCGTTCTCATCGACCTCGTTGGGGTCGTCCAGTCTCTGGATCAGCTGATAGTCTGAGAACATGTACAGGGAGCCTGCTCCTCCCAGGATACAGCCCATCAGAATGGCAATGGCTCTGCCAGTAGCACTGGGGTCAGGCGGCATTGTATTGTGTTCCGCAGTCAAAGATCAATAAGAGCACAGTCTGAGCACACAGTCAGCTCACTCAGGAAAAATCAGGGGTAGTGGGGTGCGGGGTGGAGGGGAAACCTGATCCAGAAATAAATTCTCCCTCTCTTTAACCACTATATCTAATATGCTTTTATAAGCCAGTTTCGTGATTCGTCACCCACGCATTTCACGGTGGTGGCGGATACGTGCATACATGTTGGGAGGTCACACTTCCCGTATCGCATGTCTATCTCATATGGCATCAGTGACGGATCAGAAAGCACATCTCGTTCACCTCCCCTTCCATTGACCAGATTTTTTGGCATTCTCTTGAACCAACAACGACACTCGCCTGACCACTGACCAACCCTCATTACCTCATATCCACAATCCCGCCATGTCTGCAGTATTGCCTAAACGAATTATCAAGGTAAGCACACTTGCTGCTGACTGTGAGAGTGAGATGTGCCTCCGGCGGCTGGGGCTCTGCCCCAGACCCCGCTGCTCCTCTCGCTACGCTCGAGTCGGACATCGATGGTTCCCGCAATCTCCTGCGAAGCAGGAGCAACGGGGTCTGGGGCGCAGCCCCAGCCGCCGGAGGCACAAACCCACCTCACGAGCTGAGACAGATACTGACAGTGAATAGGAGACCGAGAGGCTCATGACCGACCCTGTGGCTGGTATTTCGGCCAAGCCCCATGACGACAATCTCAGATACTTTGATGTGACTGTAGATGGACCCAGTCAGAGCCCTTATGAGGGTGGTAGATTCAATTTGGAGCTGTTCCTTCCAGAGGACTATCCCAGTACGTAGCCCGCATCGCATGAGCTCAGTCAGAATGTGCAGAATGAATCTGGGCACAGAGATTGAGCTTCTAGTGAAACAGATCCAAGACAAATCCGATTGTACTCGACCATATGCTGTATTTCATTGAACTTCATTCACTAATGTCTTTTATTTTGACATGGTACTAACATGCTCGCAGTGGAAGCGCCTAAGATCCGGTTCCTGACCAAGATCTATCATCCCAACATCGACCGTTTGGGCCGCATCTGTCTCGATGTCCTTAAATGTAAGTTTATCTCCCTTATCTGGGACATATCGCTCCCTTTTTCTAGTTCTCGAACTAACTCTGAACAGCCAATTGGTCGCCCGCACTCCAGATCCGCACTATCCTGCTCTCGATCCAAGCGCTGCTAGGAGCTCCCAACCCCGACGACCCTCTCGCCAACGACGTGGCTCAGAACTGGAAAGAGGACGAGCCCAAAGCGATAGCCACTGCCAAGGAGTGGACGCTGAAATACGCCTCCATCAAGGAATAAACACCCTCATCCGCATTCTCCCGTCGTTCCCTCTATCAACATCATCTGTACTGAATCAACTTGCTTGTAGAACTGCCTTGTTGCCTCCGGCGGCTGGGGCTCCGCCCCAGACCCTGCTGCTCCTGCTTCGCAGGAGAATCGCTCTCCGTCAACGAATTGACTCGAGCCCAGTGAGAGGAGCCATGGACCTGGCGGCTGGGCTCTGCCGCAAACTCCCTGGCACCTGCTTCGCAGAAGTTTCTGGGGACCGTAGACGAGTCGACTCGAGCGCAGCGAGAGGAGCAGCGGGGTCTGGGGCGGAGCCCCAGCCGCCGGAGGCAGGTCCCAACCCCCCTGGACTGAGCCCAGAGAGTGTTGTAAACTGTGTAGAGGAGATTAGAGGTCACAAGAGACTATATTTAAGAAGTGAGCTCCATGATGGTGTTGACGATGTCACCCTTGTTGGCGCGGAGACCGGCGACGGCCTTGGCTTTTGTGGTGTTGGCTTGTTCTTGGACAAGACGGATGTCGTCGTCGTTGAGGCCAGTGGTGTCGACGTCGGCGTCAGCAACCTCAGGCTCGGCAGCAGATTTGTCGTTCAAAGAGACATCCTTGACGGCGGCAGCCAAATCAGCTTGGATAGCGGCAGGGTCCTTGGAGGCTGGGGCAGAGGCAGCAGCGTCGGCGGCACCGGCAGCACCAGCAGCACCACCTTGGGCAGCGAATTGAGCGAGTTGAGAGGCCAAGTTGGCAGATTGGTTGTCAACCTTGGCTTCACCAAAGACAATGTAAGTACCAGAAGAAGGGTTCTTGTAGACCTCGGGGTTCTCAATGATGAAAACGGCGTTACGTGTTCTCTTCAAGACAACACGGTTAACACCCTCGATCTTTTGCAAACCGAGCTTGAGAATGAGCTTTCTGGCCTTCTTCTCACCACGAGAGACAACAGTGACACCGGAACCATCAGCAACTTCGTGGTCGTGGTCGTGGTCGTGATCGTGGTCATGATCGTGGTCATGGTCGTGAGCATGGTCATGGACGTGCTCTTCAACGTCGTCAGTGATTTCTTGGATCTTGGGTTCTTCAGCAGCCATTTTGATTGTTTGTTTTGATGTTGTCAATGTTCAATTGATGGGATCAGTAAACTAAAAGGAGAAGAGAAGAGCTGAAAAATGCCTGCCACAGCCCTGTCTCCTCAGTCACCCGCTGCTCTTGCATTTTCTGGGTTGTGGTTCTTCTACCCCGTTCGATCCTCTCATTGGGCTTGAAATTTTCAGTCCCACATTTACGCCATTCAGTCTTACCTTTACACGCATGCACGGCTGTGTTCTCAGGGGTAACGGGTTGGAGGTAGCCTCCGGCGGCTGGGGCGCTGCCCCAGACCCCGCTGTGCTCGCTTCGCGAGCTTACGTGGTTTATTTTGTCAATCTAATGGCGGTGGGTTGGTTGGGGTGAGTGGTGACAGTCCTCGGGACGAGTGTGTGCCAGCTCTGAAATTATATATATATGCGCATAACGGCAGCCGCTGCGAGATATTTCCTGTACGCCCACCAATCAAAAGAACAACTAAATAAAAATATACTAGTTATTCATCGATTCTTATTAACACCTCCGTTGCTAGCTCTGTTTCCAACATTGGCTGGCCAGCTCTTCGATCATCTGAGTCATATGTACCTCTGGCCTTGGGGGCGAGGGCCTTCTGGCTGCTCGAGCTCAGCTCGAGTAGTACTTTTCCCACTACGCTTTTTCCCACTACATATAAAGCTCGATGAGATGCAAAGTGGAGCCGAGTGTGGTCTTAGCGGAGCCTCTGTTCGAGAGTAGAGAACAGAACTGAGCCATTGAATTGCTGCCCGAATCGGCAGTCTCAGGGGAAGATCACGTGTCGATGCCAGTTTCAAGTCAACATCAGCTCTCACTACACCGGGAGCTTCAAGTCCCAGGAGAAGCCAATCCTCTCTATCTGCGACTGTTTTTTCTCCTATGTCGCTTTGTTTGATTTGGTTCTTCCTCAGTCTGCGTGAGGACCTCTATGCCCGACTCGAGCGGAGCGAGAGGAGCAGCGGGGTCTGGGGCGGAGCCCCAGCCGCCGGAGGCAGACCAGGGACCCAGAGACACTATAAGTCCTGTAAGTATTGACTTCTATTTCACTGGATAAGCTTTGGTCGAAGGCCTGGTTGAACTGGTTTGTTTTCCTAAGACTTTGGGGTTGTGCGATTGTTTATTAGCTAATGTATGGTTAGATCCAGAAGTTCGTGCAGTTTCTGGACATGGCAGCGTAATTTGCCAATTTCGGGGTCCGTCTGCATAAGCGTATATGAATATGTGGTGGTAAATAATAAAGTTATAATACTGGATAATTATTTTTTACTTTTGGATTTTGTAGGTCTCCCTGTTCTGTTGCCAGTCGGATGACGGGAATTTTTCACGTGTGAGATCGCTGTCAGGCCGATCTATGCGTCACAGATCTTATCAGGTTTGAAGGAAGAGAGAGGCGTGTTCATAGGCTCCAGCTCATTTTGTGAGGATTGAGTAAACAAATTAGTAGGTTACTCAAGCAGTTACTAATCGAGTGCTGAGTTCAATCCAATTGGCTTTGCTATATAGCCTTGGTGGCCCACTACTGTTTTGTATCTGTAGCTATTTAGGTCTTCCAACGGTTGCGTTGACCCCACGATTACACGTCTAGACCCAACCGACAGTAGTTTTCACTCTGTTGAGTCCATCGCTTGGCAGGTCCGCTTGAGAAAAAGAATTTCAGGGGCCAGCCAATGAAACTGCTGGCAATTAGCTGACCTTGCTTATGATTCCGTCTGATGTGGGGATCATCGTCTATGCACTTTTGACTGCATGTGAAGGTCCTTGTAATTGGTGCCGTTCAAATAACCTCACGGTAATTCTACCCCTGGCACTGCTATTATTGCCGGAATCCTTGATATTTTATTCTAAGCGTACGCTACTGCAGCTTACTACTCCGCACTGCTCCGATGCCGGCGAAAATACTCAATACCCGTGGCTAAACTGACGTTTAATGCCGTCTCCACGTGTGGAAACATGTACAGAAGCGCAGGTCGAGACATTTTCAAGACACCGCCACAACACTAAATGTCACGATGCCTATCATAGCTGCCCGTATTGTGTTGAGCACCCAGTTTATACCTTCTATTTGCCTAGGACTGGTGTGGTCGTAGTAGTCGGTTAGTTGACTACTGCTTCATAACTTCACTTGGTTAGAAGCAGAGTTGACAACACTAAACCTAAAATCTTACTTACTTCTTGACTTTAATTCTGCGGTTACGCTCTACTTGCCCTACATGGATTGCGGGTGACATACCGTAAGAGCTCGAGTTTTGTAGACGATGATCATTCCACGTGCTGATGTTCACCGTGGTTATAACTCAAAAGATATGTTCTTAAGCACGTCTGGTTCACAAACCGTTTAAGATCTGCCAGGTACATCTACTATATGTATTGTTTATGTATATCTTTGCACGTTTATCGGACTTTGAGTGCTGCTGATTGTTTTACGTGGGGTGTCATGCCAATCTCCTGTCATCCATCTCAAAAAAAATCGATGGTCAGCTAGTTCTGCAAATCTCTTGCTGATTATATAAATTGTCACTCCAATCCACAATTGGTCTGGGCTGATTCTTTCATAAACCAGTAGACTTTCTCCAATCTAGCAAACTTGAACTAGAAGGATCAAAAAAGAATGAAGTTCTCTACATTCGCTGCTACCATCGGTTTGGCTGGCGCCGTCGTGGCTGCCCCTCCCCCAACTTTCAGCACTATTCAACCCAATAATGCTGAAATCAGCGCTGCTGCCGCTACTGCTGCTACCAATTCCTATAAGCACGCCAAGTATGTCCCTGGTCGTGCTTTTGACCGTATCGTTCACATCTGGCTTGAGAACACCGATTACGACAAGGCCTTTGGTGAGTCTCATCTTAACGAGCTTACCAAGGACGGTATTCTCCTCACCAACTATTTTGCCTTGACCCACACCTCAGAGCCTAACTATATGGCCTCTGCCGGTGGTTCTTACTTCGGTTTGGGTAATGACAACTTCGAGAGACTTCCTCAAAATGTCTCCACCATTGCTGATCTTTTGGAGTCAAAGAACATCACTTGGGCCGAGTACCAAGAGGATATGCCTTACACTGGTTATGCTGGGTTCCAATACCTCAACCAACAAAATGGTGCTAACGACTATGTCCGCAAGCACAACCCTCTTATTTTCTACGACTCTGTTTTCCTTAATCCTAACCGTTTGGCTAACATCAAAAACTTTACTGAATTCAATTCCGATGTTGCTGCCCAGGCTCTCCCCCAATGGTCTTTTATCACCCCCAATATGACTGATGATGGTCACGACTCTAACATTGTCACCGCTGGTACTTGGTCTTACAACTTCTTGAAGCCTTTGCTTGCTAACGAATACTTCACCAAGAACACCTTGATCATCCTTACTTTTGATGAAAATGAGACTTATACTGATAAGAACCAAGTTTATGCTGTTCTCTTGGGTGATATTCCCAACAACCTCAAGGGCTCTCAAGACGGTACTTTCTACGACCACTACTCTCTTCTCTCCTCTGTTCAAGCCAACTGGGGATTACCTTCTTTGGGTAGAGGCGACTGTGGTGCCAATGTTTTCGAAATCATTGCTCAAAAGACTGGATACAGAAACCAATACGTCGACACCACTAACCTCTACAACAACCAATCTGGTCCTGGTTATCTCAGTGATGCTTCTATCCCTATTCCCAATCCTTCTCACTGCCCCAACCCCGCTGGTGGAGTTTCTGAGCCTATCTGGCCTGCTCCTGTTGGCTGGAACTGCCACCAACAGTTCCCTCAACAATGGCCCAAGCCTTTCGGCTGGCCATTTTAGATAGAGAATAGAAATTTTGTCTGCTTTACTTTCCCATAAAACTAGCCTCCAGGCCCTGCTCCATAACTGGTTATACTGTCATAGATAAATAATTAACATCATCCAATCCAGTTATCGCCAGCGATTGGCGGGATGCACGGCAGATGAGTAAGGAAATCACCTAAATGGCTAATATTTGTGTTTGGCAGTTCGGCTGTTGCCATCGTTATAATCAGCTAAGCTTTCCATGATGAATCGTTTTACTCTAGAATTAACTTTATAATCCCTTGCCACAAATAATAATAGAATCGATCGTTCTCCAGTTGACGGTCGAGATACTTCACGTGTACAATTAAAGTATGCATCTCCACATCTAAATCGCTGATCATCGCATACCAATGTCTTATCAACAATGCAAGGGGCAAGAACAGCACGCGTTCCAGCAGACAATAAGAGCCCAGAACATGCCTGTGCGCCAAAGATAGTAATCTCATTTAATGGGAGTCAATCCAATTTCGCTTGGCTCCTATTAGCTCTCAAGCTATTGATGATCTGGCTAGCCATCTCTTGGCAGGTACCCGCCGAGGATCATAGCAATCAAGGATCGAATGAACGCAATTAAATAGATCTTGCTTTGGTACGTCACGACAATGTGTGATATGCCTTGCATGTAAATCTACAGGGGTCAATGAAATTCGGACTCATCGGCACCTGTAATGAATTTCAGGGAGCCCACCACTATTGAGCAATGCTTTCTGGGGAAACTGTTTCACATGTCATTTGATGAAGGTGGCCACTCTCCGTTCTCTCTAGAGAGTGTTCTATCTATCAGGGCTATTAACTAGTCTTGATTCTTATGGGAAGAAAAATAATCGTCGCTCCACACCCCCAGAAGAGAAAGCATGCCACCTGTCTTATAATATCATTGATTATCAAACATCTCTTGCTCAGGCGCTTACCGATATTTGACGAAAACAATCTCTGTCGGCGAATGCCCACACACGTGTTCGACTCTCGGCTCTCATAACCGAAAGATTGGTGTCCAAAGGGCAGCTTGGGATTACAAACCGTTGAAGATCTTCTAGGCAGATGCTGTTCTCCTGCACAGCTATGTACCTGATAGACAGTTTATCTGAGATGAAGTACTGCGAGCTACTTTAAAGCAGCGGTACAACCGTATATCATCTAAACAATACGGAGCACATGGTGTAGAGCATGGCGTTTTGAGTAATTGGGCAACAATCTTATATTGACATCCAACTAATAGTGATCTCACTAAGTGCTTTTTCCTGAAAAGATATATAATGTCTTCAGATCTCGATTTTATGGCTTCTCATTTTCCATTTCTTAGTACACAAAGAGAGTACTCCAGATATTGCGATTGACAAAATGAAGCTTCTCTCCACGATTGCCGCTTCAATTGGCATGGTCAG
Source organism: Sugiyamaella xylanicola (nom. inval.) (assembly GCA_001939105.2). Taxonomy (NCBI): domain Eukaryota; kingdom Fungi; phylum Ascomycota; class Dipodascomycetes; order Dipodascales; family Trichomonascaceae; genus Sugiyamaella; species Sugiyamaella xylanicola (nom. inval.). The sequence goes on from MQSX02000026.1 coordinate 173,046, forward strand.
TGCTGTGACAGCAGCTAAAGCACCAACTTTCAGCACTATCCTCCCCAACAGTGCCCAAGTCAAGGCGGCAGCTGCTACGGCCGCTACAAACTCGTACAAGAATGTCGAATATGTTTCTGGGGCTGCTTTTGATCGTATCGTCTACATCTTCCTTGAAAACACCGATTACAGCAAGGCTGTGGGCGACTCTCATCTTAAAGAGCTAACCAAGGAAGGCATTCTCCTTACCAACTACTTTTCATTGACTCATACCTCAGAACCCAACTATATGGCTTCTGCTGGTGGATCATATTTTGGTTTGGGAAATGATAATTTTGTTAGACTCCCTCAGAATGTCTCTACTGTCGTTGATCTCCTGGAGTCAAAGAATATTACTTGGGCTGAGTACGAAGAAGATATGCCTTACACTGGCTATCAAGGATACCAGTATCTTAATCAAAAGACCGGCGCTAACGACTATGTCCGTAAGCACAATCCCTTCATCTTCTATGACTCAGTTGCCCTCAATCCCTACCGCTCTGCCAACATCAAGAATCTGACTGAATTTACTTCTGATCTTGCTGCTAAAGCGCTTCCCCAATGGATTTTTATCACTCCTAATATGACCGATGATGGCCATGATTCGAACATCGCCACCGCAGGCACATGGTCTTACAACTTCTTGACCCCGCTATTGTCCAATAGCTACTTCACCAACAATACACTGGTGGTGCTCACTTTTGATGAGAACGAGACTTATGCTGATCAAAACCAGGTCTATGCTGTGCTCTTAGGTGATATTCCCAAGGATCTCAAGGGCACTGAAGACGATACTTTCTACGATCACTACTCTTTGATTGCCTCTGTCCAAGCTAATTGGGGGCTCCCATCTTTGGGCAGGGGTGATTGCGGTGCCAATGTTTTCAACATTATTGCCCAGAACACTGGGTACGCTAACCAAGTTGTCGATACGACCAACCTCTACAACAACCAGTCCGGCCCTGGCTATTTCAGTGATGCCTCTATTCCTATCCCTGCCCCTTCCAGCTGTGCCAACCCTGCTGGCGGCATTTCAGAGCCTATATACGCTGCACCTCTCACCTGGAACTTCCGCGAGCAGTATCCTCAACAGTGGTCCAAGCCTTCTGGCTGGTCTTCTTAAGTAGCATTACAAAGATTATAGAGGCCCTAAACAAACGGGTCTTGCCCTTGCAATAAAACTCGTCACTACAGAACATCGTATCACACGATACGATTCAGACTGAGGGCCAAGGCCTCCGGCGGCTGGGCGCTGCCCCAGACCCCGTTGTGCTCCGCTACGCGGAGCGACGTACGGAGGCCAGCAAAAGTTGGCTCAGGGTCCACGCTGCTCGCGAAGCGAGCACCACGGGGTCTGGGGCGAAGCCCCAGCCGCCGGAGGCAGAGCGAACCAGTCGCAGTGGCAAATGAAGGTGATACACAATGTTAGCCCTCCGGTAGCCCGTCAGACTCTATTCGTCGAGAGGTCTCCAGATATGGCCCTTCTTGTCAACTTGGTCTGGGCGCGCTACATAGACGTCGCAGACGTGCATCGCACCCACCTCGCGCAGCTGGACGTCTGTGGAAAACAGCATCGATGGAAGCGATACGGGAGGTGATCATGAACGTGAACGGACAAATACCCTATCCAAAGACCGTATCAATCGATATTGCTTGTATCATTAATGGCGATAGGGCCGCCTTGATCGAAATGAGCTGTATTAGGGTTTTGAGCATATGAAGACATTCAACGGCGATGCCCGAAACAGGAAGGGAGAGAGAAGGTCCTAAACTGGCTATGCAATAGTTTGGAAAGGATCAAAACGGCCCTGATCCTCCAGCTGGCCTCTCGAACCGGATAACTGGGCAGTTCGAGCAGTTGAAAGCTGTTTGAGGCACTGCCGCAGCAACTTTGCTCGTGGCAAAGCAATAAACAGCAACCATCTGAGGAGGTCTGCGACCTCCTCCGTCTATGACTCTCTGGCTGCTCTTCCAGGGCTCAGGCTTTTCTCTCAGCTTTCTCGTTCTCGACTGGGGTTGCTTGCGTTACGGTAGCTTCCATACTCTCCGCGATATATCTCTTAATCTTGAGACTCATCTGCAGGTCAGTCAGAATAGGCTAGTATCTGAGCGCCGTTGGAGCCAAGACCGAAATGCACCTCTGTTTCCAACACTAGAGATACAGCAGCACCCGAATGTGGAACTGTCTGTGTCTGATAATTACTCCATGCTCTAGTCTGGTGAGTTGTCCTTTGACGGGCCATATCCGACCGGTAGCTGATTGGGTCATAATTCACACGACTCTGCACGAACCAACCTGACGTGCATTACTAACAGATATTGTGTAAATAATAATATTCTGTGTCCGTTCTTCCTAAATAATATGTAAATAATATTTCGATATGAGACAATGTAGGGTGCGCAGCGACGCCTCGTTCCTCTAATATATGGTTATTTCATTGTTAAATTCCATTCTTCCAGCACAATGTAAAACCGTTCTACAAGATAGGTGTCAAAATTGGTTTGACAGTCTATCGTGTGAACTATCAACTGTAACCTTAATACCAATAGTATAAGCTGCAGATCGACACATGGGATCACCAGATGCCAGACGCAAACGCTCGAGGGCTCGTTGCGCATTGCAGACACTGTCTCAGATATACACATGTCTCGGCGGGAATTGCCAGTATTTCTAACAGAGTGAAGGTTCGAACGGAAGAATAACGGGAGTATCCAACGGGCGCACCAGGGTAAATGCCAGACTGCCTCCGGCGGCTGGGGCTCCGCCCCAGACCCCGCTGCTCCTGCTTCGCAGGAGGGTCTTGGGGGGTGGTCTCCAAATATTCCCAGACATTGCCTGATTAACGACGGCGCAGCAAATATGAAATGTCGGGTGTGAAACCCAGACAGACTCGTGGCAGATTCAGACGGCCCGTACACGGTCCTAGCAACGAGCGAAGCGAGCCACGGGTCTGGGCGGAGCCCAGCCGCCGGAGGCACAACTCCACACGGAGAACAATGCCGTTTCGGCTGAGCGCAGCTCTAGCCACAGCTTCTCTGGACCAGCTGGGTGGTTCACCGTCGGAGCCCTGAGTGCCATATTTGAGGTCTCGCTTCCGCTGGAGAAGAGCGACAGAGTAGCAGTCCAGAGCTGGCATTTTCACCTAGACCTGGCTGTGGCAGATCGCGACTTATTAGGATAGTGACCTAAAAAGCGGTTGGGCCGCACATATGCATAAGCAGCTAAAAATTTTCACTAACCGCTTGCATGGCAGCATGTATCGTTCGAGAGCGCCTGAGAGCGAATAGAATTAAGTGCTCTTCGAAGTCTAATTAGTGTTCGTAGCTAAAACACACTTGTAAATGGGGCAGCGAAACATTGATGTACACAACATATTGTTCCATGTGTCAGGATCCAGGAGATACCAAGAGAAGTAGCTGCGGAGTTGAAAGGATTGGGTTGCCTTTTCGGATTCAGCCGGCGACGGGGCAAATTTTTCCAAATCCCCGCTGGGTATTAAACCCTTATCTGCCTGTAGAGATGAAAATTCATCACTGCTGAGATGCGAAAAAGAAATATGGAAGTCGAACGTCGAGACTGCATTTCAGCCCGTATAGGAAGATTATTGAGTGATCCCAGCAGCAGTGGTGCAATGTAACAGCAGTGGCTCTAGCAGGACGCTGAGTTGGAGACGCAGCAGCGTACTGTAAACAGTGAGAAGCATCCCGAGGTCGCAGGTTTCTGTGGCAGTTCCTCAAACTGGTTTTGTTAGTGTAGATTTTTTTACTTTTTTTTTTTTTTTTTTTTTACTTATTCTTTTTTTCGTTTCTCCTTCAAGTAATATTTTGTTTTTTATAGGCGGCATATTGTGAACCGTGTACATATGTCAAAGGTATAAAACAAAACGGATATCTCGAATTCAACGCCACGGTTTGTACGTAACGTAAAGGTGTCTGAAAATTAGAATCAACTGCTGGCTTTTGATTTTATCTCTATAACAACTCGTCAATCCTTTTTACGCGAATATCGAGATACACGCGCTTACATTCCTTTAAAAGTCAAAGTACACATTGTAAGTATTTGAGGTGGCTGCCCTTTGTGGTGATATATGATGGTATATGATGGTATATGATAGATTGAACGTTGAAGATTGAACGTTGATGTTAAAGATTGACATGGTATGGTTACAACGAATATCCGACACGACTCTCGCTCAACCACTTGGCACGTTTGTTAGTAGACTGGGCAGCTGCCAATCAGTCACCCCGACAACAACTGCTGGAGATAGGCGACACGAAACTCTAATACGACAACAAATAATACAATACCCATTCCTGATAATCAGCGCCAGGAACAAGAACAAGGCAAAAAATACAGCTGTAAAATATGTGAAACCCCGGATTTTATACCGAATTTGCCGACCGAGACAGCTCCAGAGTGGGTGGTGGTTCTCTGCGCTTCTATCGACATCACAGTAGAGGGCCCATTCCGGCAGCACAAGGGTGTAATACAGTTTGACCTGTGTTTCAGCTACGTATCTCGAACATTGAATCTTAACTTTGACATTGGCCATTTGGGACTAGCTGCTGCGAACTATACCCAAATAGCAGGGTGATTTCGATTTAATTATACACTTAGTGGGGTCAATCGGTTAGTTGGTAGGCTTGGTATCTCGGCTAGAGCTAGTTATGCAAGGAACAATACTGGTGAGATAGAGGTAATTTAACTTTGATACCCATATCAGTCAATCTGGCCGATTGATGTCATGCGATTAATTAGTTGGCACGATTTTCTATTAACTGGTTAATTGGCAATTAATCTGACTGCCACCAGCAATTAATATAAAAATAACCACAAGATCTGTACGTGTTTTGGTTACCCCTTACATGGCAGAATGGGCGTATGCACATACTCGAAAATCATAACAATACTGCCCACATACATCATCCTCAGCCTCTAGACGACAAGTCACTATGCACTATGCTCACTCATTCATCTCGTACTACGATCACAACCCGCCGAGACAATCCCTGCGATAATCCCCTACGAAATAATAAATCAATCGAGCATAAAGGTATACGTATACCGAAGGCCAACCAGCGGAGAACAAGCTATACATCGGTCAACAAAGCTGCATCAGATCGATGCACAGGTCTATAGACCCACTCTACCCCTATTCCAACCGACGTCTACCGACCTCACTTCAGATCCACTTTTACTCTGTCTGTCTCAGTTGCGTCGTACTGCTTCACATCCAAAATCCGAGCACAACAACACCGGCCTTCTCCCGCCTCCATCTCGCCTCCCCCTCGCCTCAATAATCTTCTCATTCCACCTCGCTGCCTCGCTGCCTCTCAACTCCTTTTCCGCATTGCGCTCATCGCGCACATCACTCTCTGAACTACACAACCAACTCTCAGATCAGTTCTATTCCAAAACAAACTCCCAGCTACTGCCTCTCACTACGCCCTCACTACTGCCTCTCTCCCAATTCTACCCCCACTGCTACTCACTGCTACTCCTACCTTACCTGTGTTGCATCGCATACCCTTAAATTCCCTGTCAGCCTCGCTGCCGCCTACCCGAGAAAACACGCCGCAGATTGTGTTGCATACATTTCCGCATTGGGTATTGCTGCTTTTTAAAGATCTGCGCAGCTACTCCCGTTTTCTGCTGTAACGCCATCTAAATTGCCTCAACCGGCTATTTACCCCCCAACCACAGACCTAAACAGGCATTTACGCGAAGCCCCCTATTTTCCCCTATTATAGTAAGCCAGTTACCCAGTCTAGCTACCGCCGTAAGAATCTCTTCACGACATTTGAGTTTTCCTTTCTCTTCTTTTTTTTGCGTTTTATCACCGACGAAGTTTTAGACACGGTTTTGTTCCTTACTTTCCTTAAACAACTCCTGGCTTTTTGTTTTTAGTGTGCCTTTGAATTTCTCGTTCGATCGTTTTTTTTTTTTGTGAATTCACGGTCTGTCACTCCTTTGATAAGAGAATTACAAGCATAAACAACAAGAGTCTATCTATCTAGTCTGCCTGCCAGTCATTCAATAATCAACATTCAATCTATCATTCAATCAATCAGTCTTTTCGATCAACTGACTTTTGTACTAACAGTTTCAAAGCCTTGAAAAATGAAATATTCTACTGTTTCCACTATTGCTTTGGCAACCTTGGCTGGTTCCTCTGTTGCCGTTCATGTTCACCATGAACACAAGCGTGCTATTGACGTTGAGTACGTTTATAAGACTATTACTGTAGACGGTTCTGGTAACCCCATCAACATTGCTGTTGCCGAGCCTGTTACTACTACTTCTCCTTCTTTTGCCCCTGTTGCTCAGGTTGAGACTTCTTCTGCTGCTCCTGCTCCTTCTAGCAGTTCTGTTGCTCCTCCTCCCCCTCCTCCTTCTTCCAGCAGCTCAGTTGCTCCTCCCCCAGCTCCATCTTCTTCCAGCTCAGCCGCTGCTTCTCCTAGCTCTGCTGCCGCTGCCTCAAGCTCTGCTGCTTCTGCTCCTGCCTCTACTGGTTCTTCTTCTGGTGGTATCAACGGTGACTTGGCTCCTTACTCCAACCCCACTCAACAATTCCAAGACGGTGTCATTGACTGTACCTCTTTCCCCTCTGGACAAGGTGTCATTGCCCTTGACTGGCTTGGATTCGGTGGTTGGTCTGGTATTGAGCACCTTTCTGACGGTTCTACTGGTGGTTCTTGTACCGAGGGTGCTTACTGCTCTTACGCTTGTCAACCCGGTATGTCCAAGACTCAATGGCCTTCTTCTCAACCCGCCAACGGTGTCTCTGTTGGTGGTCTCATCTGTCAAAACGGCAAGCTCCACAGAACCAACACCAACACCAACTTCCTCTGTGAATGGGGTCAACAATCTGCTGTCGTTGTTTCTGAGTTGTCTGAGCCTGTTGCTATCTGCAGAACCGACTACCCTGGTACCGAGAACATGGTCATCCCCACTCTTGTTGAGGCTGGTGGCTCTGCTCCTCTTACCACTGTCGATGAGGCTAACTACTACGTTTGGGAAGGTAAGCCAACCTCTGCTCAATACTACGTTAACAACGCTGGTGTCTCTGTCGAAGACGGCTGTATCTGGGGTACTCCTGGTTCCGGTGTCGGTAACTGGGCTCCTTTGAACTTCGGTGCTGGATACTCTAACGGTATCGCTTACCTCAGTTTGATTCCCAACCCCAACAACAACTCTCCTGCCAACTTCAACGTCAAGATCGTCTCTTCTGACGGTTCTCAAGTCAACGGTGACTGTGTTTACGAGAACGGTTCTTACTCTAACGGTGGCAACGGCTGTACCGCTGCTGTCAGCAGTGGTCAAGCCCAATTCGTCCTTTACAACTAAGGCGGCGAGCTTGTCTTCTGATTTAAAAATAGCTGTTGCTGCTTCGGCTGCCTCATCTTTTTACTTCTTGTAACTGTAAGGAATCTGTGTTTTCTTTTGGGTCGGGAATATCGTCATCTGTAGATATATATTTGTTCAATATATATTTCTGCAATTTTGTGTGGGATATTTCATTTATGGGTGAATTTTTGGTCTTCTTTTTTTGGATTTATTTTGTTATAATCTTACTGGCTAAGATTGTCTACATTTATTAACTATATACTGTAAAATATATGCTTCTAAAATAATCTCTGTGGCTTCTCTGCCTCCGGCGGCTGGGGCTCCGCCCCAGACCCCGCTGCTCCTCTCGCTTCGCTCGAGTCGGGCGTAGGGGGCCAGCAGTCCAGCTAAATGTGATGTACTTCCGACCGCTTACGTGGGACCCGGGTGTTCGACTCGAGCGGAGCGAGAGAAGCAGCGGGGTCTGGGGCGGAGCCCCAGCCGCCGGAGGCAGAGAAGCCAACACCACCTGGACGGCGCTGGGGCTTCGTATATCAGACATGCTCAGGTTTCTAAATGCTACAATTTGTCAATTCAACTATTCTCTAATGTTTCGTCTATAGGGCAGTAGCGCAACTCTACCAGGTGGACTGGCGCTCCAGTTGCCGCTAATACCTTCTTGAACTCCTCATATTCGTTAGCACACTGCTTGTAATGCCGGTACCAGGTTCCCCAGCACTTTCGTTCTGTGTGATCCAGATCTATCCAGTGGTAGCATATGCCGCAGAGCCCTTCCCATTTGGATTCTCGTTCCATCTTCCTTCGTATCACCAGTGGGTCCTCGAATATGTACCCGTTAGGGAATATGCCATGCTCGTGATTTTTGTGGTATAAATAGCCTGAGTTCTTCATTAGATAGAAACCGCCTTCGCAGTGGTCACACCACCCTTCTTTCAACTTCTTTTTGCCTCTTACCCAGGTCGGCTCATATATGTTACCTTCTCGCTTGCGCAAATTGGGCACTGGCTTTTCATTCTCCTCCATTCCTGGTTCGATTGATGGAGAGTTGATCATAGGCTGTCTAGTTTTCGAGCTTGGCGGGTGTAAAGCTGACATATGCCTCCAATCAGTCACTGTCTGTCCTTGGCCTATCTCGCCGTCTGTGCAAAGTTGGTAAGCTGGATAGTAGTTGATTCTTCTTGGGGGCCTAGATGTCACGATCTCGAGCATCTCCTTCAATTCCTCTGTATTGAAACTGCTACAGTTTTTATCCGTTATTCGGAAAAACCTGTCTGTGCGGGGTTTGTAAGGAGTCCATTGTTGAATTATTTCTCTAATCTGATAATCCAGCCGGGGATTGATTTTGATTGCGTCATGTTGGTGTTCTATGCCAGACTTGTTTACAGGTGAGTCGCCTCTGTAAACCCAATCGTCCACCCAAGTTTGATGTTCACTGCCATCATTAGTAGAGATCGCTTCCTGGACAAGGGATATGGCCTCTTCAATCAGCTGATATCCATTCATTTGAGCTGAGTTGGCTGTCATGGTGCCATTAGCTGTAGTCACAGGGGAACCGTTGGAACTGGTGAAACTACTTTCCGACCCGTTGCCGCTGCTACTACTGCTGGCATTTCCGTTACTATTCGAGTTTCCTAAACAGCATTTGAGATGGTTAAATGTGGGCTTTATGGAAGCAGATAAAGCAGATAAATCCGTTCCAAAGATATCGGGCTTAGACGCAATGGGCTTGACGTTGCCTGGCGACTGTTGCTTTTGAAACTCGGCTACATTTCTGTCAAGTGTTCTAGACGATGAAGTGGATAACTGACTTCGAAATAAATGCTTTTTGGGTTGTAATGAAAAAGATGAGGAATTGCTGGAGGACGGAGAGGGAGAGTTAGAAGTCGAAGGAGAGGGTGTCAGCTCGATATTTCTTATTGGTACTAAAAGCGGACTATCGGATATCTTTTCAGGCACCTTCAACACCCTTTTCATCTCCATTACCAGATTCACACCTTGTTTCAGAACCAGGGGTTTATAGGGCCCTAGACCTGAGTTCTCCCAAGATAAATGGTTCTCAATAAAGTCAGTTAGCGATTCATCTTTATCTAGTCTGGCCAGTATTGCTGTTCTTGGGCTAACATCCGGTTGGTCCAATATCGAAGCCAGTTCATCTTTGATTATGCTGAGAGGTCTTGGAGGATATGGCATAGTAGGTACTATGGGGATGTTTAAATCGGCGTGATGAGCACGGGCATCGTCATAATGCATGTTTTGACCTAGATTTGTCCCATAATCATAACTAGCTAACGAATTGTCAAGCGCTGCTAAGAATTGCATTTGACTGGAACGGTCGTCTAAATTTGGGACGGTACTCGGAGTGTTCGAACCTATCGTTATATTAGGGCTGAAGGCTGCTGATGAAGAGAGGGGATATTGAATAGGTATGCCTGGGTTAATTGGAGGACTGGGGTCTACATCTCCGGCTGGTAGAGGTGAAAACCCAGAATTGACGAGATTAAAAACCAGCGGGTTGTCCAGAGAAAAAAGCCCAAAGTTATCCTCTACATTAATGTTAGGCAGGGGCTGTGGATTTGCAGAGACTGGTCTAGTACCCTCCGAGACATAGCCAAAATCAGCCAAATTATTAACAATTGTGTTTAGAGAAGTAGCTGGTAATATCTGGCTGTTCGGAAAGCTTGGGCCATAGTGCAAGGCTTCGTTTCTTGGCTTTTGCTGAGATATATTTTGATGCAAATTTCCATCTGTAAGTTGAGATCGCAAATGGTTTTGATTGTAAGAGATGGGTGAAGTATCTAAGAGATTTAGCTGGCTCTGATCTAACTGTTGTACAGGAGAAAATGACGGGATTGCATATTTTTCTGATTCGAAATAAGCTTCCACTATATCGTCGGGAATATCTGGTAACGGATCAGACATGCTTAAATTTGATAAAACACCTCTCCTCAGCTATCGTCATGGGGAGCACTCTACATCCTGATCATTTTTTGAACACTCGTGATTCTCTTTAACATCTTATGTATTTTGCAATCTGAGGGTCTGTGTACCATAAACCACATTTCTGGTTCAGCATGAAATGCAATGATAAAGTCATAGTACATTGGCATTATAAGGTACGTAGATTAGCGGATAAACGTTATCAGTCAATGCGTGATAGATCTTGAACTGTTTACAAGCTTCTCCTAACAAGGGTGAAAGAAACGAATGAAATAAATACAGATATAGTTATATAAATATAATAAAATGAGGCACAAAACAGAATCTCAACAAAACAACCAAAAGTGACAATAAAATGTTAAAACGATCGCTAGCTAGTCTCGACTTTACTTCTTTACCTCATATCATTGGCAAACAGCATTAATAAAATCATTGTGTCATGCTGGCATGAAACTCAGCCCGATCAATGAGTAGATGTACGTAAGCTTGCTTCCACTAAAGATCAGTGGGAAGAAAGGAAGGATTTCAGCTTGTGAAATAATGATCCAATTTTAGAATCATTTCTATCTTCGCTGTCGAAGTTTACCCATTCCACACGCGACCCTTCCTTACGAGAAAAACCTTTCGATGATTTATGATCTCCACTACAATGGTGTTTTCCTTGGGCCTTGTATATAGTCGGTAGTAATTTATGACCGGTTCCGGGGGCAATGTATTCAGTCAGCTGAACCCAGTCTTTTGTGAGCAGTTCCTTTGAGACTCTGTCAGAGGGAGCGTTTATTGCTGACAGTTGTTGGCGTCTTCTGTGTGTGGCATTTCTGTACAGTTCAACAGGAATATCTCCGATATAAGAAGTATCGCCAAAGCCGCCGATGAAATGAATGCCTGTGATGTTGAACTTAACCCAATAAGAATCATGGACAGGGCTCTCGGTACCAGGAATCCATGCGTGTGCATCATGGTGAGATCTCAAAAAGCACTTTTTAGCAGCCTCTTTATCGCCCTTGTGTTCGATAAACTCGCCAAAGAGAGACACTCTAGGGCTACCGGCGGGTGAAATTGGTGTCAATCCAAACGGAGTGCTATCGCCCAACCGAATAGAAAGACTTACAGGTGAGCCTTTATTAACGTTCCTGAACACAGTGGAAATGTTGAGTCCAATAAAGGTCAAGGGTTGATCTGGATCGTCTTCAGTAACACAATCAGCATAGTATTCGAGCTGGCCCACGGGCAATCCCTTGCGATCACCTTCTTGGTATATAGTGTTGACTGTAGCCAAGTTAGACGAGTGGACGAGATGTCTCACTTTTCTGGCGGCCTTTTCAATTGGGCTCAGGTGGCGACCTGGTTTTCTGGGATGATCGAAATCGCTGTGGAACACTTGATCGTGTTCATGGTGGTCCCGGTCATGGTCACCCAAGCTCTCAGCATAGGCAACTCTCACAAAATCAGGCGCAGGATATGAATGGCCCTCGCCCTTAAAATAGGGCGCTTTAACGGTACCAGAGTCATGGCTAGAGTCTACCTTGACTATAACATCATCCTCAGGATTGGCAGGCACAACGGCGCCTCCTTCAAAATGGATTTGGTTTCCCACTGACAACATGTCACTGTCCTTTCTCCATGTTGGCATGGGGAACCCACTCACCACGCAGGTGCCCAAAAACGCAACAGCCAGAAACGATCTCATGATGATTGGAATATCAATTCGATGTCAACAGCGATCCCACTGACCAATATAATGTAGCTACCTAACAGATAGACCGACTTCAAACTGTAAAAATGATTGTCTACTCCTGCTCGCAAACAAGGAACTAGAGAACCTCGGCTTTAACTGTTGCCTGTTCAGTAGCACTGTTTCACAAATGCTCAAGTATCAGCAACAAGTCCGCTTCACACTCTTATCTGTATTCTTTGTATTATACAGAGAACTCGCAATAATAATGAAGCACAATAAACAAACAATACAGAGCAACTGTCGAACCCTGCGTAAGGACTTAAAAAAGTAGTTCTTGGATCTACAGAGTGGACTGATCGCTGCATCTCCACGTGCATGAGGCCCACAACGGGCAGGCTGGCAGAGCATAGACCAGCTTGTAAAAATAGCAGTGGGCAGCATAGGTGCCAACAATAAATTTATTTATCTTCGAATGGTGTTATTTGGGCTCCAGTTGTGCCTCCGGCGGCTGGGGCGCTGCCCCAGACCCCGTTGTCCTCGCTTCGCGAGCGATGCGAAGCTCGTGGTTTGAGTGGTGGGTTCCTGTCGAGACTTTTTCTGGCCGTACATATACCACTGTATATTTAAAGTATTGAGGGTGCATATACCTAGCAGAAAACGGCCTGCCGGTTTTCTGCGAAGACAATAGTTGGAGCATATATCGTCATCCAGCTGCTATTTTATCCCAATTAATAAACTGTGTTCGCCTAAAACTTGCACAGTTGTAGCCCCCACGTTATAATCCTTTTTCAATATGCTACCTCATTATTCGCCCTCTATAGCCCTCTATAGCCGCTATTTTCTGCCTCTGCATTGTTACATTCTAAATCAGCTCTTTTCTTCCTCTACGCGCCCTTCATATGCTATCTATTACTACCTGTTCACTATATCAACAACCGTGTCACTATCTTATACATGCGCATAGGCTGTTTGCATGGTTTGCATTACGGCAGTATCTTGAAGATACATTATCAGGGGTATGACAAATGTATGACTTATATATTACCTAGAGTATATACCACTGTAGATAGCTTACAAATGTCGGTTCTCCTTGCTCAACAGCGTTTTCAAACCGTTGGTAATCATTTTTAACTTTATGGTTATAGGTTGATAGGGGAATATCACTCATCAGACCATCCGGAAGATGCTTTTCCCTGGCGGAAAGATGACATGATCTGGCGGGTATAATGAGACATTCTCGGATCGACTTCCGATACACTGTCCAGACTATTATTTATGCACAGCTGTTCTGGGAAAAATGTTACGAAGATCGATCTGATAAAATGCAAAATGCAAAGGCACTACAGCAACGGCTCTGACAGAAGACTAATTTAAAATCGCCACCTTTATCTCCGTCATATCTAATTAATCTGCTGGTGTTTATTCATAAATAAACTGCTGTGCTAAAGGGTTGATTCAGGTTGTTTGGTTTTTCTTGGAAGTGTGTCTTGAAAATATTTTTTCACTGAAACAAGACGCAGAGGATCTTTGGACAATCATCTTCGAAAACTCTTATCTAGCATAGAAGCTTGCAACATTACCAGTGAAAAATTTAAGCTCTTCTCCCGTTTCACGGCTAAATCTCGAGTCTCTGGGGAATATAGAAATTAAAAATGGGATTATTAGGAAAAATCGTGTCGAATTTTGTCGACACAAGTCAGACGAGTTCCAAAGTCGCAGAGATATTCCCAGTAGCAGACTGCTCTGCAGATGAATGTGGAGCTTGTGAAAAAGGATATCCCTCTTCAGTCAAAATCGAAACTGAGTTTCCGTTATGGGGTTCTGCTAAGGACTGGAAACTACATGTCCTAGTATCTAGTGGTAAAACTGACTGGAAACATGACGCCAGTGATGAGCCTGATATCGCTGGAAAAGTGGCTAAGGCTATAGATCATAATCGAGGCACACTTGAAAAAAAGCTAGGCGGACCCATCAAACTCAACTCCTCGTCCATGTTACCACAAGCATCTGGTCATATCGACCTCACCGCATCACAGAACGCAACTTCCACGACTCTTTTGTTACTACCATTTTTCATCATCGTTCATGATGTTACCCCGGAGAAGGTTGGTGATCTGCTATCTGAAGTGATCACTGCTTACACCAGTTCGAAAGTCACCGAGCTACTAGAACAAAAACCCCAACATTTCACTGCATCTGGCAACAAAGGATACATTCTTTTGTGCTCCCACCGCACGCGAGACAAGCGATGCGGAATCACAGCCCCCATCATGCGCAAAAAGCTCGAAATCGAGCTGCGACACCACAGCCTGCATCGCGACATCGGCGACGACGAGCCTGGCGGAGTCACCGTCCTATACGTGAACCACGTCGGCGGGCACAAGTTTGCTGCCAACGTCTTCCTCTACCTCAAAACAGGCGAGTCACTCTGGATGGCCCGCGTCATGCCCCAGCACGCCCAACCACTCGTAGAGACCACCATCATCGAGGGAAAGGTCTTCCCCGAACTAATGAGAACATGCTTCCGCTCTGAGGCTGTTTCCTGGTAAACTGTAATAGAGAATCTGCCCCACCTTCTTTGACATTGCTGCTGATCGGAGAGCCTCCGGCGGCTGGGGCTCCGCCCCAGACCCCGCTGCTCCTCTCGCTTCGCTCGAGTCGTTGCGTACACGTCCCTCTGTTTCTGAGAAACTCCAAAGTCGGCGCGAGCTTCCAGGACCCCTGTCCCAGAGATCTCTGGGTCCGGTTGACAGTGCGGAAACTCCTGCGAAGCAGGAGCCACGGGGTCTGGGGCGCAGCCCCAGCCGCCGGAGGCACAGCCAGAGAAAACAGATGGGGATTTACTTGGTCTATTTATTACAAGTCATCGTGGGCATGAGCAGGGACAAACGATTTGAGGATGTTGAGCTTGGTTTGGAGCTCGTCATGCTTGGATGCAGCGAGCGTCTTGCTCGACAGGAGTTTGGAGAGACGGGCGGTCTCCTTTTGGACGTAGGAAGCACCGCCGTTGGCAGCGTACTTGTCTGCGTATTTGGCGTAGAGTTCGCCGTTGTCAGAGTCGGTGGCGGCTTTCTTGAGCTCGGTGATGGCTTTGGCTTCCGAATCCTTGTTGGCAGCAGAGGCGACCTTGCTAGCAAGAGCATCGAGAGTAGCATCTTTGCCGGCTTGTGAGTTCAGGGTACCGTCGACATTTCTGAATCCAGCGCCCTGTTCAGTGAGGAAGCTGACAAAAGCATCAGCAGTTCGACCAGATCTGTAGGGAACTGGGGCGGATCCGTCCTTGGGGAAAAACAAAATAGTGGGGTAGCCAGCGATTTCGTACTTAGAAGCGAGTTTGGTAGTGGGCTGGCCCTCAGAACAGTCGACATTGGCAATTAATAGATTATCACTGTCGCGAGCATAGATGTGGCCAACTTTCTCGTAATCAGGCTTCATGTTCTTGCAGTGGCCACAGAATCCAGCAGTGAAAGTCACAAGTGCATCCTTGCCCTTGATAGAATCGTCAAAACTGGTGTCGTTCAATGCGTATACAGCAGATGGCTGTTCCGGAGCCTTCCGTGGCATGACGCCAGTCTGTTCAAAAACATATTCAGCCAAGCTATCGAGATCACGCACATCAACTTCGTTTATAGTACCATCAGCACTAATAAATTTCACGGTGGGATAGTACTCGACCTTGAATTGTTTAGAAGTCTTTCTGTTCTTGTCACCGTCGATCTTGACAAATTGCACCTTATCTTGAGCATGGGCAAATAAATCAGATAGTTCATCATAAACTGGAGACAGCTTCTTACAATGTCCACACCATGAAGCGTAGATATCCAACATAGTTGGCAAATGGGGTTTTAAAACTGAAGAAATAGTTTTGTCAGTGGCCTCGATTACGTGAGATGCCTGAACAAGCAAAGGCAGACTAGCTGCTAAAGTAGCACCAACAAATTTAGAGAACAGCATCTTTTCCTATAATGTGTAATCCAGTTACTAGTACAAGCGACAGTCCAACCCAATTGACAATTTTATACCAAGCCTAGCGTCGTGCAATTCTGGAGTCAAATTTAACTGCTAATTTTATTCCTACTTAACACGAAGCATATAATCAAATACCTGCGTATAACGCCCTCGATTATATATCAGGGCTAGGTCCGAACTTGCCGTGCATAGGAAATCTCCGCGGAGCTTCCCGTTCTGGCGCTACCAGGGGTACCTTGAGATCTTCATTTATATCTCCAACGGTTTATTTCTGCGTAGGCCGATTATGTCCTGGTCGATAATGGCCCAGAGAGGCAGCCGAATACACCAGGTGCCCTGGCTTCCAAATCTTAGACTTACTAGGGCTTTGTGCTGGGATAAAAAGCGGGGTAACTGGTATAAAGAATAAAGAAACGATTTACGCCAAGATTATATGTTGGCACTGAATTAGAGGTCTGAACGGTGTGCCTCCGGCGGCTGGGGCTGCGCCCCAGACCCCGTGGCTCCTCTCGCTTCGCTCGAGGAGTGACGTATTCGTTCCTCTGAGTTTGCTTTTAGCGATGTATTACAAAGCTGTTGTGGGTTTCGTACTGTATCGAGAGAGGTGATCCTGAGGCGTCAGAGCATTCCTGATCGAGGGCATGGGGGAGCTAGCCATGGTATTAAGATATATGGGCGACTCTCTCATCCTTTGAGCCACCTTGTTAGTAAGCTGCTTATTTCCAGCCGATTTATTAGGCTTGGAAACTGAAGTCTGCGCCACTCGGCCTTGGGCGCATGGTCTGCGGTAATCAGTTTTAGGGTCGTATCCTGATAATGAACAGAGTGGCAACCAATTGCAAATATAGGGAATATCGGTTCTTTGAGTGGTCATACCTGAATGAAAATCAATTTGGTATCGAGATCGCGCGGAACAGCTTGCAGCCTATCCCATTATTCATAAGACGTTTAATTTAATTTATGTGCCTGAACTGCAGCGTCGAAGTGTCTCATTAACGAGTGAAGCGAGCTACGGGATCTGGGGCGGAGCCCCAGCCGCCGGAGGCTCATGTTACCTCAACGACCTTCGAGCGAAGCGAGCCACGGGGTCTGGGGCGAAGCCCCAGCCGCCGGAGGCAGGGATGAGAAGGAGAGTGATTCATGAATTCGTTACTCGTTGTTTGCGACATTATACAGTAGAAGATACATCAAGAAAAGCATATAAAGGATCTCTTGGAAGGGGAAGTGGGAGTGTTGTACAGAGTATTATTCGAGGCTAGACGGATGGAGAGGCAGTGGGTTAAACAGTCTGCATCTGGGCAGCGGCTACGCCAGCAAAGACGTGTAGGGGATTGGAGTCCTCCTTGTCTTTCTTTTCAGACTTGTCAGAGGGATCTTTGTCTCCGCTGCCCATGGTATTGTCGTCATTATCTTCGGCCTCAATCTTTATAGAGGAGTCCTGATTGGACTCATTTGTTTCAGACTCATTGGTTGCCTGAGGGGCAGCAGATCCACCATCGGCAGTAGGTGTCGAGGAGGCAGTAGCAGGACCAGCGGTAGAGCCGTGACCTGGCGACTCATCGCCACCCATGCCGTCGCCGTTATTACCGTTATTGCGTCCTGATCGCATAGAC
Source organism: Sugiyamaella xylanicola (nom. inval.) (assembly GCA_001939105.2). Classification (NCBI taxonomy): domain Eukaryota; kingdom Fungi; phylum Ascomycota; class Dipodascomycetes; order Dipodascales; family Trichomonascaceae; genus Sugiyamaella; species Sugiyamaella xylanicola (nom. inval.). The sequence continues at coordinate 190,609 of MQSX02000026.1, forward strand.
AGACGTTTGGTTCCGTGAGTGCGGAAATGTTGCATACAATTGTCTTGTCTAGAGAATCTGGCACCGCAGCCTTCTTGAGGACACACGTAGTTCTTTTCGCCAGTGTGGATTCTCATGTGTCGTGCCAGATGTCCAGACGTCGTGAATGACCTTAGACAGTGGCATGTGTATTTTTTGAGTGGTTTCGACGATGAGATCGATGGGGCATTGGATGTACGTGCAAGATGGGCTACAGGCGGGATGCCGATAACTGGGATATGTGGCTGAAGAGGTGGGAGTTGTGGAAGCTGGTTGGGATTGTTTGAGTTAGGATTTTGGAATGCGAAATGGTGTAGAGGGGGGCCAGGAAGACGGGAGCCTGGTGGTCCACCAGGTCCTGGAGGGCCTAAAGGACCTGGACCAGCAACTAAGGTAATCGGACCACCTGGCGCGCCACCAGGTCCAGGAGGACCCATTGGAGCAGGACCAGTAACTACAGCCACAAGATGTTGACCCATTTGTCCAGGAGGACCACCCAGATGTGGAGGAGGTGGGCCAAGGAAGAACTGTGGCATTGGTTGGCCTGGAACTGGAGGAGGTAATGGTATTCCACCAGGACCCAGTGGGCCAAAAGCAGGTCCACCAGGACCAGGAGCGAAAACAAGTGTAGGAGGTGCAGCACCTGATGAATCTGTTGTTGGCGCTGGTGTATCTTCTCCAGCGACCTTTTCACTAGTTTCAGTAGCTGAGCCATCGGTAGTCTTGGATTCTTCAGTAGCATCAGTTCCAGCAGTAGTAGTTGTAGTTGCATCAGCAGAAGCAGTAGTTTCAGATGTAGCCACATCCTCAGCAGCAGCGCTAGCGTCAGTAGTTACAGCAGCATCTGAGGTGGATGTGTTTGCAGCGTCAGCAGCTTCAGAAGCTTCGGCAGCTGAGGCTCCATCCGTAATGGCAGCAGCGGCAGCAGCGGCGGCATCCTTGGCGACACTGGCAGCGACAACACTGGCAGCTACAACAGCAGCATCGGCAACAGCATCATCAGTAAGAGCAGCATCAGCAACAGAGGTAGCTCCGTCAGTCTCAGCCACCGTCGAATCCGTAGCAGCAGCAGCAGCAGTAGCAGAACTATCATCAGGATTGGCACTTCCTTCAGCTCCTTCAGCAGCCGTAGCATCAGCTCCATCAGTCACACCAGCGCCAGCGCTAGCATCAGAAGCATCCGCTGCAGTAACAGGGCTCAAGGTAGTAGGAGGGCCACTTGTATATGGAGGCTGATACGCATAATAATAAGTCATAGTAGTGCCAGGGGGTCCAGGAGGAATTGGCAACTGCTGATTTAGCTGCTGGGGAGTAGCTGCGGTGTAGTAATAAGTAACTTGTCCAGGGGGATACTGGCCTGGAGGACCGCCAGGGGCTCCAGGAGGAGCATACATCGTACCTGGAGGATATTGTTGATAAGCCATAGGTCCTGCTGGAGGGGGAGGAGGTGGAGGTATCGAACCTGGTCCGCTAACTGGAGCAGAGCTAGGACCGTTAATAGGTCCAGGTCCAGATCCAGGTCCAGGTCCAGGTCCAGACACGGGACCAGGAGCAGGTCCAGGACCATTAATAGGCACAAAACTAGTTCCAAGACTAAGAGGAGGTGCAGATACCGCAGGAAGCGCAATCCCAGATTCAGGACCAGAGCCAGGAGCAGCAATACCACCGGGACTAGAAACGCCTGTTGATAGGCCATATTCAGCCATACCCGGAATATGCTGTAGTTCAATTTTAATCTGTGGAGGGAATCCAGAACCACGAGGCATAGCTGCTTGATCAGCAGAGCTATCACCAGCTGCCTTCTTCTCATTATCACTGTCATATTCTTGCATTAACTCGTCATCATCCAGATCAGGTTGTAATTGTAATTTTCTTTCTCGTTCCAGTTCTTCTTCCAACTGCCTATCCAGTTCATCCTCTTCGTCATCATCGTTTTTCTCAACATCAGAAGTTCCAGGTTCATCCTTAACAACAACTTGCTCTCCCTTCTTAGCCCGCACTTTACTATACGAATCACTACCAGAAGCAAAGTGGGCTATACCAGACTTCCGCCTCTTGACAGGAGGTAGTTCACCTCTCTCTCTCGCAGCGGCAGCAGCAGCCTCGTCGTTGAGAATGTTGATGCGCTTGCCAGCGGGAGTCACAAGGTGAAACGGCATGCTGGAGTTTACGGGAGATGATGAAGTAGGGGAATCCGGGGATTTAGGATGATGGGATGGAGGTTGAGAGGGAAGTTTACGAGGAATCTTGGGCAACCTTTTAACGACAAACTATGGGAAGGTGTAATCTCGGTAGAGATGAAATATAAAGGAAGGAATCAGAGCAGATAGAGTAGTACCACTGTATATTGGGTACGACAAGAGCAGCACTGTAATAGCGGTCGGCGAACAAAAGTCAAATTCCACAAATGTCGAATGTCGAATAACAAACTAGCCAAGCCGTAATGAACAGTCAAATATGACAATAGTTTAGCAAAGAGCCAACAAAGAGCAACTAATACCAAATAAAACGAGATCTAACAATAGAAACCTGTTCAAAACCTATTCAAAAGAAGAAAGTATAGTCGTGGAAGGCTTCGTAAATGTTACACGAGGACCTGACGATAAAGGATAAAGGTACTGGAAAAGGTACTGGAAAAGGTACTGGACTCACTGGAAAATCACTCAAAGGCACTTTTGACAGACAAAACGGCCAAGAATCAATCCAAGAGCAGGATCCAAAGTAACAATAATCCGTATTTGACAGTATCAACCAAACAATATCAATCAACCGGTGTGATGACAAAAACAAAATTAGCCCTGAATTCAAATTAAGCACTAAACAGCAGCACCAATAAAGTGAAATAAATCAAACCAGAACAATAAATTAAAAGGCGAGTTTACTAGCACGTTTGACAAGGCCCATAAACGAAATATCCAGACAAATATAATTTATATCAAATAAATCACGTCCCTGGTGAGTCGAGAGTCAGTCAGTCAGTCAGTAGTCCGCGAGCTTGACAATAAATAAGCCAACTAGAGAAAAAAAACCAAATTACTCAGTCAACAGACAACCAAATAAAGACCCTTTTGTCAATAAACTTGCCGAGTTGCTGGCGTAACGAGAAACGTACAGGTCAAGAACGGAAAAAGCCAGTAAAAAGTTATTCTACCAACTTCGTGTGTACCTGATCTTCAGGGTATATAATAGACCTTTTCTGCGTTTAGGGGATATACCTAGAATATTTGAAAAGGGAAAGGGGAAAATTTCTACACGCGGCGGCGGTTAGGTGGAAACAAAAAGCAATTCCAGCGGGAACGGCAGCGAACTCCACTACCTGTACCGGCCGGTACATGAGCATCAGCAGCAGGAGGAGCAGCTGCGACAGCAGCAGCGGCAACGACCGCCAGCAGAAAGTCCAACAATAGCAGCTGCTGCGGCAGAAGCAGCAGCAGAAGCAGCAGCAGAAGCAGCAGCACAGTAGCGGCAGGGAACAACCTGTGGCATAAAGCGTAAGCAGGGCAAGGCAGGGATGCACCACAGGGTCGAGCTACCATCCCAGAAAGGCAACCAAGGCAGTCCCGCCAGGGTGCACCCAGGGTCAAGCGGCAGGGTTGTCCCAGCACGGCAGGCGGGACGACGCTCAGGGTTGGCAACACCGCGCGGGCAACTGTAGCCACTAACGGGCAACAGGCAGCATCTCAGGCGGGGCGTGAGGGCGTTCGAGCTCGGTGGGCACACCTGCAAACCGCGACTCTCTCCCCGCGGAAGTCTTACACGAATGGGTCTGGAGAGGAGTGGGGGTGTTGTGCCTCCGGCGGCCGGGCTCTGCCCGGACCCGTGGCTCCTCGAGCTTCGCTCGAGGAGGGACGTGGGCGAGGTGGTAACGGGGTGGTAACGGGGTCTGAGGTCGGTTTTCGCGGTTCAGAGGGTGCAGGTATGTGGTGTGGTGGTGCTAGCGGGGAGGAGAGGCAGAGGAGGAGGGGTGGAGAGACGGTGGGGCCGTCATCGGATCAGCACAGGGCCATCGCCAGCGAGCTAGCGAGCGAGAGGGGTCGCTTACCGCTGTCCCTCCAGTTATCACCGATGCTGCTACTTGTGTCTCGACAACGAACATGCCCTCCACCCTCGAACGCTCGCGAAGCGAGCACAACGGGGTCTGGGGCAGCGCCCCAGCCGCCGGAGGCACCGCACGACATCCAAAAGGGCAAAAACCGAACGGCAGACCGTTACAAAAGTGACTTCCCACCGTCTCGTTTCACCGGTTCGAGCAGTTGAGGAAGAAAAAAAGTAATGTTGGATGTAAGAGAAAAAAGCCATGAGCTTCTAAAAGCAACAACCGATGGAAGAGGAAATAAACGATGCCAGGATTGAACCCTTAGCGACCCTGATTGAACGATAAACGCGAAAAAGCAAAGCCCACGCTTCCTGCCTCCGGCGGCTGGGGCTCTGCCCCAGACCCCGTAGCTCCTGCTTCGCAGGAGACTGCTGGGACCGTCGACGCTCGACTCGAGTGCAGCGAGAGGAGCCACGGGGTCTGGGGCGCAGCCCCAGCCGCCGGAGGCAGACCCATCCTCCCGTCCAGGGGAGATGAATCGGATCCCCTGTTCGCACGCGCAGAGACGCTCGTTTGATGTCCGCTCTCGCTGCACAAAGTGGAACAGCGTCAGGAACGCCAGCAGCAGACCTGCCGGTGTTGCCTGATTCCAGCAGTGGCCTCGGTAAATCTCAGCAGCGCTAGCGCGACTATCAGGCACCGTCCAACCGTGCAGAAGGCGCCCTCGACCGGCGGGAGGGCTCCACTCGAGTTTGGGGCGCTGGTGCCTCCGGCGGCTGGGGCTACGCCCCAGACCCCGTGGTTCCTCCGCTTCGCGGAGGAATTGCGTGTTTGTTTCCCCCAGGTACGAGCGCAGCGAGCCACGGGGTCTGGGGCAGAGCCCCAGCCGCCGGAGGTAGGCCTCGATCGCAGCGAGACATCGGATCTCCTGATGTTTTCCGCTATCTCCGCTTATTCCAGACAACCGTGTGGATCGCCGCCCTCAGCATATTCCGGCGCGCCAGAAGCGAGCACGCTCGAGCTAGTTCTTCTCTCGAGAGGGGCATCGCCATCGGCCAGCAGCGGAATCGGAATTTATTCCGACCCCCACCCCTGCTGTCTGTCAATCGACGCAGGATGCTCTGGACGCGACTACCACCTGGTATCCAGACAGCCTCCGGCGGCTGGGGCGCTGCCCCAGACCCCGCTGCTCCTCTCGCTGCGCTCGAGTCGTGCGTCGGGTCCCTGGCATCGCGGGTCTGTGTGAACTTTCAGCTGAGAGGGAACCCGGAGCTCGACTCGAGCGCAGCGAGAGGAGCAGCGGGGTCTGGGGCGGAGCCCCAGCCGCCGGAGGCACAGTGGCACAGCTCTTAGTCTTGGTCTAGCACGCCCTAGGAGCGTACATTCCGCTGGCTGTAGATTGTTTCTTGGTGCCTCTGCTGGGGCTGACAGTAGCTTCGATGGGGTGCAGGTCTGTGGGCCCGTATGCTGCTCTCCAGCAGTGACGGTCAGGCTAAGGCAGGCTCAGGGGTCAGAGTCTGAAGCTGAGAAGGTTGAGGTCGTTCGTTGCGTTTCTTGGCTGCCCCTGTTCTCTGCGCATGTCCCGCTCCCCTGGCGCCTGTTGCTTGGCGCTCGTTTTATGTCAATCTTACATTGGCTATCGCTGCAGAGGCTATGCAGGTGCCTACCAGCCAGCAGCCTATTAGCATGGCATGGCTCCAGCCAAGACCAGTTGCAAATGGCTTATCAGGCCCGCCCAACATCCCGAGCCAAGCCCGGCACGTTCCTCTCGAGGACACAAGTGTTTGGAATGCCCAGCACCAGAGACACGCCAGAGCCACACCAGAGACAGCGCCAGAGGCATATCCTTCCCCTCGGATCTCGTCTCTGCAGCTCTATCTGCTCTGGATGATCCTGATCAGTAACCTTAATACACGGCGACCCGGTATTCTCGACTCCCAGCAGCCATCCCGGCACACCGGTCGTGCTATCTGTGGCACTGGATATCTGTGAGGATGTCTGTGAGTACCAGCAACCTGGTGCGCTCGAGCCCCAGACCGCGAAACCGGCACTCCAGGAGGCTGTTTGGTGATTATTCTATTGTAGTCTATTGTAAGAACTGCAGATATGATCTAAGCAGCCTGCGTATACGCCAGGTCGCTCGCCGTTTTCGGCGGACACGACGCAGAATCCACGTCTGCTGTCCGTCTCAGAACCGCCGTCTGCTTGGCGTCTTGTCAGTCATAATCCCACCCCAGCTCTGTCGTCTCAAGTCCGTCTCAGCTCTGTCTCATAATCCATGTACAACCCTCTAAGGAGAGAGAGCCGTTTTTCCTGTGCATATGATCTGCTAAGATCTCAACAGTCGATAATTGCTTTTGGACTGCTCTGCCTGCCTATTCCAGTTAGCTCTCCACGCTGCTCCAGGGTCCCGGAACAGGGTCCGCTGCTATACCCAACGGATGCTGGAGAGAACTGGGGGGATGGGTGGCCTCCGGCGGCTGGGGCGCTGCCCCAGACCCCGTGGCTCGCTTCGCTCGATTGTGTCTCGGTTGTGGCAAAAAAAAATTGAGCATTGATTTCGTTTCAGGGGGAATCCTTAAGGTTCGTTTCCACTTCCAGTTCCGTCCTTTCCAGGGAGCCCTTCTACCCAAGAACTGGTTAGATAAGTAACCACGGGCTCCCGGAAGTGCTAGAACTTTGCTCTAGATCCCGTGGCTCGCTCTGCTAGGTTACGTTGTAGTGAATTGCTAGCAACCGCACATTAGGTGCAATGCATGCGCTTCTCTGGTGCTTTAAATGATCTCTCTCTCTGTTTCGGCAGTTTCGTCCAACAGATGCTAAGCTGGCTTCGGATGGACGGCCCGGGGACTAGCCCTGAGGTCATACATCTTAGCCATCTCATTAGAGCAAACCAATCATTCGCACAGCCCAACAATTGTGCCCTGTGAGCTCCTGTGTTCCTGTGCTCTCCCTCCAATACAGTACTGGCTAAGTGATCTGGCTCTTTTTTCTTTTACCCCAGGAGTTGGCTGGGATTCGTGTCACCTCAGCAGTCTATACAGCACTAGTCTACTCTGAACGGCAACGGCCATGCTTTCTTATTATGGCACGTCCAGCCCCAATAATAGGAACTAAAGACGGCGAAACCCTTCGCGAAGCGAAGGGCAACGGGGTCTGGGGCGCAGCCCCAGCCGCCGGAGGCAGAGTAAGACCCTCCAGAGCGAAAAGCTGAAAAGATATCATTAGAATTAGTGTACAAGGTAAGAGTCATCCGAGTCGAGGCCGTCATCGACAGGGACGGGGACTTCGTGGACAAGACCGGTAGCGACGTCGTAGACTAGGCCGTAGACCTTGAGGCCTCTCTCCTTGGCCGCGGCCATGACTCTGTCGTTACGTCTGACGTTACGGACCTGGGAGATGACGTTGAGCTCGACGAGCTTCTGGCACTTCTTCTTGAAGTCGTCAATAGCGTCGAGAGTCTTGGCGTGGGTGTGACGGACGTCTCTCAAGTGTCTCAACCAGGCGTCGAGCTCACCGCCCATACGCTCCTTCTTGAGAGTAGCCTCAACGCCCTTACAGTCGTAGTGACCGCAGACGATGATGTGGCTGACCTTGAGCGAGTCGACAGCCAACTGCAGAACAGAAAGAGAACTGATGTCGGAATGCGAGACGATATTAGCGATGTTTCTGTGCACGAAAACCTGGCCAGGATGAAGGCCCAAACAGGACTCGCCAGCACGAGAATCCGCGCAACCGAACCACAAAATATTAGGCTGTTGACCCTTGGCGTTCTGCTCGAGAACACCAGGAGCACTGGCAGCCAACTTGGCAGCCCACTCCTTGTTGCCGTCAAGCAGCTTCGAAACGCCGTCGCTAGGTGAAAAGCTCATTGAACTACTACTGTGCAGCCGGATCTGGGGAAGTCTATGCAAATAAAAAGGGCTCAATCGTCTGCCGATTGAGAACAGCGGCGCTCTATAAAGTCGTGATATGGCTACACTCTCGTTAGTTCTCGTTCTCACGGGTGGGGGGTGTGCCTCCGGCGGCTGGGGCGCTGCCCCAGACCCCGCTGCTCCTCTCGCTTCGCTCGAGTCGGGCGTACACGGTCCCAGCATCTCTCTTGCGAAGCAAGAGCCACGGGGTCTGGGGCAGCGCCCCAGCCGCCGGAGGCGCACCCCCAGGCCTCGCTGCTCGCTTCGCTCGAGTCGAGCTTACACAGTCGCAGCATCTCTTGCGAAGCAAGAGCCACGGGGTCTGGGGCAGCGCCCCAGCCGCCGGAGGCACACCCCCCAGAATCAGGGGTAGTTGCCCCTCCACCCCGCGTTTTCAGGGGTAATGTGCGGCTGACATGACTTACCGAATGAGTGAAGATTCCTGCAGTTGGTGAAAAGTTACCCGGATGTCGACCGTTGAGAGATACTTCAGGTGGTCGAGCGAGGTAACGATTAGCAGGGGGTGTTTGGGTGTGATTTGGGCTGTTGTGCGGTCTTCGATGTCGGGGTGTCGAGACTCGCTGGCTGAGGGCAAAACAGATCGTAAACTGTTTCCAAGCGTGTTTTAACAGAAGAGCTATTGGCGAATCGGATGTGCTTCGCGGTCTAAGTGTGAAAAAGTCTCTTCAGAGCCAAAATCGCAATATCGGTAGTAATGCGGATAGGCTGCGAACTGAGTAGGAAGTAGCTGCTGTTATGGCTACTTTGCTGCTCTAAAGTAATGGGTTCGTAATGGGTTCGTAATAGGTCGTAATAGGTGAGGTCTAGCTACTAACGGCGAGGAATACGCTGTAAGTGGTCTCTATAGTGGTGTGTTGTAGGCTTGTTTGCTGAGAGCTCGAGTGCTGGCTGGAGGCAGACTGGAGACTATAGGCTGGCTGGCAGACTGTCAACTGGCAGACTGGAAATTGGCACGTAGAGTTGCTGCTGGTAGCTTGCTCGGCTGAGGATCGGATCCTAGTCGAGATAGAAAGTTTAAGTTGTTGCGGGTTGCTAATGAAATGGATATTTTTTTTAGTTGCTTCTCTGCCCTGCTTCTTATATTATGACCCAGCCATACCGTGTCTAGGCTGCCAAATATCAGTCACCCCCGATATCCGCATACTTGGCTGTAGCCCGCTGCGTTATCTTGCTATGAAAAATTTAGCTGAAAGGCATATCGAAGGGAAAGACGCACCTAAGGTTGCTACTGCGGCCGAATTGGGCTGCAGTGCTGCTGTCTAGCCATACAATTTGCACCCTTTATCAGCGTATTATCAAACGATAGTGCATCCAGGTCTCAACAGAAAAAATTTAATCAAATTCCATCGCGTCTGCCAGCCTCTCAGCAGGGTCCAGCCCATCCGTTCTGGACCCAGCCCGATCCTTCCCCGCAACCTCGCCGGCCAGCCTTATATTTTTATATCTGCCTATGTGGGGTCTGGCTGTCTGCCTCGTCTGCGACACCTGCCCTGCGATACCTTCTGTAGCAGTGACATCTCAAGCAGGAACCGGCCTGTCAACATCAGAATCCATGCACCCTGGGCAGCAGCGAAGTTTCGGCCGACTGCTTCTGCCTGCTGCTTCTGCTTCTGCTGAGTCTGTTGAGAACGGTTGGGTTGCTCTTGGGAGAAACAGCTGCACTTCTGCTCATGCCGCTCTGCAGCCGGGCCAGCACTGCTGGGCTTGAGCTCTGCCTCCGGCGGCTGGGGCTTCGCCCCAGACCCCGTGGCTCCTCTCGCTTCGCTCGAGTCGAGAGCGGGGGGTCCCACTAGGCTTGGATGGAGAGTGGAGCTGGTGTTCTGGAATGTGTGGAGCGAGCCCTTGAATGCCCCCGCAGTTGTGCCCGAGTTGCTTCCGCTGAGACCTGATTAAGACGCCCGAATAACTTCCGTTCTAATTAAAACCCCTCTCGACTCCTCTGTTGTGCTGCTAACGGCCAGCCGAATGCAATTGACCCCACAATGACTTCGCTCCCCAGCCTCAGGTCCAGGTCCACAGCATGGCCCTGGAAACGAAGCTACTCCCACCGTCGACGTAACGACTCGAGCGTAGCGAGAGGAGCCACGGGGTCTGGGGCGAAGCCCCAGCCGCCGGAGGCCAGTCCAACCAACGCACAATCTGGCAAAGGGAAATAGACCCCCAAGTCATGGCCGGAGAGTGAGTGATAGAGGGCCGGTGACGGCTATAGACGCATGTTCGGTGCTTTGCCGGTGACAGCTCGTGGATGGATGTGGGGTACCGAGATCAGTCCGAGCATCAGGGTCTCAGGGGTACAACGATCCCTGCATATGCTTCAGGTGGTGGGTGGTGTGTTATCAGTCGGTACTGCAGGCAGTCAGTCGGGTTTGGCTTGTGTTCTGGCACGGTTCTGGCGCGGTTCTGGCTCTAGCAGCTGTTGTGTTAAGCCAATATGTTTGAGTTATTTGTTAAGTTGTATTAGGCTTGAGTTTAGGGAAGAATATGTCAGTTTGAGGAAGAGCAGAAGAGCAGAAGATCGACCATCGCCTTATGAGTGGATCACTGTCTCCAAATCTACAGTCTGAAAAAAAGACCTCACAAACGATCTTGATTCTGCGTATGTATTCCCATGGGAGTATCAAACTCTGCCCTGGTACCGCCAAACTCCTCTCTTCTACCGCGAGCAAGAGAGCCAATTAACATTTTGACCACTGTGAATGCATATGTCAGTATTGAGCTGAATGAGTCCTAAATACTCAAGCGTAAACTTGCCATCATCAGCTTGGAAATAGTCAATACTCTTCATTTGTTAAACGCTCTCGTTCTTTGCTGGGAGACTATCGATATATTCCATCGAATGAACTCAGAGTTGATATATTATTTAATAAGGAGAGCATTTCTTGCTGCTGGCTAGATAATATTTCTCGTCGATAGTCCTGGATTTCAGCAATCCCATAGATTGGTGACTGCAACTCTGTTCCAGAGATTCTTGTTTAAGATGTTTATCTTAGATCTCCATCTTAGGATCAATTAATTGCGTCTGTAATATCCTCTGGATACACTTCAGTTTATAGAACTTCAGACTATTAAGGTAAGCCTTGCCGGATCCAACTTGGGGACAAGGCTCCAAGCATCCAAATCCAAGAAAAAAATTTGGTTTAACAGTGCACAATACCGATACTCTACTCAAATACAATGAACACAGGCTACAATCCCTCACGATGCTGGGATCGCGGAAGCTCGACTCGAGCGCAGCGAGAGGAGCAGCGGGGTCTGGGGCAGAGCCCCAGCCGCCGGAGGCAGCAGGACCACCCTAACAACGGCAACAGCTCGCCTAAGCCACAACGGAAGAAGCAGTCTCCATACTAATAATCAGGGTTAAAAAGCTCTGATAATTTTGATCCACACGGAAGTTCAGGTGAAGAAATTCAAAAAAGATTAGGTTTTACATCATATTATTAGATTTGGAGGCTGCTGCTTCGATTCTGACCGAGGAGAGTGCGCTGTGTGCGCTGGGACAACTGTTTTCACCTGTGATGAGATGAAGTGGAAGAGAAGGTAGAGAGATGTGAAAAAAATGCGGTTTAAATAGTTTTTCGTGTGACTCGACTGTAGTGAGAGACCTTGGCGCGGCTGAAAATCATCCAGCTGGACAGGATCTTAGAGGAATAGCTGTACAATAACCGCTTCGCTAGCAATATCTTCGGCACAATAAAGTATTAGTTCAGAACTATGGTAAAATAAATATATATTCAAGAGATAAGAAGATAAGATAATGTGTAACAGCGTGTAGATAAGAAGAGAGTATAAGTAACTTACCGGGCGAGGCAGTAGTAACGTGACTTACTTCTCAGTCTGGCGAGATAGGATTAATCCAATTATTGCCATGAAGAGTGACGCTATCATGATAAAGCTTAGCTAGCTAGAGGAACTTCTTTTCAGAATAGAGAGGAATGAAAGCTATGAATGTGCAGCATACCTTGTTCAATGCCGTAATTTTGAAAGACCCAACTAGGGTACGACCAAAAGCTTGAATATTTGCAGTCATATCATAGTCAGTTAACTCGCAAGTCTTGTTAACGTATATGAGGCTTCCCCATCAATGGTCAAGAGAGTGTGAATTTAACGATCGTTGTTTTGGTGATTTGAATAGGAGCCAGGTCTCGAGCACCCCAAACTTAAACGATAAATCTGATTTCAAGCTTCTTAGGGTTATTGTACCTGTGAATCATAGCTTTTATAGAAAACCATGGAGGTATACATTTAGATTCTAAATCAAATATAGGTAAAAAATATAGGTAAAAAATTGCGACGCGAAGGCTGTGGGGTTCGCGCGACTTGTTGGAGCCAAAGTCAATAACAGCAGAGGAGACTCTTTCCGTTGGTACGAGCCGACTTAGTGACTGAAGGGGCAGTCGACCGCTGTTTAATACCGAGGCAAATCGAGGTCGGGTTCATAAGTCTTGTCAGCATGATGCTGCACCAAGTAATTGGTTAACTTTTGAGGACTTTCCAGAATATGGTCTGAAATAGAGGGACGTGGAATCTGATAGAAATCCACAATTCGGTATAAGCATAAACACGTATCGAGCTGACTTAGTTCACTACGAGAAAGCAAAAGATGGAACCGATTAACACAAGAAAGAACACTTTCTCCTGAGGCAGGTTTCAAACTACGAAGGGACTCATTCGCCTGAGCACGAAACTTTGTCACACTGACATTAGCCAAGAAGAACCGACAAAACAAAGTCCAGCTGATCATCCCCAAGGCGGGATTAGTGAGCATGTAAGAAAACACATCGGAAAAGAGCCTAAAAGCTTTCTTATCCAGCAGTTCGACAACAATGGGAACCCAACGGTGATATGGGACATCACATGCTAACAAAGTATTTTGGAGACGTAACAAATCTTCAAGATAATTATTTGGGTTAGTCAAATAACCAACTGAAAGCGACGGGAAATCAAAGCTAGGAGTAGTGTTTTTGTGCCAATATGAGTCTTTCCACAATTCTCTACTATAAATAATAGCAGGGAAAATAATTAAAAGATCCTTCTTTGAAAGGGCTGGAAAGGGGAAGCTAGCATTTGGTGCACGCGAGTCCTGTCCATAAAACAACCGAGGCTCGTCGGGCGTTGACTCAACTTTCCCAGAACGATATTCGACGCATTGGTCAGAGGAATGAAAATCTGAATCTCCCTCATCGACACTTGTCTGGGGAGTTTCAACCTCATCAGGGGAACTGCCAGGATCGACATCGGGGAATAGATCCCTCTGAACAGTACCTTTTTCCACCAAGGCCAACTGAATCTTCTCTACACTAGTAGTCAGGAATTTTAAAGTCACCTGAATTGTGTTAATACCAGCAGTGATTTCGCTGATCTGAGACTTCATTGAAGTGACCTCATACTCAAGTGAAGTTAAACGTTTCTCGACCACGTTATCCCTGTATACTTTGTCTTCAGAATCCGAAGCAGTACTTGCAGTAGCTGCCGCAACTTCAGCGTCAGCGTCAGCTCCAGCCTGGCCCTTTATACTACGAGAAATCATTTCCTTCTCTAAATCTTCGTAGATAAGATCCTACATATAATTATTGGTAGCTTCTAAAGGCGTCTTGGGATCGACTAATTGTAAAATAAGCGTGCCAACAGTTTATTCGACCCAGCCAGTAATTAGAATATAGTTCAGGACTGAAATTAATATACATTCAACACAGAAGGTAGCACTTACCCGACTAGGTAGTAGTGCGATAAGTTTGAACTGCAGATTATACACAGCCAGATTTTGACGTGATAAGTAACTTGACTGTTATTCTTAACTTGTTAATAGATTATTTATTAGTTCTCTGGGATTACAATAGCCTGTGATTCAAATTCAGTCATTGATTACTGTGTTTGAGACTTGTCGATCATGTTTCAGTTTGCATTCTGGGTCAGCAACACTTACCTGGCTGGGTATTAGCGTAGCTCCCTTCTCGAGATTATAGCTATTAAATCTGGCGAAATATTATTAATTCAATGTATTGGCATTAAAAGTGACCTTATCATGATAAGGATTAGCTAGCTCCAGAAATTCCTTTTCGGAATAGACCGAAATGAAAGTAACGATAGCCAAGTAGATTAGGACCTGAATCAAGCTGAAATATTTGGAATCATATCATCACTTGTTTGGAGTCTTGATAATGGGGAGGCAAAACGGGGACGGGTTCATAAGTCATGTCAGCATGATGGTGCATCAGGTAATCAGTTAACTTTTGAGGACTTTCGAGAATATGGTCCGAAATAGAGGTACGTGGAATCCGATAGAGATCCACAATTCGGCATAAGCATAAACAGGTATCGAGCTTACTTAGTTCACTACGAGCAAGCAGAAGATGAAAGTGATTAACACAAGAAAGAACACTTTCTCCTGAGGCAGGAGTCAAACTACGAACGGCCTCATTCGCCTGAGCACGAAACTTTGTCACACTGATATTGGCCAAGACAAACCTACAAAATAAAGTCCAGCTGACCATCCCCAAGGCCGGATTAGTGGTCATGTAAGAAAACACGGGATAAAAGAGCTTATAAGCATATTCATCCAGTACTTCGAAAGCCATGGGAACCCAACGGTGATATGGGATATCACGTAGCAACAACGAATTTTGGAGATGAGATAAATCTTCAAGATAGGTATTTGGGTCAGCCAAATAACCATCTGCAAGCTGCGGGAGCTCAATACCAGGAGTAGGAAATTTATGCCGAAAGGAGTCTTCCCACAATTCTCTACTATAAATAATAGCAGGGAAAATAGTTAAAAGATCCTTCTTTGAAAGGGCTTGAAAGGGGAAACTAGCATTTGGTGCACGCGAGTCCTGTCCATAAAACAACCGAGGCTCGTCGGGTGACTCAGCTTTCCCAGAACGATATCGACGTTCGACGCATTGGTCAGAGGAATAGAGCTCTGAATCTACCTCTTCGAGACTTGTCTGGGAATTTTCAACCTCATTAGGGTAATATCCAGGGTCGACATTAATGAATAAATCCTTTTGAACAGTACCATTTTCCACCAAGGCCAATTGAATCTTCTCTACACTAGTAGTCAGGGATTTTAAAGTCTCCTGAATTGTTTTAATACCAACAGTGTTTTTGTTGATCCGAGATTTAATTGAAATGATCTCATACTCAAGGGAATTTAAACGTTCCTCGACAGCGTTATCCCTGTATACCTTGTCTTCAGCATCCAAAAGAGTAGTTGCACTAGCTGCCGCAACTTCAGCATCAGCTTCAGCCTGGGCTCTTTTGCTACTCGTAATCCACATATAACTATTTGTAGATTCTTAAGGCGTCTTGGAATCTCTTGAAGGAATAATTGCATTATAAGCACTCAGCTAAAGTTTATTTGAGTATATAACCATAGTTCAGAACTGAAGTAAAAATATATATATATATATATATATATTCACCATAGAATAAGTAGACAACATCATGGTCACACTTACCCAGGTACGGATCAGATTGAACTGCAGATTATACACAGCCAGAGACCCAGCGGCATGCAGCCAGCAGTGGGTGCAGAGATCGACTCTGAGATCAGTAAATAATCAACAAATCGATAATTGAAGGATTTAGCGGGCCATCAGTTGTGTCGACAATGGCTACAACGGACCCGTTTCACCTCTACACTGTGCTGTATAGCATGTTTCCACGAGACAGAAAGACTTTGGCGGTTCCCTACCACCATGGCGACGGCAAATCAGGCTCTCAGAGCGTGCAACCCTCACACTCATCTCGTTCAATTCATGTGTTCGTAGACTGGAGCAACATCTTCATTTCGTTCAAACAGGCCACAAATCTGACACGGGCGCCTGATATAAACGTACTCGATATCGTGCTGTTACGAGGTCGAGCGTTCACAAGCAAAACACTGGCATCGTCAGAGCTGCCCGACGAGTTTCGCACCTCAGTGGCTGACCTGCACTACAAAGTGTTCTCGGTGTCTCGCCAGCTCCACAGCGATAGTAGGCTCAAAGAACACGGGGTCGACGAGCTCCTGTCCCAAAAAGTCAACGAAGTGGTCAAAAACTACTCCCGCGGCATCATCGTGCTCGCTACCGGCGACGGATCCATGTCCACCCTCAACCCTGAAGTGGGATTCATCGCCAGCGTCCAAACAGCGCTCAACAGAGGCTGGACCGTCGAGCTCTACTCCTTCCACCGCGCCCTGAGCCTCAACTGGAAACGCCTCCAAGAGGAACACCCCCAGCACCTGTACATCTTCATCCTGGACGACCTGATCCGCGACTTCTGACAGAGGGGCCTTGTGCCTCCGGCCGCTGGGGCTTCGCCCCAGACCCCGTGGCTCCTGCTACGGAGGAGTTTGCGGGACTGGTTGAACTACTTCTGCGACGGTAGAGCTGGTGGATTTCCTGAGTGGGTTCGTGCCTCCGGCGGCTGGGGCTGCGCCCCAGACCCCGTAGCTCCTGCTTCGCAGGAGTTTCTGGGACAGTCGACGCCCGATTCGAGCGAAGCGAGAGGAGCAGTGGGGTCTGGGGCGCAGCCCCAGCCGCCGGAGGCACAGTGGGACCCTTCAGGGTCCATTCAGGGTCCAGTTTGATTGTAACCCTTGCCCTCGTGCATTCTGTATTTTATTTATTTATTTATCAGCGTTGATCCAGGACTATCTGTGGCGTGTCGTATCTGCGAATATTGGCTGCGATCTGGTTGCCGGGACTGTTTTTCTGCCTTTTTCTGAGTTTTATTTACGTTGTGACGAGAGGGAACCATAGAAGGAAGAAGGAAGCGAGATGTCGAAAGCTGACGCTAATAAGAAGACCTGGGAGGACAGCGATGTGCCTGCTCTGTGCGAGGCATGTCTTGGCCCCAATCCGTATGTGCGAATGACCAGGGAGAAGTACGGTCAGGAGTGTAAGCTGTGCACGAGACCGTTCACCGTTTTTCGCTGGTCGCCAGAGAAGGGCTCGAAGCCGCGAAAGACGATTATCTGCCAGACCTGTGCCCGCCAGAAGAACGCTTGTCAGAGCTGTATGCTCGATTTGACGTATGGACTGCCGCTGGCTATTCGCGATGCTGCTCTGAATATGGCTAATAGTGGCCAGATGATTACATCGGATGCTGCTACGAATGTCATTATGAAACAGTACGTCGCTCAGAAGTTTGAAGCATCTCAGAAGAGCTTTGAGGAAGAAGATGAAGAGCGAGAAAGAGAGCAATTAGAGGCTGGCTCTGCGCCTGGCCAGCTCGTTGTTTCAGAACAAGCCAAAAATCTACTTAGGAACCTGGCTAAAGCGATGCCGTATTATAAAGGACCCGTTGGCACAGGCTCAACTGCTGGTGCAGCCAGTGCTGGTCACAACGGTAGTGGCCACGGCAGTCAAAATAGCAGTGGACAGCCAGAACTGTCGCCAGCCGTGAAAGCTAAAATCAACAAAATCATCTCTAAACTGCCATTAAACGGATCAATAGCCCCCCCACCAAAAGACACAACGATCTCCTCGCTATTCATTACAGGCATCGAAGACGACCTGCCAGAGTACAAAGTGCGCAGCCATTTCCAGAGCTTTGGGCCCATCAAAACACTAGTTCTCGTCCACCGAGCACGCTGCGGATTCATCACCTACGAAAAACGAGCCCACGCTGAAGCAGCAGCTGCATCTCTGGCTCCATCAGCAGGCAAGCTCGTCATCAACGGCTGTAAACTCAAGGCAGTCTGGGGCAAACCACACACCCTGGGCTCCACATATCAAGAGAACTATCTAGTGGGACTTGCCGTCAAGAAGTCTCTTCGCACCGGCCCTCCCTCGACTAAAACCCACTCCTCCTCTCGCAAGGGCACCTCCTCCTCATCCAAAACACGTTCTCAACCCGCTGGAGCCAGTAATCCCTCTACAGCCCCCGTACCACCGCCCACATCTGCTACGTCTGCCATCACCTACGACTCTCAGAAACCAGGCTACGAGAGGTAAACACTCTATGGCTGGCCTTGTGCCTCTGGCGGCTGGGGCTGCGCCCCAGACCCCACTGCTCCTCTCGCTGCGCTCGAGTCGAGCAGGGGGTTCCAGTGTGCCCTGGGGAAGGAAGGGACACTGCCTCCGGCGGCTGGGGCTCTGCCCCAGACCCCGTGACTCCTGCTTCGTAGGAGAAACCGTTATTCACAGCTGACACTGGCCAATAGTCACTTCTGGGGACCCCCGCTTCCGACTCGAGCGCAGCGAGAGGAGCCACGGGGTCTGGGGCGAAGCCCCAGCCGCCGGAGGCAGCACCCCATCCCCAATCACCTTTCGACCGGCTTGGCTGAGTGGAGAGCTGGTGGACCAGGTGCATAGCCGTCCCACTGCCTCGCCAGATGACGCGGATGTTGCCTGATATGGCCACTGCCGTTTTAGGGTGCGGTTGGTGGATCGAGCTGCAGGGTGCGGCGAGCCAACGGTTATTTATATAGGGTATTATATATTAAGGGGTAAATTTGTATTGGGCCCCCTGTATCTGTAGACTTAATTATTTGTGCTGCTGATAATTTCAAACGCTGATTTCAGAAATCAAAAAAAAGTCCTTTGTATCTAGAGCTAATTGCCGAATCAGAACGGGCCTCTCTCTGAACGACTAACGATAATTAGTAGAAGTGGTCTCAGAAGCTGTGCTGTGCTCTAACGATAACTGGATACCTGCGTTTATTTTGTACCAGTGTGTGAACAGCCGACCAATCGACTCGATCCAGTCAACGGTCTATCTGTTTGTTTGACAGGAAGGAAAGTTTAATAAATCTGCGTCTGAATCCGGATCTCGACTGCCTGGTTTCTGTGGTCTACACTGGAATTCGTTTCTGACTAGATCTAGCTAGACTGTATCTTCAGCTGAGTTCATAATATCAGCATATCAGCAGATTTGAAGATTAGCGAGTGTTTCACACAAGAACTGAATTGGCAGAACAGACTTTTCACTGACTCATAGTCTCTTGATTGATCTTGACCAGTGGTTCTAAAAGCCATTTGAGTCTCCTACTTAGCATATTAGCTCCACTAAGGAGTCAGATCGGCTCTTGAAGATAAGCGATAGCTAGTAGCGACCCATCAGCTCATCTATTGCATAGTTGATTGAGAGTGAACTGGTAAAGGTGCTGAGCAGCTGATTGGTTGGTTTAGTGATCGATAGTTCATACTATTGGCTATCTATCAGTCTACCTCTATCTATTGGTTATCATCTATTGGTTATCTACCTGTTGGTCTATCTCTGTCTTCGTAGAGTTCCCCGACCAGTCTACCTCAGTATCTGTCTGATAAGACTATTCTAGAGGATAATCACCTTTTTAGATTCATTTCCTGGATTTATATTTAGCTTCTGGCGTTATTCTTTAGACCCTGGCACTGTACATCCTCATCATGGCTGCACTCTTCCCAGAACTCTCTATGCGCATGTTTAACGGCTCCAGATGGAGTCTGTCATTCCTTTTGTCAGTGTCCCTGAACTCGCTGGTGAACTTAGGCTTTTTGATTTTCATTTTTGTCAACTTCGAGGTCAATATCTCCAACACCCAGGACGGTTCACCTCCAGAAACACGGACAATCCCCACCTATTTGGCACTCTTCCTCTTTGCCCAAGTAAGTCATACCCACTCTTCATCCTAGAGACAAAACTATCCACTTGCTGGCTGCCGTCTGCTTCTTGGGCCTTACTGCTCTCATCTTCTGGCTGACGACTAACACTCTAGATTTACCAATGCTGGCTAGCTGCAAACGCACTCCGCAGCCAGAATATCATCCAGATTTTCGGCATGTGTATCTTCTATGCTGCCCTTTTAGCATACGCGGCCGTCCAGTACGACGAGATCCGAGATGCTGTGCTAGTGCTCACGGAAAAGAACATTTATAACCCCAGCGACTGGCACTGTAAGTACAATTGCGCACTCTTCGACGCTAAATGACCTCTCATGCGACCACACCACTAACACCCCAGTAATGCGTGCATTCGTCCTCGCCATCATCGGCGTCATAGCACTTGGCCTAGTCGTGAACACCATTCTCTCCCTCAAGCTCTACCGCGAATTCGGCTGGTCCGTCTACAAACACGTCGGCGCTGACCTCGCACTGAAGCGACGATACCTGGCATACTTGGTGAGTTGACTATTCAGTTCTCGGTGGGGGTGTGCCTCTGGCGGCTGGGGCTTCGCCCCAGACCCCACGGCTCCTCTCGCTCCGCTCGAGTCGAGCGCCCACGGTGACAGAATCTCTGCGAAGCAGAGCAACGGGGTCTGGGGCAGCGCCCCAGCCGCCGGAGGCACAAACAGGAGAGTAACTAACGAATTTAGATTTTTGAGACGCTGCTGAAGTTTGACTTCTTCTTTTTCCTAGGGTTCACTCTGCAGTTTCTGGTGATTGTGTCGAATATCAAGCGGATAGAGTTCATTTTGACGATTATTGTGATTCCGCTGACAATTGTGTTTTTGTGGCTGGTGCTGGTAGTGACGAAGCGGGAGTCCAAAGCGGGCATGGTTGTTATGATTATGATCTTTTTTGCTGGACTGGCGTATTTCTTGTTCAAGTCTGTCAGAATGTATCAGGGCAGCCAGGAGGCGAACTACCTGGCCACTCGCAAAACTCTCACCACTTTCGCAGTGCTGACTATTGTGTTGTTAGTAGCAACTATTGTCAACGCTATCATCTGCATGTTCAACTTCGGCAAGGGCCTCAAACCCATTGTCCACGCCAAATCCCGTGAAGATCGCAACAACCTCTCAGAAGAAAAGTATCCCATGGTCTCATACGGACAAAGCTCGCACGACGCCAACAACAATCTCAGCGATTTCGATCTCCGCTACAGTCAGTACAGCGCAGGCCCTCAATCTGGCCACCTAGTCATCGACTAGACTGCGCATGGATCGTGCTGTTATCTGTGCGTTTGCTTTCTGTTTATAATGATGTAATTTTATGAATTCTTCCGTCCCAGCGCTGGTAGCTGGGTTCCCTTTCCTCAAAACCTCTCTGTCATACTCTCATTTGTATGCCTCCGGCGGCTGGGGCGCTGCCCCAGACCCCGTTCCTCCTCTCGCTTCGCTCGAGTCGTGCGTTGGGGTTGCAGCTACGAAATGTCATGCCATGCAGGGACTAGTCCCTGCATGATATAGCTTTAATGCGCTGATGCTGACGTGGACAATTCTGCCGCAACAGACTCCTAATTATGGCCTGAGAAAGCCAGTTGTCAGTTGCTAAAAATGTGGACAGGTTCTGAGTCGCATAATAATTGAACGTCCAACATTGTCGCTGTAAGGGCCTCACTCTCCCCATATGAATCGAATGAGCAAGAGGAGCAGATGGTCCTGGGAAGATATTCAGAAGCCTAAGGCCAATAAACCTCGGAAACCTTCCTAGCTGTCCAGAAGAGTCCAAAAACATCAGACATTACCCCTGAGCGCCGCAAATGAAGCGGCAACTTGTTCAGGGTAGGGGTATGTCCGGGCAAGAATATTTTGGTGTTATCGACTGGTCGAGAGGTAGAAGCAACAAGTTTCCTGTGGAAATTGACGCTATAGAGGCGATAGAAGTGACCGTATATCTAGAAACAGGGGCCATCGAGTAAGGATACATTATTTGTTCCCACTGGTCGATTTGTAGCAAGTCCGCGGTTCAAAAGTTCACTGTGATCGCATATTAGTCAGTTCTTTGTAGGAAGAACGTGAGGTGTTGGATAGAAAAGTCAGTTGATAGAGACTTTTTCATTTGTGCTGATTTTTGTTGTTTGAAGGGAGTCACAACCAGTTCTGTGGCAACTTTTGTGTAACAGCTGCACCTAGTAAACCCGGCCCAGAAGGTTGCGAGCTGTTGTGCCCTGTTGTTACCTGTTAGATTCAACCAGATATCAAGATATTAACTGTCTACTGGTTTTTCAATAGCTTGAGAGAAGAGCTCTTTTGTTTCGTGAAGGTTA
Source organism: Sugiyamaella xylanicola (nom. inval.) (assembly GCA_001939105.2). Taxonomy (NCBI): domain Eukaryota; kingdom Fungi; phylum Ascomycota; class Dipodascomycetes; order Dipodascales; family Trichomonascaceae; genus Sugiyamaella; species Sugiyamaella xylanicola (nom. inval.). The sequence continues at coordinate 212,494 of MQSX02000026.1, forward strand.
TTTGGCGGCCGACTAGTCTGTATTATTTTATTAGCTACTGTCTGCTTCAGTTCCTGGTAATAGACAAATTTGCGTCAGAATTATCTCTTAAGTGGTTCGTGTTAGTATTTTCTATACGAAGAAACCAGGCTTCAACTTTATATTATTAAGCTTTTATTCTTGGTATCTGTTTGATTTCTGTTTGAACTTGCGTATCGGTTTCCTGCTGTTTGGACTAGCCCTAGAATGAGAGACAGCGATGGTGGACCATACTAATACTGCATATGATGAGGCAGTCAGTTATATCAGTGCTGTGCTCACAGTCACACAACTCAAAATGGTACTACGACAGTTTGGTTTAGCAGCTGGTGGTAGAAAAATCGAGCTGCAGAACCGTCTACTGGAGTATCTTCAGATTGGACTACGAAAGAGTGATGGAGATAGAATCGCTAAAGTTCATGCTGCTCTTGTAGAATCACTACAGGAGTTCCCTAGTTCACGAAGCTCTGCTATGGCTATCAATCTGGGTAATAGAGGAACGCCTGGCAGTATATCTCCTGCACCAAACAGAGCAGGCGCCAGTCTGAGCACAGGTGCTAGTTCTAGCGTTGGTCTCATGACTACCCGAGACTATATAAACTCAATGGGCAACCCTCCTATGACCTATACGGATCAAGTAAACTCTATTGCGAATGGCAGTAGCCATCGTGGATTTATTGGTTCTACAGCATCTTCTAATCGCTTACCCTCCTTGACGTATAACTATTCCAATTATCCAGGTCAAACGAGTAACAATGATATTATTCAACGAGAAATTAATATTGCTAAATCACCATTCTACGATCTTACCACAAGATTACACTCTCCTGTAGTATTCCGCCCACCATACTTGGATACAAATCGACGGTCTACTAATTTCGCTCTTCCTGATGATATTCCATGGTCCATGATTGAATCTGGCGAGAAACAGGTTTATCTGGTAGCCATCGATTACAATATGGAAGCACCTAGCGACTTTCATTATATTTATTTTCCCACCATTACCGAGCTAGCTGTTAGCAACCAAACCATTCCAAATTCATTCACCAAGGGTATAAGAGGTAAACCTGGATCCACCTTGCCAATAAATATCACCCCCTATGTCAAAAAAATCCGCGAGTTAGGCAGAACCAGGTATACACTAGACGCGACAATCAACTTTCCGCCAAAAGAACACGATAGACCACCAGACCCCAACATTCGAAAGACATTTATATTCATGACTTTTATAGGCACTCCACATTCAATCCCAGAACTAATTGAAAATATCAAAAAACTGCCCTGGATTAGTAAGGAATCAGTAAAGAAATCAATAATAGAGGAAAACCAAGACGACGATGTTGTAGCCACCACTACCGTGCATAGTCTAAAAGACACAGTCAGTTATCGACGGATACAAACACCAGTAAGATCTATACATTGTAAACATATCGACTGTCTGGATGCAGAGACTTTTTTCCAATTGCAATTACAGGGACCGACTTGGGTATGTTCAGTGTGTTCGAATGTTATTAAATATGACGATTTACGGGTTGATGGGTATTTCAAGGACATTCTTGATAATACTGATAAGAATGCTGAAGACGTAGAGATTCTGCCAAACGGTAACTGGGTCCAAAGAGGAATTGGTGCATTCGACTTGTCTGACAGTGATGACAGTGACGATGATGCGCTGGCGCAGAGAATAAAGAGACAGAAAATTGTCAAGACTGAATCTAGTCTGAACGATGTATCAACAGTGGCAGCCAGTCGGCGTCCAGAGCCAGAGGTGATTGAATTAAGCGATTCAGATGACGAATTGACCGACAATGAGAGACCACCAGACAGGGTGAACGTGATTAACCCACAACAGCAGCAGCCACAGCAGGAACAGCAGCAGCGGCGGCAGCAGCAGCAGCAGCAGCAGCAGCAGCAGCAGCAGCAACAGCAACAGCAACAACAGGAGCAGCAAGCCATTAATAACGTTAATGACGAGTTTGAGGCGATAGCCAGTTTATATGGCCGTAATTCGTTCACTGGTACGTCGTTGTTGTTTGGTGATGTCACTGATGGTGTTGTTTTAGAGGGGGATAAGATGCGTATCGATGACGATATTGAAGTAGGAGCAGATCTGGAGGCGAGCGATGGTGCTGGTGCTGGTGCTGGTAATAACAGCGACATTGCCAGCTCGATTGACCAGCCACATACCCCTACTAGCAACCCATCAAACACCAATCGAAACTCGCCAAACCTCGATGACTATACTCTCTCGTTGCAAGATTCACTGCTAAGTTCCTCGTTGCTGTTCAATAAAGTCGATAACCCTGCAAGTGCGAATGATAAAGTGACTCAGGTGCCAACCCCGACAGATGCTGAGGGAGATGCTGGACCTGGTGACAATATGTCTGTTGGTACAGGAGCTGATATTAGTGCTGATGCCGCATTGGCAGCTGCTCGAGCAGACGTTGCTGCAACTGCTACTCCAGAACCAACGCCTGTGGTGACACCCAGTATGCCCAATGCTGTTACTAGTAACAATACCAGTACCAATCCCAGTATCAATATCGGCAGCGACCTTGGTAACAGAATCAATGCTCAGACTATCAATAGTTATGCAAATGGTTCTACTGATGGCACTGCGAACGATGGCCAGAATGCACAAACCAGCGACCAGGATGTTAGCACTATTAGGAATGGTGGTGGACACAGCAGTCCCAGTAGTGAAAGAAGTAGCGATACGACGGCAGCATCTGCTTTAGAATCTCTACGGTCTACATTCAACCCTGTAAACAAAAACACACAAAATCCTCCACAACCACAATTACCAAGGCTACATGTCCCATCAAATGCCCGTGCCAACTATTCTGAAAACCATTCGACACCTCCATTATCCGCTACATCACCAAGCCCCAGTCTCACAAGTGAATCAGATGCTCGGTCCCCGCCATTCCAGGACCTGCATAGACGACTGAAGCCACTGGGAAGCAATGGGCCTCCCTATAGGCTGAACAACCAGCTGAACGTACCTGAACCACCGTGGCGACGACCACAGCTGGTTTCTCAGTCTTCGGCACCACTTCACACACCCGGATCTGAGCCAGTGAATGGGTCAGGATACACTTTTTCTTTTCCTTCACTGACATCCAAAGAGTCTTTAAAGCGGCACAACTCTGCTGGTGGCGCTGCACGGTACCAATTGCCTTCAATCAGCCAGATCCAACAGAAGCTAGTAGGTGATTTCTCTTCAGGACCAGCACCACTAGCAGCCCCATCACCGCAAGAACGACGTACATCTGCCCCAACAGGACGTGCTCCAACTTCCACAACGCCCGCCTCAGGAACATTCCCGCCCCGAACCCAGTCGGTTGTACGAGGCCCCAGAGCACTCCCTCCTCTCCCTCCTCCAACCTCTCGCACCTCAAAACAGCCCCCCACTACCCCCGCAGCTCCTGCCCCAGCGGTCCACGACGTCATCGACCTCACCCTGTCGGACTCGGACTAGCCTGCCACCCAACTACTCTACGGTTATGTATTACGAGACCCATGTTAATCTGTATAGAACCACGAATGAACGAATTTGACGTGCTGTCACTGCTGCCTCCGGCGGCTGGGGCTCCGCCCCAGACCCCGCTGCTCCTCTCGCTGCGCTCGAGTCGATACTCCGACCGTTGTAACCTGTCTCTCCTGCGAAGCAGGAGCTACGGGGTCTGGGGCGGAGCCCCAGCAGCCGGAGGCACCTCATGGGACCCTGACAGACCCTGCATACGCACTTATGCACTTATGCGTGGTAGAGCATGTGATTATCGGTCGGCCCACTTCACCGGCATCGATTCTGTGCCACCAGCATCTCACATCTCGAACCTCACAGTAAATATTCAGCACAAAATTGAGCATCAATTGGCCTTTTAATTACTGAAATCTTTGTGCAAAATGGCTGACAGATACTCTTTTTCGTTAACGACATTTTCTCCTAGGTAGGTGGAGCCTGGATCACGAACAGTGGCGTTTGTAGTCTGCTTCTGGCTGGTGGCACTTGCTCTTCTGTGTGGATTACAGTGGCACAGACTTTCAAAGATGCGTGTTGCCAGTGGCAAAAGTGGATCTGGTCTTCTCTGGAATCAATCTTCTAACAGTCGCTTTAGTGGTAAACTAGTTCAAATCGAATATGCCCTTCAGGCAGTGAACCAGGGTGTCACTTCACTGGGTATCAAGGGTAAGTGGCTGCTGATACATTTCAGCGGTGGTGATTAGACTCTTCGACCACGCAATTGTGACTCTGCTCCCGCTCTTGTTCTGTTCAATTATATCAGATATTGCATTGATTTGGTGCCTGATTGAATTGTGAAACAGCTATCAGTCTGCAATTCTGTTCGCCTCTCGATCAGAGTAATAGTGTTTGTCATCCAGATCCACCATACAACTATCTTCTCCCACCACCTCTCTGAGGGTCAATGCGACCACTATAGCACTACTGGCACCGCCCACGTACCGACTCGAGCGCAGCGAGAGGAGCAGCGGGGTCTGGGGCGTAGCCCCAGCCGCCGGAGGCAACACCCACTCAATGCACCCTACTAACAACAAAACCAGCTTGCAACGGCATTGTACTAGCCACAGAGAAGAAGTCGTCGTCACACCTCATCAACTCAGACTCGTTGAGCAAGATTGCTCTTGTTACGCCTGACATCGGCATGGTTTACAGTGGTATGGGTCCTGATTTCCGGGTTCTCGTCGACAAAGCCCGCAAGGCAGCCCACACTTCGTACAAGCGCATTTATAACGAATATCCTCCCACCCGTATTCTGGTGCAAGAGGTCGCTAAGACTGTTCAAGAAGCCACTCAGTCTGGTGGTGTCCGTCCCTACGGCGTCAGTTTACTGGTCGCTGGATACGACGAGTCACATGGATTCGGACTGTACCAAGTCGACCCCTCTGGATCGTACTTCCCATGGAAAGCCACTGCCATTGGCAAGGGCAGCACTTCAGCCAAAACGTTCCTTGAAAAGCGATGGAACGAGGAACTCGAGCTCGAGGACGCTATCCACATTGCCCTGCTGACCCTTAAAGAAACCATAGAAGGCGACATGAACGGCAATACCGTTGAAATCGCCGTCGTCGGCGAGCCTGCCAACAACCTGCTCGGGTTCGAGGGTGTCGAGGGCACCACTGGCCCACGGTTCAGAAAACTCAGCGCTCAAGAGATCGACGATAGACTTGATACTTTGTAGTGCCATATAACAACACTGCTGCTAATTGATATCTGTGTGCTCTGCCTCCGGCGGCTGGGGCGCTGCCCCAGACCCCGTGGCTCTTGCTTCGCAAGAGGGCTTCACGGCCCCCCTGAGAGTTTTTTAGGTGGCCAGCCTAAGAAGAAAGTACACCATACAGCTGCTTCCTGGCGGGGCGAACTGTATATCATAGAGTCTTAGTTTTATTGAATTGTGCTGATACTCGGCTGTGGAGCTGGGACCTCAACGCCCGACTCGAGCGAAGCGAGAGGAGCAACGGGGTCTGGGGCAGAGCCCCAGCCGCCGGAGGCAAAGCCCATAAACACCAGAAGATGTGAATAAATATATTAAGCGGTGACTACGTCTCTGCGACGGCCTTCGCGTTCGAGCGGAGGTACCCCTGGAGAGGTATTGGCGACGGGGTTGACGACCACGGGCGACACAAGGCCCTTGCTCTCGGCAAGGCCGCTGCTTCGTGGAAGAGCAGGGTCAGACTGGTAGTACTCGTCTATTATAGGGTGCATGAGCACAGTCTGGTCGAGCACCGTCACTACAGTGTTGGTGGGAATGGTTATCCAGTCAGACCGTTCAAACGTCAACGGCTCTGATGCAATCATGACAATATTTTGGCCTCTGTCACGGCGCTCCATGCGGTACTGGCCAGGTTCGTACTCGAAGAAACGGGTTCCACTCGAGAAATGCAACGATGCAGCCTCCTCTGTCTTCGAGGTCACGTATCGCGATACCACTACCGAGTTCTCGTCAGTGACAGCGAAGTTCATCAGCGATGGTTCACCGTTTTCATTGGCTTCCTTCGTCCAATCCTTAATGAGCTGAATAGTCTTCAACAACGCCGCCCGCAGAGCGTGCGCTGGGAAATTCCCGTGTGGTGACGCAGGGTCGTAGCCAAGTCTCTCCAGCGAGTCTAAAAACAGCGCGAATGCCTAGTTTTGTTAGTGGATTGATTTATTTGGAATTGGGTCATGCCTCCGGCGGCTGGGGCGCAGCCCCAGCCGCCGGAGGCAAACCCCCATAGACAGAGTTTCTTACTAACCCATTCAGAATCAGTACCTCCTTGGACATAGATGAAGTAGTCCTCTTTGAGGTGACGGGCTAGCCGCCGCTTGATTTTAGGGAACCCGGCAATATTGCCGTTGTGCATGAACATAAGAGTGTGGTAGACGAAAGGGTGGCAGTTGGTTTCTGCCAGGACACCGGCTGTGGATGCGCGGACGTGTGCGAATACGAGTCGGCTTTTCGTTTTGGCTGCTAGTCGGGCCAGGTTCAGGTTATTCCATGCTGGGGTGATGGCGCAGTAGACACAGGGTCCCTCCTCTGTCTCTTCATCCTTATCCACTGGATAGTATCCTATCCCGAATCCATCGCCATTGATTGGTCTTCTAGTGTCCAAACGCAGCCGACTGTCAAATGATTGGCTGTAAATGTTAGCAGAAGTCTATGATATTATATTGCCCATATTGGGAGAGAGGCTGGCAAGACGATGCTGAGCATGTTCTCAGCACTGTGAGTACTTGACTGAGCAATTGAGCTTGCAATACTCTTCTCTCTATTGGATTAACATAAATCCACATATCAACTTTGTACGGATTTCGTAGGCAAGTCGCCCAGATTTCTGGCATCTCACCCAACTGGATGAATTAGAATCTGCTTACTCACTTGATGATAGAATGGGCAGGTCTGGTAAGGAGATGCGATAGAAGAATTGGATCGGTTCCTAGTTACAAAGTTAGTCACATCTACTGTACTACAAGAGCCAGAGACATATAAGATCACATCATGAGCCCTTAGTAATATGACACAATGCCTCTCAATGCGCACATATGTACTATGTCTACTGTATCAACAGTAAAATGTATTGCAACTCCAATGAGACTCACCTTTAAAAATTAGAAATCTGCACATCGTCGACAGTTAACAATAGTCCTGTTGTTGCTGGTACTAATTAGAAAGATGCTATGCCAAAGATGGTGCGAAAATGAAAGCTCTGATCCCGTTCCTCGCTAATGCTTGGTTCTGATCTGACGCAAGTATAATTCACGTCCAACCGACAATATCTATAGCCAGATAGCAATGATATAATATAATACAACGAAATCTTCTTAGAAGGAGAGAACTTTGCAAGATAACCTTCTAAATTGATCTATATTTGCCTTGGTTCTTATTTTATATAAAATAATCTCAGATCAAGGTTATATTTCCACTCGATAGTCGCTGAAGCTCAGGTGATATGGTGCAATCTCACACCAATCTCACTGCTTATCTATCGATTTAGTCATGCCCTCACGAGACTTCGATACACTGGTCACGTGACATGAGCCGATTCAGTGTCATTCTTCGTCCAGATTCTTCTCTGAAACTGGCTCTTCTCAACTCAATGTACTTTACTAAATCAAATACTATAATTTGTGTCTATTCATTTTGCCTCCGGCGGCTGGGGCTGCGCCCCAGACCCCATAGCTCCTGCTTCGCAGGAGACAGCTGGGACCGTAGACGCTCGACTCGAGCGTAGCGAGAGGAGCAGTGGGGTCTGGGGCACAGCCCCAGCCGCCGGAGGCAGAACGATGAGAGCAATTGTGCGTTTTTAGGTGGTTTCAGGCGTACCACGTTCTTCTTCCACCGGAACCCTGCATATGCGAGAGGCATAATTTAGACGGCATAGCTGAAGCTCGTATCAGTTTTCTGAGGTAAAGCGAATGATTAGAGGTATTGGAATTGAAACGATCGTGACCTATTCTCAAACTTTGAATATTTAAGAAGTCCTTGTTACTTAATTGAACGTTAATTGAACGTGGACATTTGAATGAAGAGCTTTTAGTGGGCCATTTTTGGTAAGCAGAACTGGCGATGCGGGCTGCATGATACGCTTTTCACTGGCAGATCAGTGCAGCTGGGATCATACAAGAAAAGCCTCATTTATAGAAACGTTTCCATGAAACCTCATAAGTTATCATTTAAATAAGATTTCGTGGATTACAAAGTGGTTATGTCTACGAACGAGTCCATTAGAGCTCGTAAGAAGTCTAGGCTAGAGCAAAAGAATGAGGAAGCACCGTGTTTGCCTCGAGCCGGAGGAACGGTGGTTTCGAGTGAGGGTTCTAACTCACATAATGAGGATGAGTTGTCAGCTGCGGAAAAACAGTTTCATATTGCCACTGGTTTAAAACACTTTGGAATAACAGCAGATGATAGATCTTCGGCTGCCGAATGTGGGCGCGTTCAAGCTGAACTCCAGGCTGAGCTTCATGCCTCATTGTTTCGCCCGTATGCTCGTAGGTGTACATATCAAAGTTTTGCTGCATACAATTTCATGAATAATTCACTTAGTTCTAAATTTGATTCGTATATTGGAATCTTAGATACAACTCAATCTGATTTAGAGAAACACTGGGCCTCGGTCCGCGACAATATATCTGGTGAAAGTACCACACGACAGGAACAAAAGCTGAAGTACATTCTACAATGGGCTAAAGCAAAACTAATCTACGATTCAAAATATGCCAGAGCTGCAAAAATGTATCAAAGCAAAGACGACTCTATGACTCACTGGGAGACGTTCATCTGGAACGGACCCTATCAAGACTTTGATCGACTTTTAAAGGCAGAAAATATAGTACGTAAAGGTAAAGACTGGAAGGGAAAGCCATGGTCATTGCATTCTGCTAAAGTATATCTTGGTTTACTTCTCCCTGACGTTGTAAATACCTGGGAGCGTTCAGAACTTACTCGAAACGATACAACTGGGGGGCATTTATATGAGGCTACAGAATGGAGTTTCACGGAGTTCCGTGATATAATTGTGACTCCCTTTTACTCCAAGCTTGATTCTACAAGCGACAATAGTTTTAGAAAGGCCAGATCGCCGATCGACTATGACCAGCACCTAAAATCTCGTGATTCACGATCTCTTCGCGAGTTCCTATCATATGATACGGAACAAATCTTGCCTAGTGTGGTGGAGACAATTTGTGAACTTATCCTGTACCCGGTATTTGTCGACGAAGGGTCGACAGTAAGCGTGAGATATATCACTTCAATTTCTAATGAGAAGTTTCGCCATATTGACAGACCAGAAATGTCGAATCCGGAGGCACATAATCGTCTAGATAAGGACTATACCAAGGCAAATGTGAGTATGAACTATAATCATGAACTTGTCGATGTGGACTATGTCAAGTTCTATAGAGGATCTTATTCGACACCCTTGGTAATATTCTCATATTATGAGTCGGAAACCGATTTGGACTTATCCTACACTAGCCATCACTGGTTTTTAGCAATGGACGAACTTCGTTTCTATTTCCTGCAGCACCAAGTGCCTCATTTCATTATGTCCAGCTACTATGAGACATTTTTTATCGATTTCACCGAGTATAGAGATCATCGTCTTCATTATAAATTGTTCCGAGTTAAGAATGACTCCACATCACCAACTGTCCGGGAGGCGATGACTGCTTATATATGGAAATGTACCTGTGGCGACTCTGTTGAGTTGGCACAATCAATTATCGAAAGTATTAAAGCTGAGCCAGATCCATTTTCAATCCTTCCACCGAAAGCAAGTATGGAGAAGTCGCCGATTAGAATAGCTCACCTCACTAAAGCTTTCGGAGATTTTTCCAAGATAAACGCTGATGACTTTGATTTCCACGAACTCTCACGACCAGTGCGTGCACAGATTAGGCAAAAACAGGATGCTTCGTCTTTTTTGCATAAAGAGGTACTTAATATCTTGAACAAAGCAGATTTAGACCTGCTCAAAATCCATAATGCTTTGTGCAAGAATTGGGACGATATCTGTATTACCTTTTACTCACAAAAAGCTAGTCGCCAACTAACCAATGAAGAAAGGGCCTACAAGCAATTGCGGGATCTTCAGGGAACAACCGTACCGCATTTTTACGGAGTGATCAAAGACATTAGTGGAATCAACGCTACCCTTATAGAAGCACTTGGTGAGTATAGACCAATCAAAACGTTTGTCGCCAACCTCTATAGAGATCTTAAAGGCGACATAACAGTTGGAGAAGAAATTGAGGGGCTTAGGAAACTCGACCTTTTGTTTGAGACAATTAAACAAAGATATCAAGAGATCCATGAGTGTGGTGTTATTCACAATAACGTGAGTGATAAAAGCATTTTTGTTCGCTCTGCCACAGAAGTTGTAGTAGTTGATTTCCAAAATAGCTTCTTAGGTTTGAATAAAGGTTCTGGAAAAAGATCACAGAATATTTGGAAGGACTGGAACGATTTGAATGGCTTATTTTCGACGCTTTCGGCCACCGATTGATATTCTATATCATATTCAAGAAAATTTCGGATATCTTCTTCTGCCATATTCAACAGCGCCACTATAAGATCGACAGATATTATATAGGGAGAAGACAAATGTGAGGATGTAATGTGAGGATGTGCTTCTCTTTGGAAGATTCTATGCGTACAATTAAGCACTTTGACAAAATATAAACAGGCTTCGTTGGTTATCCTATCCGTTTTTACACAAACCAAGGCAACCGTTAGTTTTTTAAAGTTGACAACCGTTACACTACCAACGTTTCAGGACGAAACGTTGACGATCATTTGTTATCGGGCTAGCATTATGCAAGTCGATAAACGAGTTGCACAACAGATGCAGATCAGTCTATCGATATAATAGCGACCGTATATAAGGTCCCGTCAATCGCCATGGACAATGTGTTATCCTGTATAACTTGTTGGGTATATGTCTAATCAATGCGGACACAGTCCTTTCTGAAATAATCTCGGCGATTTCCCAAGTCAAGCCTCTGTAACTGTAGCAACACAATTCTTCTTTTTTGCTACCCCAGACCCCTGTGGGAGCCGATTAGGAAATGCTGTCGCTCATGCATGCATACTGATAAGCGAAAACGGCTATCCCATGGCAAATCTCTGTGGCCCAGGCCTTCCCTTGGAACTTTAGCCTGCAGCCGCACAAACCATACCCAGGCGCATAATGATTCCCAAAAGTCTATATAAGGAGGGCATATCCCCCCGTTTTCCAAATCTTTTTTCTTCCTCTTACCACTCACTGCAGTAAACACTAGAGAAGGGGGGGGTCTCTGAGACCCCCGAGAGGAGAAAAAAAAAAGAGGTGTAGCCCAGGGGAGGAAGAAGGGGGAAGAGGAGAAGTTTGGAAGGAGGAAAAGACTCTCACTGTTTGAGTACACCTTACTATTCTTGTTCTTTATAATACAATCACTGACCATGAGTCGTTAAACAACTACGGAGCAGCACAGATCCAGTCTATCGTTCAGCCAGGATAAATTATTACTACTAAGTCTCCATTACTTCATATCCGTGGATAAAATGAAAAAAATGCAAAACCTGAAAAAAAAAAAAGAATCTTTACCCTTTTCCTTTTGTCTCATCTTTACCCACTCGTTACTACTCACAAGGACTCCATCCAATGACATTTGGTCCTAAACTATCACCGAGCATAAGTCTCTTCTTTGTTACATCTTGACTCCATCCATTAGCATTTGGTCTTTAGAATTACAGAGCGTAAGTATTCTCCACCTGGTCACATCTTGAGCCCTGGAATGTCGCCCTCTAACAGTCACATAGCATAAGTCTCTCTACTGACCTTGAGTTGCTAAATAACTATGAGCATAAGTCTCTTCTCCCTCTGTTACATCTTAACCCACACGTTTCTACTCACAAGGACTCCTGGCATCTGTCCTTGAAAAATCACAGAGCGTAAGTACCCTCCACCTTGTCACATCTTGAGTCCTGGCATGTCGTCTAACAATGATAGAGCATAAGTCTCTCTACGACTTCGAGTCGCTAAACAACGAGCACAAGTCTCTTCTACTGACCATGTGTCGTTAAACAACTACGGAGCATCAACAGATCCAGTCTTTCGTTCAGCATCAGGATAAACCATTACGACTAAGTCTCCATTACTTTACATCTGTGGAAAAAATGAAAAGAATGCAAAACCCGAAAAAAAAAAGAATCTTCTCCCTATTCCCTTTGTCACATCTTAACCCATGCGTTACTATTCACAAGGACTCCAGGCATTTGGTCCTTTAACAGTCACAGAGCATAAGTCTCTTACCGACCATGAGTCGTTTCCCTTTGTTACATCTTAACCCACACGTTATTATTCACAAGGACTCCCAGCATCTGGTCCTTTAACAACTACAGAGCACAGTCTCTTCTACTGACCATGTGTCGTTAAATAACTACGGAGCATAACAGATCCAGTCTTTCGTTCAGCACCAGGATAAATCATTACTACTACGTCTCCATTACTTTATATCTGTGGAAAAAAAAGAAAAGAATGCAAAACCCGAAAAAAAAAAAAGAATCTTCTCCCCTTTCCCTTTTCCCTAGTAACATCTGGATCCATTTATTTTCTTCAGGACTATCCATTGTTTGGCCATTGAGTCTCTCAGCTATGATAGTTGAATGAGGTTGAGCTCAGCTCCCGATCAGACCCTTGCATCTCATCTATATCCGTTCTTGGTATCACTTTATGTCATGAATTCACTCTCTATTTGGTTCTCTCTGCCCATCAGAAGCTTCATCAGCGGCTCTTCCTGGTCGTCTCGTCTACTCCATTCCATCTCTGTCAACTCTTCGCAGGTAGGTCTATGATTGAGCGCCTTACGGCTTGCTCCCATAGCACTCCTGGCTTACGATTACAGCGCCTGGCGGTTGCTGGTTGTAAGTTGATGAGACAGAAACCCATTGGAAACTTAGGGATCGACTCCCTTGATCACTTGTCAAGTCTGTTTGCCACCACCCGGCTCCAGCTAGTTCGACTGTCAACTCCTGGCAGGTGGGTCTATGACTATGCGCCTAACGGCTGCTCTTCATGGCACTCCTGGGCTTACGATTACAGCGCCTGGCGGTTGCTGGTCGTAAGTTGATGCGACAGAAGATACTTCGAAAGTGATCACTTTGACCCACACCCGACATGGACACCAACCCAGACGATCAAACACCAACCAGCAGATGAGCTTCTTTTCCGGTAGCACAACACAACGAACCACTCACGTGAATCATGCACTTTAATTATTTATTACTTTTGTTATTCTCTAATGTTAATATGACTTTTTCTCTGTTTTATTTATCTGCCCTGAGTAGCCTACTCAAACATTATCAGACAGGCCCAAAAATGGTGAGGGGCTCTTCCTGTGCTACTGGATTGGGTGTTCCTTAATGGCCTCCGGCGGCTGGGGCTCTGCCCCAGACCCCGTTGCTCCTGCTTCGCAGGAGATTTCCAGAACCCTAGACGTAGCGACTCGACCGAACCAGTTCCCTGTTGTTTCTTCCAGTTCCAAGTGGTCAACATTCCTCAAGAGTAAGTCTTATCCAGACTTACACGCACTGCTGTAGAAAGGAAAACCGCTACTGGTCTTTACATCATATGTTGACTCAGAGATGCTAACACTAATTTTATGCTTCCTAAAGTCCACAGAGAGTCTGGTATTAGATACGCTAATACTTGTTATAGGAGATTCCACGAGCAGGTGGTTGGTGAGAACGGTGCATGCATATCTATCGAAGTGTGAGCACTGTTGAAGAACTTAGCACCATCAGCAACCGTCAGGACAAACAACAGTAAGGTTTTTATACAATCTGAAACCTCTAGAATATTCTCCTGAGATCTGGTCTGTAGAGAGTGTAAATTTATCATCACTAGCCATATATTTGGCTTCCACAGCCGTCATCCTACAACATGTTAGCACGGCTGCAGCCAAAATGGCAGAATGGTTCACGAGAATTGAATGCACTGACGCCTATCGCCAAAATTTCGCTAGCTGTTCATTGTCGACTTATTGCTAATTAGTTAGTAGATCTGCAATGACACAGAACCCAAGCTTGGTTGAAAATGAGACGTTGTTGAGAGTATTGGATAAAATTGAACGACTACGGCAACTCAATGGGGCTCTTTCTACGGCCTTACTGAAGCCTGACTCTGGCGACGAGGTAGCTAAACTACAAAAACAAGTCATGGCTGTGATAGTGGATTTACGATTAGCAAACTGGAAAGCTCAGCAGCTGATAAACTCTACGAAAGAAGCGACTGCAAAGACCAAGCAAGAAGCAGATACCATTTTGTTGGACATCCAAAACATATACTACCAACACAAGCATTTGAACCGAGAAATCGAAAAGTGTGAGAGTTTTGTTTCCAAACACGAGCAACTTGATCTCGTTCCATTAGATCAGTTCTTAGATGAACACCCAACTCTGAAAGAAGACCTGGACAAAGATCCAACGTCGCGTGAGACTAACCACAGAATAACGCTGGAACGGCTCAGGGACGAGGAAAGGCGGAGACTCGACCTATTTGTCGCTAAAACAAAGCTTCAGGATACACGCAACAAGCTCAACACCGAGATCAAATCACTGCGCGACGGCCTCGACGACGTCAAGGCCTACGAGACACAGCTCAAGAGACTCCACAACGAAACACAGCATCTCCGCAAACTGTTCTATAGGCACTAGAAATCTATTTATTTATTCTACTTCCCTCTATTGCCTCCGGCGGCTGGGGCTGCGCCCCAGACCCCTTGGCTCCTGCTTCGCAGGAGATTGCTGGGGCCGTCGACGGTCGACTCGAGCGTAGCGGGAGGAGCAACGGAGTCTGGAGCAGCGCCCCAGCCGCCGGAGGCAAAGAGCGAGAGAGATAATAGCAAAATTAGTTTATTGATAGCAAAATAAATATACGAAACAAAAAAAGACAACAAAAGAAGGTAATGACAAAAAAAGAATAGGAATGGTTTAACGATAGTCGTCACCCTCGTAGAGGGTTCTGGATTTGGATTCCATTGACTTCTTGCGAGACTTTTCAAGCTCTCTCATCTTGTTCTTAGCCATAATAGTGAACATCTGAGCTGAGCTTGGCTTCTTCATGGAAGTCGATTCCTGGTCGTCATCGTCGTCATCGTCGTCGTTGTCGTCGTCGCCAGAGTTGTCGTCATCATTGGCCCCATCGTCATCTTGGTTAACGAGTGCTCTGTCTTCGTTCGCATCATCTTGGTCTTCTTGATCATCGTCATCATCATCAGATTCAAGCTGGGCCTTAGGGGTAGGAGGACGGTCGAGGAGGTCATCTTTTGTCATTCTCATCTTCATATTATCGCCAACCTCCTTGGAATGAGCCATTTCAACTTTATCATCAGCCATTGTGGTCAACATTTTACCATCTCTTGGGTTAGACATCATCACTCCGTCACGACTCCCTTTAGTATCCATTCCCTCGCTCAACTTCATGTCACTAGGAACGTCATCATTAGCAGCACAGACACCAGCACCTTCCATCATCGTCTTTGAACCGTCAACAGTCATCTTCATGCCCTCGTCCATCACCATCTTTTTCTCCACACCTGTTGACATAGATTCCTCATCCATCGCCATCATCATTGACTTTGTCTCTTCACCCTTCATCTCCTTCTCCTTAGTTCCTGTAACTGAATTGTCACACTCCACGCTCTTCTCCTCTCCCATCATCGACTTCCCTGCCTCGTCCCTTGATTGAGCCTTCATCATAAGATCAGCTTTAGTAACTTTCTCTACACCAGGTACATCCATCTTGCCCGACATTGAAGAAATTTGTTATTGAACAGTTGTCACAGATAATTAATTGCCTTGATCAAAATTCAGCTAAAAAACCAACAACAAAAAAAAAAGAAAAAAAGAGAAGAGAGATTTTGAGGAAGTAGCTACCCTTTATATAATAAATTGGTATCAGCACGGAAGAGCTGAAGAATGCAGCTTACAGAGATTCAATATCCCTGTCATTTTCTGCAGGCGACCTGTCAAAACCGTCATGGTGGGAGGGGCGGGGGGCAACCTGATTGGATTGCAGCATCATTCTCACTAGCACTAGAATGGAATGGAAATTATGGCTTGTTTGGGGTGCTCCAGAGACTGAAGCTGATAGGCTTGCTCTATAATTATACATAAGTTCATCCTGGACCGGATAAGTTATTCTGAAGATTCTATGCCAGCTCATTCTGCCAATTATATAGACAAGTCGGCAGAGCCAGTTGAAGAAAGCAGTATGTCTTTTATATATCTTTCTTTTATGTTCTAGTTTTTAGGAGAATGTCTTTCTCACTATTTGTAAATACAAAAACAGCTTTCTAGTGTTGGTAGCCATGGCACCTCGATGGCACTAACATCAAAGCTGATGGACAAGGATAACGCATTTCGCTCCTCAATTTCCCAAAGCGTACCCATAGCTTCCAGATATGCTCGACTTTCCGTACAAGTTAAACGAACCAGTAACTGGTCATAATCTAAGATATTGAAGACCTGTACTGGTAGGTTTGAGATCAGATAGATATGCAGTGATGTGAGGCACTATTCCCCTATTGGGACAAGATTCAGGGGGTGATGCATCTATTGGCAGCACATCAAAAAATATTCAACCATGCTCGCAACAAAACTTGGGCTCAAGGTGAACATCCGCTTTTGTCATTGATAGTCTTGTTGACTAAGCAGTTTGATTGCCGTAACGAAATTGAAGGCCATTAATGGCGTAGGCCACAGTTTCTTCCTATTGCTAGGACCAGATTTAGTTCTTAAACAGCAGCTTGTCGACCAAATCGGCTCGTGTGATTAATCTAGAAGATTATCGTTTCACTTCAGACTCATTCTCTGCAAAAAAAACCTGATGATTCGACCCAGGATCGAACTGGGGACGTTCTGCGTGTTAAGCAGATGCCATAACCAACTAGACCATCGAACCGAGGTGTTTTGTACATGTCAAAGTCGACTAATTGATTCTTAGTTGTTCACAAGAACCAATGGCTATATTCGTATTGTTATTCTCACTCGATTATTACCATTACCTTAAAATGTAGCAGTTCTTTGGTGGATAAAATTCCAGAACTCCCGAAAGTGATGTGCGCCCTGTTTCTTCAATGCCATTCTGCGTGCATCATTTCGCGTATCATATTGCGTCGGTTTCTCCCACTTGATATATCTACTTCTTCAGATCTTCTATATGTAAGTCCGACCCACGCTCTCGACTCGAGCGAAGCGAGAGGAGCTACGGGGTCTGGGGCAGAGCCCCAGCCGCCAGAGGCAGTCGTCAATGAAACACTTATTGGGAGTCTGACCCACATCTAAAGAGCATAATAAAAGGTGGACGGATATGTACAAATATATTATTTACAAGCAACAAAAATGAATATGCATTTATTCCTCTGACTCTCCTGAAATATTTTTACGGTGGGCATCAAGGCTGAGATAGAGCATTTTTGAAGATGCCTCTAATGTCTGTACCAGTCCGGCACCTCCTAGTACTGTAAGCACACCAGCCAAGTCAGCACGAATTTGCTCGATAGGAGGAAGGCTCTTAAAGTGGTCAACGCCGCTTCTGTCTACAGAAGTGCCATCTACCTGACCTCCAAGCAAGATTAAACGCTCATTGGTCTTGTCAAGGACCTTCACTATAGCCTCGACCTTTTTAGGATCCAGTTCTGGAATGGCAATAACAGCTGTGGGGCCCTTGAACAGTTTACTCAAAGGATGTGGTTTGTAACGGTACTTTTTATTAGCGTCTTTACTAGCAGGATCAGGATGCTCTAATCCACGCAGCACTGCGCTAAACAGACTAGATCGAGTAACTACTAATTTACCACCAAGTTTCTTGATCTGAGAACGTAAAGTGTTGTCTTCAGCCTTTAGTAGCGTGCCATTGTGTGCAACCAAAACCACTGGATTCTCTTTCATTAATCTCGTATATGTATCCATTAAATAGGTTTTGCGACTGTCAGGTTTTTTAAAAGTGTTTCTAGCAGCAGCGGTAGCAGTTGATGCAAAAGTTCGACTAAATACTGTCGTTGTGCTGCTACATGATGATGTCGCTATCTTGAACAATGTCTTAGAAGACATCATTTTGTGCCTATTTTATCTCCTTACGCCTGTTGTTAGATGAAGGACATGAAATTTCGCCAACTTCACGACCTGATTTTTCAGTTCAGCCGTACGTATCTTCTTAATGTGTGCGCACTTCGCAAGTAGGTGGGTCGGTTCGCCTAAGAACGAATAACTAATTACAAGACAGCTATTATAGATTGAGAGTTGAAAAGTTTTAATAGGAGATCCAGATGAGCTGATTGTTTTATACTCAGTGTTTAGATTCTAAACGAAATTCGTAAACTCAGCGAATACCTTGGCATGTCACGTGATTGTTTTGAAATATTTCATGTCGATCACTGATTATAGGACCAATTCATACAATAACAAGTGATGTTATTGGCGAGGGTGAGAGCTAGAGCATTAGCTAAAACGACTGAGGTTGTATCTTGCTCAATTAGATGGAATAGTACTAATTCAGCGAGTACAGATATTTACAAGAAATATGCCGAAACGTTAGCCTTACCAAGCTCTTCGTTCAAATCAATATCATCTCCAGAAGATATTGAAAACTATATAAAGAAAACGGGTCAAGACCTTTACGAATGGCAGAGAGAGAACCTTCCGAAGAATGGAGGAAAAGAGGTTGTTTTCCACGATGGTCCACCGTATGCCAACGGAGATTTGCATTTGGGACATGCTTTGAACAAGACTTTGAAGGACATTATTAACAGATACCATGTTTTGAAGGGAGAAAAGGTCAATTATATCCCAGGCTGGGATTGTCATGGCTTACCTAATGAGCTAGCGGCTATGGAAAAAGCTAAGAAAAAGCATGGATCTAAAGCAGTTCAATGGTACTCAGTTCAGAAGAAAAGGGAATTAGCTCATGAACATGCCATGGCCATGTCTCTTAAGCAGAAGGAAGCGTTCGAGGGATTTGCAGTCATGGCTGACTGGAAGAATGAAAATAATAAGAGCATTTATCGGACTTTAACAAGTGATTATGTACTTCGTCAATTAAATGTTTTCAAGACTATGGTTGAGAAGGGTCTGATTTCACGACAGGAGAGACCTGTGTACTGGTCAGTAGAATCAGGCACAGCCCTAGCTGAGTCAGAACTTCAATATGGAGAACACTCGACTCAAACTGTTATTGTAAGATATCCTCTGATTAAAGTTAATGACGAATTGAGCTCTGTGCTATCGTCTGCTGGATTATCACCTGAGAGTGTATCAGTAGCTATTTGGACAACAACACCTTGGACATTAGTAGCCAACCGCGCAATTGCCATCCATCCTGATATTGAGTACGGCATTGTGAGATCTCCTACCCATGGATATATTATTACTGCTGTTACAAGATATGACGAGATCCCTGATCACACTCCCTTGGGCATAACTTTCTTAGGTTCGTGGCTTGTTGGTGCCCAATATTCATGTCCCATTCGTAATGAGACCAATTTCCCAATCCTTCCAGCTACATATGTGACCTCCACAAGTGGTACTGGTCTAGTACACAGTGCTCCAGGCCATGGTAAGGAGGATTATTTAATGTGTAAAGATCACGGGATTCAACCTTACTCTCCAATCGACAATTACGGAAGATACACATCGGATATAGCACAAACATTAGCACCACTTTTGACAGGATTGAATGCCAGAAAAGAAGGTCAGAAAGTGGTTCTTGAATTGCTAGAAGAAGCCAATCTTTTAGTAGCGAAATCCTCTATTCAGCATAACATTCCATTCGATTGGCGAAGTAAAACGCCTGTTATGGTGAGATCAACACCACAATTCTTTGCTGATGTAGGAAGCATAAAAGAGCATGCCTTGGAATCACTTGAAAAAGTGATGTTTTATCCTGACACCGGCAAGAATAGGTTGACAGCATTTACTATATCAAGAACTGAATGGTGCATCTCACGTCAACGAGTATGGGGTGTTCCTATCCCAGTTTTGTATCATAAAGAGACGGGCCAAGCCCTGATGAACAATGAAACCATTGACCATATAATCCGTAC
Source organism: Sugiyamaella xylanicola (nom. inval.) (assembly GCA_001939105.2). NCBI lineage: Eukaryota > Fungi > Ascomycota > Dipodascomycetes > Dipodascales > Trichomonascaceae > Sugiyamaella > Sugiyamaella xylanicola (nom. inval.). Next base: position 232,601 of record MQSX02000026.1, read on the forward strand.
CATTGAGAATGATGGTGAGAATGGTATATCAAATTGGTTCAGTAGCGACGAGACTAATATGTCTCGATGGCTGCCATCTCAATACGCTTCAGAAGCAGATTCATATCGAAGAGGTACCGAGACAATGGACGTTTGGTTTGATAGTGGTACAAGGTAGGTTCTCGAAATGGCTGAGAAGACCTCTTGTCGGTTCTGGCAGCCTCCTGCGAAGCAGGAGCAAAAGGGTCTGGGGCGCAGCCCCAGCCGCCGGAGGCAACCCCTCCACCGTTCATACACTAACAGTTACAGCTGGACCATGCTCCCTGATAGAGGAAATGAAGCCCCAGCAGAATATTATTTGGAAGGCTCCGACCAGCATCGTGGATGGTTCCAGTCATCGCTTCTCACCAAGATTGCGGTCTCGCCCGAATATCCTGCCGTAGCTCCTTTCAAGAATGTGGTAACACACGGTTTTGTACTGGATGCCAAGGGCCAAAAGATGAGCAAATCGCTGAAGAATGTTGTCACGCCAGAGGAGCTTATTAATGGACGTAGCAAAAAGGAACGCCTTGGGATCGACGGAATGAGATTATGGATCTCGCAGTCAGACTATACGTCTGATATCTCTCTATCCCCAGTTATCGTCAATCAAGTAGGGCTGTTCTTGAAGAAACTGCGGGTTAGTTATAAGTTTCTACTTGGAAATTTGGAGTCACAACTTGAAGAGCCTTCATACGACCAACTTCGGGCTGTGGATAAGAGAGTTCTCTCTGGTTTGTACCAGTTAAGTCGGGACGTTGCTCAAGACTACAATTCGTTGTCCTTCAACCGGGTGGTGAAAAGGATACAGGGCCATCTCAGCGTTGATCTGTCAGCCTTCTACTTTGATATAGTCAAGGACAGGCTATATGCCGATGCAAAGAATAGCATTGAACGAAGATCTATTCAATATGTGCTTGCTCAAATATTAAAAATCTATGTTACGTGTCTGTGTCCTATCACACCCCTTTTGAGTCAAGAAGTGTGGGATTCCTCACCAGAATACATTCGCCAGGGACATGATTCTCCGTTCAAAGCTGGGTGGTTTGACGTACCTGCAGAATGGTTCAGCGCAGAACTGGAAGCTGACTTCGAGACACTCATTAAATTGAGAGGACTCGTTAATAATGTGATGGAAGAAGGGCGAGTGAACAAAGACATCCGCTCCTCGTTGGGTTCTTCCGTCTATATTACCATTGACGAGTCGTCGTCGCTGTACGGAAAAGTGCTAGAATACAAATCGTTTTTAGAGGAACTGTTTATCACCTCCGAGGTACACTTGAACGAACAGATTCCAAAAGGCCTTGACTGGTCATACAACTCTACTGCTGTAGTCGGTGACAGCAATGTTTCCGTAACTGTGGCACCACCCACGAAGCACAAGTGTCCCCGCTGCTGGCAGTACACCTCTGAACATGAAGCAGAGCTCTGCCACAGATGCGATGACGTACTAGACACACCGCACCACTAATGGCCTCATGTTCGCTGATCGAATAGCTGGGGTCTGTATATACATCATCTGTTTTGTAAATATTATTTAACACGCATTCCAGGCACTATGCCTCCGGCGGCTGGGGCTGCGCCCCAGACCCCACTGCTCCTCTCGCTCCGCTCGAGTCGTCAGCCACGATCTCTAGCAATATGGCGCCTCCACCATTTAGTCAAACCGTCACTGTTTTGTGGCCTATGCCATCGTAGACGTAACGACTCGAGCGCAGCGAGAGGAGCCACGGGGTCTGGGGCAGAGCCCCAGCCGCCGGAGGCGCCTGGCCCTTGAATGGTGGATAATATGTACATGCGATTCTAGAACGTAAGAACTATAGGCTGGGGCGATTTGAATCGCCTGTGACATCTTTTTTCTTGATATTAGTCGCCAAGTCTTGCGATAGTTCCTGTGTGTCGGTCTGTTTGGGGCCGCTCTGTTTCTTCTTCTTGGGCCAGAATCTGGCCAGTCTATTCGTTACAGGAAGCACAAATACTCGCGCAAACCAGGGCATCAGGAATAATGACAATGCGATTCTTAATGGAAGGAGCACTTTGACCATGGCGTATGCTGCTGCTCCTTGGATAATGATCTTGGACGTATTGGCGGCCGTCACAATCGTGTCCCAATGGTTCCTTTCAGCGAGAACTCTGATGAAATTTACGCCATTCGACACCAGCCAATCGGGTAATCCTGGTGGGATAAAGTCATAATGGTGGAACAGACTCCACAATGCAAATAATGGGGCAATGGCGGTGAATTCGTGGATGATTAGAAACGAAGTGACATGAGAGACTGGCGCATTTACAAACCGCACGGCATATTTGCGCATAAATCTAGGGAACTTCCGTACTGCTGGGTGGTTTTCCATTAATTTCAGCTTCTCTTCATTCGTCAGAGAATTGGTCTCACCAGTTGTTTCTGTTGTATTTCCTGATTTTGATGGATTTAAAGCCCCTGCTGGGGTAGAACTACTCTCCCAGTTATTCGTGCTCGCTTGGTCCTGCTTCACCACTTTCTTTGCGGCACGCGACATAGCTGATCGGTATAGGATTAGATTCTGGCTGGCAGGTTTCCCCAGCAAAAATGGTTGCCTTAACCCATTTGCCAGTGGGCGAATACTGGTTACTGATCTAAACATTTCAAAACCAAATCAGTATACTGTATTTGGAGAGCAATTCACAGTTATTTTTCAAGGTTTATGAACTGGACTGGTAAAACTGTGCATAAGCGGCGGCTTTTGAGATTCTCGCTAGGCAATGCTAGGCGGGAACGATCTTGGCTTTGCCAGCCAGGAGACAACGAAAACTCAAACTAATGTGAAATGAAACAAAACAAAAACATGGTATCGAAGTACAACGGCAGTGCCCAATGTCATATTGAAACTCTGTCGAGAAAGAGGCAAGAAAGAGGTCTGAGATGAGCTTGGCCTGCCTGGCCTTGCCTCCGGCGGCTGGGGCTCTGCCCCAGACCCCGTGGCTCCTCTCGCTACGCTCGAGTCGAAACGTCGATGGCCCAACAACTTCGCATGGCTGGTTTCTATCCTGGATCTTACAGTCCCTGATGTTCGTGAACATCAGGGAACGCTAGAATTTCGCAGGGGATTTGGCATATGCAAGGTACTGGCTGCTTATGCAGTAAGCCATGCATAGGGGCTGATTCAGGGGTAAAAGTCTGCGAGCCAAGGTCCAAACTTTTGAATTGGAGAGTAGATACCTTGAAAGCGATCAATATGACCATATATTGTTATATGAGCTAGGAGGTCGATGAGCTGATTTTCAGGAACCAGCTCAAGTATTCACTCTCACTATCCTGCACCGCAATTACTTCCTATGCTCGACCATTATTTTTGAATGACACTCATTGTTTGGGCTCCGCTCGGAGTCTGTTGTGCCCATAAAGCAGTGGGCTCTGGGTCACGTTGAGCTGGGGTATCCCCTGAACTTGCTCTAATCACCATCACCTCCAAAGCTGCCACCACCCCACACCCGACTCGAGCGTAGCGAGAGGAGCAGCGGGGTCTGGGGCGGAGCCCCAGCCGCCGGAGGCCAAAATGCTGATAATAGTAAGAGAAATTGCAAAACCATTTCAGAGACATCCCTCAAATACGGTATCAAAACTAGTTATATAATACTATATAATATCAAGGGCCCATTGAGCACAGGGATATTTCAGATCAGCGGTAAGGGTAACTTGCCGAATAGGAGCCTTGTTCGCCATCAAGTGGTAAACTCCGAGATCAATCTGATGGCAACAACCATTGAATCAAGTAGATACGATGGAGTCTGGTACTATAACAGCTTCGCTGTAAGTGAATAGCGCAAGATCGTTTGCAGATGTTGCTGAGTTTTCGGTGAATTTGTATCTAACGAAATATAGGGTTTCATCAATAGTTACCGAAGCCGTATTTCATCCATGTGAGTGATTGAAGAACGTCCGCTTTATTGTAGATACTCATCTACATCCATATTTTATTACTGTTTTTGGCTCTAACTGGACAGTTGATACTTTACAAACCCTTCAGCAAACTTCTACGAATACGTCGTATAAGCTTCCATTTCTTCGTTACTGGAGAGGACTAGGTACCTCACTTGTTCTTACGGCACCTGCATTCACAGTCTATCTTACGGCTTACCGAGGGACGAAGAAAGAACTGACTCCTTACTTGGGAAGCTCGTCTTTATTAAACTATGCTGCCAGTGCTGCGGTAGCTGAGATCCTCAGCAGTAGTATCTGGACCCCTATGGAGGTTCTTAAGACACGGCTCCAGATTATTGATAGTACAAAGCGTGAGAGTGCTATCCAGCTTATACGAAGCATTAATCGGAAAGAGGGAGTATCAGGTTTTTATAGAGGATACTGGATGGTATGTCCATTTTACGAAGATTAGATGATCATTACTAACGGCTGTGGAGGGATTATTGGTGTTTATGCCATATTCAGTCATTTGGTGGAGCAGTTATGTGAGTTTCTTTAAGATGATTCAGGTTATCATAAGGGTCTGCTAACTTTTGGCTTTAGGAACAGGTAAAGAGGTATCTATTCAAGACTGATGAGGAGAATAACTCTTCTTATCAGCTTTTGAGCTATGCCTCTGCATCGACAATGGCGACAGCCATTGCTTGTACCTTGACAAATTTTCTTCAAGTAGTTAAGACAAGGGCCCAAGTAGCTGCTTCCTCAGAAATCGGAAAGCTGAGACCAGATGACAAAACAAGTGTGCTAAGGGTGGCCAAGAATCTGATAAAGGAGGTCGGATTAGTAAGAGCATCTGTTAAAGGTTTACATATGAACTTACTACATGCCTTGCCCGCCTCAGTTCTTGGAATGGTTATTATAGAGGCCATTGAACCGGATAACGATAGCCACTAGCACATCAACAAGAAAAATGGAGAACTGTATATATTGTAAATAGTCTATTTGTATATATTATAAGAAATTCTAGACCCTGGTTGGGTGCCTCATGAGCAAAGAAGCTTGATAGAAGTTTGACAAGACTACTCCCTCACAGAGTCAACTCGAATACGCTCTTCGCACATGGTTGTGAATAACTTCATGCCCGTAATTTCTGACAAGCAGCTCTCACTGTCTCGCACCCTCGCTTGATGTCTCTTATCTGCTGATTTCGTGTTGAGTTGAGAGCCGTCCTGGTCAGGTCGAGAGAATAGACTTTTCGAGAAACCTTTCATGGATCTTATCTTTCCTGAAAAAGCAAGCAGATAAATTAAGTTTTTAGTGATTATAACGCCATTTAGAAGCAGTATTTTCGCAGCCTACTTTAATAATACACTTGAATGCCTACGATACAAGCTACAGTCAGTCGAGTAGTTGAATGTTTTCTGTTCATTCATTTACTGTTATCTACGCAAGCGCATGTCAAGTTGGACCTGCATATTCAAATGCAGCACAAGATAGAGTGCGGAGATCTTCTGCAGCCTTCCTCAGGACGGGTAGCCAAGTTTGACTAATAAGATCGATATATTGGCAACGGTAAAGTATAAGTGTTTTTGTACTTTTAATTCCGTAGCCAATTAGTAAAAAATCAAATTTATTAGCGTTCGTTGTAGTAGCGACTCAGTATCTCCGATAATCGACGTCTGCGACTAATCATAACTCCGAAACTCGCCTAACCGCTTTAGGCAATGATCGGTGCCATTTGGGCATTATCAAAATATCAGGGATGTTGCATCCTTCACCACACCATTCTCCAGTCTGGCAAGTAACGTAAAATAAGAAAGATCTCAATTGATCCAAAATGAGCAACAATATCGAGGGTAAGCAATACAATTGTGATTAAAGATGGACATCTGTGGTTTTGAATCTAGCAATTAACGTTTTTAGGGGATGCTGACGACAGAATGCCTCATATGGCTGATGACCTCAGTGCTGAGGCTCCGCAACAAAAACGACAAAACCTCTATGGAAATGACGTCTCAGAGAACTTTGAATCTGAAGCCAAGGAAGAGCTAGTTGCCAAGGAGCAGATAGTCGCATCTGAGGATGAGAATTTGCCGGTTATTCAAGTTAGAATTGTGGAAGAGCTACTCCAATCTGAGAAGGAGAATTATG